>OX375879.1:115352117-115748547 GCA_947359465.1 Metellina segmentata | reverse complement strand
TTTCAGGGGTATTCTTTTACGAAATTTGAAGCTGAAATTATCAACTAAAGCTTATTATTACATTTAAAAAAAGATTTCATTGGCGACATAAAAAAGTGGGCCCCAAAAAGTGCCAAGAGCGTTGTCACAAAATGGGGCTGAGGATACGGCTGTACCAAATACCAAAAAAGCAAAAGACGGGAAATAAACATTAATCAAACAGAACTCTCCATGTATATTCGCTGAAATAGTCCACGCATCAAGTTAAGTGTCAAAAACACCACAAGATTAAAAACCCTTAGAGAAAAGGAAAATTGTGAATGGTGCAAAGATAAAACGAAGAGAACCAAGAACGCAGAAGAATGGACGAGTACAATATACAAAAGAACAAGCAAATGGGTTTACACTATTGCACTCTAACAAAAAAAAATCGACAACCAAGGAGGATGTTCGATAGCGACAAAAATAGGTGGATGTGAAGAACATTCATACAAAAACAAACGATTCAAATTTCAGAACAAATGAATGATTTATTTCAGAGTTTGACCGTTACAAGGGAGCAAGTCAATAAGGCGTTGGTCCACCTCTGCTTGGATTGAAGCTACCCAGCGTGGCATAGACTTTAAAGTTCCGGATGGTGTCCTGCGGAATTTCTTGTCTCGAACTGTCGGACTGAATGGTCAACATTCCGGGATGGCTGCAATCGTTTTCCCATAACGTCCCACATTTGCTCTGTTGGGAGTGATCAGGAGATCTAACAGGGCCAAGGTAGTCCTGGGAAACCTTGAAGACAATTCATAGCAACACATGCCGGTGCGGCCGGGCATTATTTGTTGAAAAGTAAGACCGGGGTTTCGCAAAGAACGGTATCACAACCACAACCGGGCGTAGAATGTCATTTACGTACCGCTGTGTTGTAAGTGTGCCAGAAAGGACTACAAAGAGCTATCAAAGAAGACGGAACCCCAGACCATAATGCAGTGTTGTAGGCACATAAGGATATACATCGATAGCAAAACATCGATGGTTTGAAACATCGATGTTCAAAATTAAAACATCGATGTTGATAATACATCGACCCAAAAACATCGATGTTGATAATACATCGACCCAAAAACATCGATGTTGATAATACATCGACCCAAAAACATCGATGTTTTTAAATTCAGTGCATTTAAACTTTTTCCTCATTTCTAAAAAACTGGTTAGCAACTTCTGATGCGGACATCGACAGCAAAACATCGATGTTAAAAATTAAAACATCGATGTTGATAATACATGGCTCCCAAACCATCAATGTTTTTAAATTCAGCGTATTTAAGCTTTTTCCCCATTTCTTAAACTGTTTTAGCAACTAGTGATGCGACATCGACAGCAAAACATCGATGTTATAATACATCGCCCCCAAACCATCGATGTTTTTAAAATTCAGTGTATTTAAACTTGTTTCCCCATTTCATAAAACTGGTTTAGCAACTAGTGATGCGACATCGGCTCAATACATCGATGTTTTTTTGTAAAACATCAATGTTTAGAAAACATCGACATCGATGTCGCATCCTTACTTTTCAGACCCTACATCCTTGGTCACTTTGGTCTAAAAGTATGTTCAATTTGCTGATTATGAAAATTATGCTACTTGGTTATTTTTAAATTTGTATAACGGTACTTTTTTCATTTAAAATAAAACATCGACAACGTAAAAACACCGACACGTATAAACATCGATGTTAGCAAAACATCGACCCCAATACATCGATGTTTTTTTTAAAAACATCGATGTTTTGAAACATCGACATCGATGTCGCATCCCTAGTAGGCATGTGTGGCGTGCGATAGTACGGACAGGATCAACACACTGCCCTGACGTCTCCATACTAGTTTGAGGTTGTAGTCAAGACACAGTTGGAAACAGGACTCGTCACTAAAGACTATATGTCTCCAGTTAGCATCGTTCCAAGTGGATCGAGCTCGGTACCACTGTAATCCTGCACCTTCTTGATGCGTCGATTTTTGTTGCTATAGAGTGTATTAACACACATATTAAATTCAAAACTGTGACCCGTAATATTTAAATGGGGCGCTTATAAATGACCTTTGATGTCGGTCTTCATGCAGAAGTTGTTGAGCTTGCTAGCGTAATTTTAGTTGCAATTGGAAGTATTGTGTGTGTTTTGAATCTATTGATGGTGAGGTACAGCTACACTCTACGCTTATGAGTGATGGCAACGGCCTTGGCGTTTTTTTTGGCGCACTTCTAGTAGCGAGTTAGGATAAATTAAGGCAACCCATTCTTCGTTGCTGTTGTTGTGGTTTTCATGGCAACGTCAGCAAACGGAAACTTTCAATTTTCATTTTGACTATTCTAGAAAGTTCTTCCAAAATCCGTTCAAGTCGTTTGATTTCATTGATTCGTTTGAAATTTTTTCTTTCCTCCATTGGTTATTTTGATTTTAAAATATCCTTTGATTGCATTGGTCCTTTTAAATCGGTTTTCTGTGATACTATTGGTCCATTTATTTGTATTTTGACAGCTGCGGAATTTTTATTTTACTGTAATAGTTTTTTCACGAACGGATTAAGAGTTTTGTTTTTGTGACCATTTTCGTTTCATATTTTTCTACGAAAGAATTCTGATGTTGTCAGGTGTATTTTTCTTGCTTTTTTTTCTTTTGTAAATCTTTTTCAACATGCCTACTGTTTGTTAGTGTAATTGATAAGTTTCAGGGTATTCTTATCATTCGTAGCTTAGTTTATCTGCTGGTTCACAAATGTGTTTTGATAATTGCTTAAGCTTACTACTTTTTGTGAAAGTTTTTAAAAATATACTTTTTTAAAAGTTCTGAAATGTGCTTAAAAAGTGTGTTGTAAACAAAAAAAATTGTAACAGGAAAGAGTTAGGAATAATTATATCCTTGGCGACGTTAGAAGTGCGCCAAAAAAAAAACGCCAAGGCCGTTGCCATCGCTCATAAACGTAGAGTGTAGCTGTTCCGATGGTGATTTTAATCCGTGGCGTCTTTTGATACCTGAAGTCTTCTTTACATGACTTCTGATTAATTTTGACCTTTTGACCAATAGATTCCTTCCAAAGGATTCTATTCTAAGTGAGTGAGTAATAGAAATCCAATCTTTCGAAAAGGATTTGAACTACTCAATGGGTATTGTCGATGGTCCGGTATCAATTCCCCGAAGGGAAAGATCCGCGAGCAATACCTCGTCATTTGAACGTCATACTTTCTAAAGGATTCTATTGTAAGGAAAGGAGGAATAAAACCTTCCAAAAGTATTATTATCTATAAAAAAAAAAGGAGAAATAGAACATTTGAAAAGGATTCCAATCTACGGAAAGGACCGATGTAACCTTTCAAAGGATTCTGTTCGAAAAAATGGGCCTATAGAATATATCTATTCTAAGTTAAAGTATCAATATATTAATTCTTAAGCTGACACAATCCATGTAATCTTTAAAATATGCGATTATTTAATGTCATCAATCGCGTCTATTAATTATCCAAAGAATTCTATTCAATATAATGGACCAATAGAACCATTTCAGACCAACAAAATCTCATTTCGAAGGATTGTAATCTAAGATAAAGACCAATAGAAACATTCCAAAGGCTTATATTCTTTGTTATTAATCAATAGAATCATTCCAAAGATTCTGTTCTAAGGTAAATACCAATAGAATCATTTCGAATGATTTTAATCTGAGGTAAAGACGAATAGAATCATTTCAAAGGATTCTATTCTAAAGTAAAGACTAATAAAAACATTCGAAAGGATTTTATTTAAAGATAAATAATAATTTGATTCCAATAGAATCATTCTAAGGCTTGAAAGAATCTATTGACTGAAAGATGCGGTTCTTTATTCCTTAGTTTTTTTGTGGGGCAACACCACCTACTCACAAATCTCTTTCAGGATGTTGACAACGCTGCCATAAAAAAGTACTATTTCACATTGATCATACAAACATACTCTTTTCACATGAATTTCCAAGTCGCTATGCTTCTATTGTTAACAAAAACATTTCCTCCGCCAGATAAAACTTACAAATGAACGGATTGCATTAGCATTCCGTGCTTCGAAGAGTCGCAACAGCCAACAACGGAAGATGAGATAGATAGCATTGTTCGATACATAGATGAGACTCCAACGAACGAGGATACGAAAAGGAAATAAATACCCTTCTGCTCAACAAGCAGACAGAAGAGACAGCTAAAAATGCTAGTTTCAAGCCATATCTGAGTAAAGAAATAAATCTACACGTATGTTTTGTTTTTCGATGCCTCAGCATGAACAAAGAGCTCGAAGCATTCCTCGCAAATATCGAAGATTTATGCATGGGAACGCTTGAAAGATGATTAGAACTTGTCGAGAAAATGTGGGATTTGAGACACGTAGATATAAGACACAGAGAACCAATCCTGTACATATAAAAACGAAACGTATTCATTTAATAAGGATATATTCTTACGAGAATGTAATATACGTCTGAAAACTTATGCTGCCTTAGAGAGTCTGTCTATTGAATTGGAAGATTACGAATAAGATATCTGAATGATGAAAGAGAGAATAGGATATAAATAATTCATGCTTATCACACTATAATATATACAACTAAGAATAGTGTTCGTACACTATTTACACATTTAATTAAATATTTATATGTTTTAGTGAAATAGGGACTCACAATCATATTTGAGATAAACTCTCTGCTACAGGGATTTGTGAATCTTAAAATTTTTCACTATTGAGTAACATAGATAGGGTGTTGATTTTTCGTCAAGGAATCGTCATCAACAGTCACAAAATGATTTTTTAAACCGTGCTTAATATGCTCTTATGAGCGCTTATTATAATATTGTTATAGGTAATGAAACTTATAAACACTTGCTTTTGTTGGCTATTCTAGAAATACTGTAGTTGTCGTTGGGGTTTTAGGACAAAAAAAAAAAAACCGTATTCGTAAAGATAAAGGTCGTAGGTATCTTAATTAACAGCACACTGGAGCAATACAATGCCATATTGGTCACGGTACGGGACCAAACCCGAAGGGAAAGTTCCGAGGACAACACCTTACTTTGAGCCACGTCATATGACGAGGTCACAACTTAGCTGGCACCAACTCTCCAAACATTTACATTACGTCAACATGAGGATACAGATTAGACGTGTACCATCTCCCATATACACGCGGTCTTTGGTTGGATTCGAACTCGCAACCCTCCGGTTGGTAGTCTGTTGTTCTTTCAATCAGGTCCGAAACAATAAAGGACCATACGCACAAGCAATGAATAAGTCTACTTAAAATATACAAACCAAATACTGCTCTTAAGAGATTAAACCGGCCCGCATACCAGATACGACCCTCTGGATAGGTTTATCCGGATCGCACATAACATCCATTGCTCCAAATATTTCTATCAGACCCGTGGGAACAATATGGCATTCCGTGTTTGTTAACCGGCTAAAAGAAACTACGCACCAATCCTGATAGGTTTAACCAGGTCGATAGCCAGATACTGCCATTCATACGGCCATATTCACAAGTTAGTCCAGTCATATCAGGAGTTTCACCTCGGAATGAGAGATAATAAGCTGGAAACTTGTATCTCTCATCCCGAGGTAGACCCCTTTTTTTTTGCTTAACCCATTAAAGACTGACGGGCGACGTAGTAAAAACATTTTTTTCTTATTCTGTATTGCGTTTTTTTTATATAATTTTTTTGTATATTGTAGAGACAAAGCTTCAAAGTCTCCAGGGGAAAAAAATGTTTTTTCTCTCAATGCAAGATTTTATAAAATAAATTTCTAAAATTGTCATTTTTTTGCGATTTTTTTACTCTAATTTTGAAAAAATCTCACACATGGCAGAACAATTCAAAGGACTTCACGAAGAGACGCTTATGTTTTAGTAACATAAGTCTGCAAAATGGCATACAAAATAAGGTCACTATTTTGTCTTTGTTTTTATAAATATGAATTTTTTGAAATGTTGCGAAGACGCAACGTCAGTCCAAAGCAGTGTCTTTATGAACATTTGTCCGAAAATAACGGATGTCGAAGAAAACGGTTTTTAACTGTGAATGAAGCATTTGTATATATGAAAGTTAGATCATCAAGATATTTCTGAATTTCAACGGATGAAGAATGTCAAGGTCAAGCAGGTATAGTAGTTGACCCCCCCCCCTCCCGATCTCCTAACTTACTGGCAGACGAGGAATGCATTGATGACGCTATGTTAGGAGATAATTTGTCGAGACCGAAAGACATATTTGCTGATACCAAACTTTTTTCTTCACCAAAATTTTTAAATTTATCGGATTCATCACAAAATGATAAAAATTTGTCTAAATCACCTAAAAAAAATTGCCTGGAGAAATTTGCCTCCCGTATACACACTAATGCCTGCTGACAAAGAAATCGTAGAGAAGGCAAAAAAGAAAATAATTATACAAAAATTGCATGATCTAGAGCCAGTAGATGTATTTTTACAACTGTACAATCAGAATCTTTTGGAATATATTACTCAAGAAAGTATAAAATATGCAGAGCAGAAAATGTTCAAAAATTTTCCTAATTCTGTTCCGATATTGAAGCGTTATATAGGATTTCTGCTTTACATTGGCTATGTATGTCTTCCTCAAGAGAGACTTTACTGTTCAGTAGCAGAAGATGTGAGTTGTCCATTAGTACGTATAGCACTAACACGTTTTATGCATACAACTATCAAACAGAATTTCCATTTAGCGGATAACAATGTATTGGATACAACAGACAAAATGGCTATAGTTCGTCCGTGAGTAAATACTTTAAATGCCAATTTCATGCAGTGGTGTGTGTTTTTCATCAAATCTTTCTATCGATGAACAAATGATACCCTATTTCGGTAGACATTCGTGCAAAATGTTTCTGAAAGGAAAACCCGTTCGTTTCGGATATAAAGTTTGGGGTTTGTGTTCTTCTGAAGGGTACTTATATCATTTTGATATATACTCAGGTAAATATGGAGATAAAACGACGGATCTGGGTTAAGTGGAAATGTCTTTTAAGTGTAGTAGAAGTTCCTTCAAACCACTATGTATACTTTGACAACTTTTTACATCACATATGTTGTCGAAATTGAAAAAGTCGTGGTTTCATGCCACTGGAATGATCCGTGACAACAGATTAGGAAAATGTCCTATTACACCTGTAATCAAAATAAAAAAAGAACAACGTGGAACACATGACTTCGTCTTTGATAAGGAGCAGAGTATCTCAATAGTTCGTTGGAACGAAAATTCCGTTGTTACTCTATGGCCACCAACTTTGATACAGTCAATCCATCTTCAATGGCCAAGAGATACTCAGGAAAATAAAGAAATCCGAATCTGTAAAGCAACCTAAACTCATCGAGGATTACAACAAACATATGAGTGGGGTGGACCTGCTTGATAATTTCGTTGCAATGCATAGAGTGCAAGTAAAGGGAAAGAAATGGTGGTGGCCTAGGATCCCACAAGTCATATTATCGAGAAATATCCAACAAACAAAAAAAAAGATGCAAAAACTGCACTAGCCAAACAATAACTGTATGTAAAAAATATAATGTGCCTTTACATAGCAAGTGCTTCAAAGATTTTCATCTTTCCCAATAGTCGGTTTTGACTGACGTTGCGTTTTCGCAACATTTTGTATCTTTTATACAAATAAATGTTTTTTTTTCATGTTACTTTTTTTGGTCTTAATTAGACTCTAATACATCTAAAAAATGATTTTTGTTCATTTCCTTCAAGCCAAAAGTAGTGCGGTCGTTAATGGGTTAAGTGACTGCATTAAGTCGCAAGTTAATCCGATGATCAGTTGATACGCGGGTAAGAGTTAAATAGCGGATCATCGAGAACCGAAATCTCAAACTGGGGGTTAAGTGATCCACGGAATAAAATGATACGCTCAATGTGATTGGCTACTTCCGTCTTCTCACGATCACGTGATATTATTTACATTTGTTTCGACACCCGAATCTGCATTCACACTGATCAAACACGTACTTCTCCGTAGAATTGATTCCAAATTGGGATTTTAATAGAACACATGCATCATTTTGATTTGGGCTTGGAAAAATAAATGCAAAGGTATTTAATTTCAAATTGGATTTTTATGGAAACCTAAATTTTGCAAGAAAGAGCCGACCAACCGGTATAGTGGTTAAGGTGTTAGCCTCTAGATCGGAAGGTTCCTGGTTCGAATCCGGTTCCGGGCATGGATGTTTGTAAACGTATGGTGTAGAGGCGGCTGGTGCACCTTAAATCTGTCGTGGTCGAAAGTCATCACGTTGGGTTGGCGTAGAAGTTTGGAGAGTGGGGGTGCCAGTTCAGGTGTTGCTTCGTCATCTGACCGTGGTTCAAAATTACGAGGTGTTGTCCTCGGATCTTTCCCTTAAGGGACTGATCCCGGACCGTCGTCAATAGCCCGTTGTGTTGCTCTAGTACGACGCTAACTAAAATTACCATTACCTTTGCAAGAAAGAATTGTACACAATACCGTGAGAAATCAATGCATTCAGATTATCTTTGTACTTGTCAGTATGGGTGTGTGTTGATGTAAAGTGAAGTAACACTTGCATTGTCAATTTTCTTTCATTCGTAATAAATCAACGAAATCTCTATATATATTTCTCTTACGTGGCACGCAAAAAAGACGTTATTTGTTACCGCGTTTTGGCAACATTGTGCGATTGTTTGTTTACTAGGAGCCTCGCGCCTCATTTGAATCTATAGCGTAATCGGATGAAATTTTATTGAAAAAAAAATGAATTTTAGACGAGCTGTTGCGGTTTGTAATAGAAATCTAAGAAAGCGGAGGATCTTTTCAGGGCTATTTAAAAAACGGTCTTTTTCAAGGCTAACAATTATAGTACAACAAGACGCGTGCACTACAACTTTCGACAACAAACTCAGTCAAAAAGTGTATGGGTGGCTCGAGTACTGGGGAAATGTACACACAAACAACATGCTGGGTATTCAATTTCCAAAGCAGCGTTCGGTGGAGTGGTCGTTCACGGTAAGACGTTTATCGCCAACTAATTTTTGTCGCCAAATCAAGATGGCGGCCGAATTCCGTAACAGCAGATAGGGTTGCCATAACAAAAACGGCAGATGTGAAGAAAATCCGCATAAGGTGAAGGTTACCATATTTGGCGACAAATCGCCTTTTTACTGTGAACGACCACTCCACCAATACAACAAATTTAGATTTGAAAAATATTTTTTTGGAATATCTTATTTTGTAATCAATCCCTTCTGCTAGGACACGTGTCTTCATTGATGCGAGCGAAGCGAGCATAGGTTCGCGCAGCGAACCAATGAGAATTGCGAAGCAATCCTCCGGGGGTTGGCGAGCGTTAGCGAGCAGGGGGCGGCCCCCCTAGTAATTTATATTCCACGACGAATTTGCATCTACCATGGTCATATTCTACCATTCGCTCTCTCATTGGGATCAACTCTGGCGAGCCAGAATATAGTTCGAACCAGAGCACACTTGGAAATATATATTCTATAGTAAATGCAATCACATTCTTGTTCCGATTCATATAAAATCAGTTGAATGCGCCGAGTCGCAAGAATACTGTAATTTAGCACAGAAAGAAGTGTGTCGTCCATTTTGTTTCGTTCGCTTCTTTCGCAAAAATATAGTTCTACGCATGCGTAAAACTCAACCGAGAGTTAATTCGCCGATTTCGGAGGATCAAAATGTAACACCGAAACGGCGGTTCGGAAAACGAAACGGCGAAACGGACCACAGATCAGGTATTGTGAATACGGTTTTTTCGATAACCCGGGGATTACATTACTACACTACATTACCACTTGTCCCATCCCAACTCAACAAAGAACCAGCTCAACAGCTCTAGGATTCATGGTAGTTCACCCCTTTCTACAACGAAACGTCGGTGAGGTGTATTTGGCCGTCAGGTCGAGTATACCTTTATCGACCGTAATCACAAGTCCGAGTTAACCCGCGGATCAACACTTATACTTTAGAACACTGCGGAAAACATAGCCTATATTTTCCCTGTCTTCAGAGCAATCTGTAGCCATGAAAACTAGCATACAGGTAGTCCTAAAAGTGCCCTTCGAAGCCCCAATTTAAAAATCTAAAGTTTGTTTCAATGCAATAAATGGACATGGACAAGGAAACACGTTCTACAGGGTTTGTGTATGCGTTAACGCAGGGAAATGTTGCGGCAGTCATAGTTTAGCTGTCGTGGTAGAAAACATGTTCTACAGAGTTTGTGTATTTGAGTTAACACAGGGAAATGAGCCGACCAACCGGTATAGTGGTTAAGGTGTTAGCCTCTAGATCGGAAGGTTCCTGGTTCGAATCCGGGTCCGGGCATGGATGTTTGTAAGCGTATGGTGTAGAGGCGGCTGGTGCACCTTAAATCTGTCGTGGCCGAAAGTCCTCACGTTGGGTTGGCGTGGAAGTTTGGAGAGTGGGGTGCCAGCTCAGGTGTAGCTTCGTCATCTGACCGTGGTTCAAAATGACGAGGTGTTGTCCTCGGATCTTTCCCTTAAGGGACTGATCCCGGACCGTCGTCAATAGCCCGTTGTGTTGCTCTAGTACGACGTTAACTAAAAATTACCAATTATCGGGATTAATCACGGACCGTCGCCAATTGCCCGTTGTGTTTCTCAAGTGGTGGAAGAATGTATAGTTTTGGGAAATAACTTACACTATACACGGGAATTTCTGCTTGAAGTTGTTTTAGAATCAGGCCTATTTTGTGTTGTAATACAATGAAAATATAATAATATAATGAACAAACAACTAAGACAAGTTAAATAAATACATATTTATTCTTGGAAATAACTAATTGAAATGCAATCTTGTGCAATTAAAGAACAACATCGCAGTAAAAATTGGAAGAATGTGTAATAAATTTCAAAATCCCGGCAGCGGAAAAATATTCGACGTATACTCATCGAAAAAAATTAATTAAACCATGCAACATTTTCTTGGAAGACTTTTCTTTCCAGAGCAACGATTGATTCGTCCTCATATTTTTACTGACTTAAGGCTAAATTTGCTTTCATGAGGCACCACCATGATTGTTATTATTGTTATTTGTTCTACTCCGCTTGAGCAACTGTTTTGCAATTATCTCATAAATTAGATCGATTTTTCTTGCAACTCAATAACGGCCGCAGTAAAAGTCATTACCTGAGTCTCCTCAGCGCACAAAAAATAATCACAACATGATACAGGTGCTATGAAAAAGTAGCCTTAATTGCTAATTACATAAGCGTAGTGGAAAATCAATAAGCTAAATAGCAATTAAGCACTCCGGTATTATCCAGAAAACTCGATCTTTCGAATCGAGAAAAAAAAAACTCGTTGCAGCCCTAGAGATTGAGTGCGAGATAATATCATTTAAGAACCTGGGGGAATAGTCTCCTTTACACATGTCACGGATCTAACTTAATAAGCAGCTTTCTTATTTGGTTCTTGTCCTGTCAACGCCGTTGCGTTGGAAAAAAAAAGTGTACTTATCAAATGAGTAAATAGACAGCATTTGTTCTTCCGATGAATATTCAAGTAATTAGCAACGTATGGAATTCTTAGAACGCAAATTATGATGGGGATACACGTAAAGAATTATTTAGAACAAATTCAATCAAGTTCATAGAAACAGTAAAAATGAAAGTTCAATAGTGTATGAAATTAGTGCGACGAATGATTTTAAAGAGTTTTAACATCAGTTCTAAAGCATTACTAAGAATTATCGGACTTGATTACTAATAGAAAACTGCAAATTGATGCAAGAACATTAAAAAACCCTAGAATGTTATATAAATAGATAAATCTGCTCGCTCAAATTTCAACTTAGCTATATTATATCTATCTATCTCTACTGTTACAAAAGGAAGTGTTTGTCTATCTCTATGAACTGTCCTGATGAATCTATGGCACTTACAATAATGAACTTTGGCACAAAGGTAATCCGAATTTTTTTGTGATTTTTGTACGAAGACTGAATTTTAAAATACCTTATACATTTGATTTTCTTTTAATAAATAATTTTTGAATAAAATATTTATATTTTTGTAAGAGACTGTGACGTTACGCCGATTGGATCTCTTAGCAATTCAAATTTGGCCGCCTTTGACAATGAGCGTTGCCCATGTTGTCGGTTTTCGGAAACCAACCAACCCCACCGGCAATGCCGTTATGGCTGTTATCCAATAGGATACGAATTTGCATTTGGTTTGCTTCGCAAATCAAATGGGAATTCGTAGCAATCACCGGAGTTAGCGAGCAGTGGTCACACCTGACTCCACGAAAAGAACTGTCACGGGCACGTGAAAAAAGGGGGCTGGTGCACGTTACATGTATCGCGGCCTCAAACGCCCTCTCATTGTCATAGTGGGAAGTTTGTAGAATGAGGGTCCAATTCAGGTGTTGACCTCATCATCTACCGTGGTTCAAAACTGCGGGGTATTGTCTTCGGTTCCTTAACTTCGGGATTGATCCCGGAGCGTCGCCAATAGTCCGTTGTGTTGCTCCAGTACTTCATTAATTCAACTTACACCACATTTACTTGATTTTATCTTTCTTGTGTTTGGCCCAGCTTGGACAAAGATGTGCCCTGCGCCCTTTTTTAACATCCAATCGATCAACATCATCGCCTACTCGGTTTTTATTTAAAACGTAAAACAACATAAGAACCGCTCCCAATACCGAACCATGTAAATTTGTAAGATTTGTTTAACGTCGTATTAAAGCAACACTACGGGCTTTTGACTGTCTGGAATCAATCCCCTGAAGGAAAAATCCGAGGACAACCCCACGTCACTATGATCCACGGTCAGATGACGGGGCAACATCTGTTCTGGCACCACACTCTCCAAACCCAAACGTCCACACCAATCCAACGTATGACTTTCGGCCACGAGAGATTTAAGTTGTCTCCAGCCGCCTCTATCACCTAAGGGAAATATTGGAGGACAATACCATGTAATTTTGAACCACGATAAGATGACGAAGCAACACCTGAGCTGGCACCCCACTCTCCAAACTTCCACACCAACCCAACGTGAGGACTTTAGGCCACGACAGATTGAATGTGTCTCCAGCCGCCTCCACACCATATGCTTAGAAACATCCATTCACTGACTCAGATTCGAACCAGGAAACTTCCGATAATCCTATTCCAGGATAAATATCAATGGTTGACTAAACTAACCAAGTGAATCAATGTTACTTTTCCAACACAACCCATTCAAAATTACGTGTTCGTCGTCTGACTGTGGTTCAAAATTACGTGATATTGTCCTCGGATGTTACCCTCAGGTGATTGATCCCGGACTGTAGTCAATAGCCCGTTGCGTTGCTCCAGCACGAAGCTAATTAAACAATTACAACCTAATACAAAAACCCAATCGTATACTCCGAGGAACCTGAGTGATAATTGCTCCTCTTTACCTTCACACCCATCCTTCTGCATTTTGCTCTCTCCAGCACTACCATTGTTTTGTCTGTCTTCTGTTTGGCTCAGCTTGACCAAATATGGCCCTTGCGCAACAAAACACAAAAACCAACCTACCCAATCGTACTCCTCGGAACTCCCGATTCAAATAGGCCCAAACAAATGTCCTTCCCGATTGCGGTGTGGCTAAAAGATACTCCAGAGTAGGTGGATTAAATTAGGAGTCGATTCATTTTCACTCTTTGAGCGAGCACTATGCTAATTCGGGCAGATTTTTCACCCCCGATCTCTCCGAAAGGAAGTTAAAGGCATCCCATTCTGTGGCGATTGATCGAATGGGGCCAGATGATGGACGGGCTACCAGAGTGCAGATTAAACCGCTGTTTATATCAATTTAAGCAATTCTAGTAGGAGAGGGCCTTCGTTTGAAAACTGAGGCTTCATCTTTAAACCAACAGAGGGATTTATTTCTTTTGGTGCAGAGAGCTTGGACTGTAAATTGCCGACAGTTGAGGCGTTTTTTAAAGGAGCGGCGGGCTTGATGAATGGACGTCTATCTACCTGAGAATAGGGGACGGCTACATATTAAATTCGATTGAGGGAGAGTCCCTGGAGTTGATTGTTATGGGGTTCTAAGGCACAGGGAACATATCTGGCTAAATCGTGCCAAACACAGGACATATAACACAATGAGGGAGGTCGTAGATAATTTAATTAACGACTCACAAGCAATATAATGGACTGTTGTCGACGATCCGGGATCAAACCCCAAGATAAATATCCGATGACAAAACCATGTTATTTTGAACCACGTTCAGATGACGAGGTTACATCTGGCATCCCAGCCTGTTGAGGTTTGGTAAGTTGGTCACTCTATTGTCATTTTTACTTCACGAGGACAAAATAGACTGAGACTTATGACCTAATTCAGAATCATTTCAAGAATCCATGCCCACATCATGATTCTTACCTTCTTGTTTGTTGATCCGTGGTCTTGTTGGTTTTTTCCCTCTTCGATCATTTTTATTATATGGCAGCTAATCACAACGGGACCTGTGACTCAGAACACTGCCTACACCATAACTTACGGCCAGGACGGTGGCATGGATTTAAAACTACTACAACAATCCATGCCTTCACCATGATTCGTATCCAGTGCTTGTTAGATCGTTGTTTGGTTAATTGCTTAATCTGAGGTCTGTCCTACTGTCGAGGGGTTAATTAGATTATGGCCAGGATTAGCCACCGTTCAATTTAGTCAGGATTTAAAACAACGACGAGAATTCATGCCGATATCATGATTCGTACCCAGTCGCCTGTTGTACCGAGGTTGAATTTTTTTTTCAAATCTACTCGCTCCCAGTTCACTAGAAGGTGTTGAGCTTTTTTCCAAAAATTGACTGACATACACAAAGCCTAGACCTGAACCCTATTGTGAATCTCAGGGACGAGCTGGATCGCCTAATTAAGGGGTGCAACAACCGTCCAAAATTGGTGAAGGAACTTACATGTCTTCTCCAAGCCGAGTGGAAGAAAATACTAATATCCGTCATACAAGAATTTGTGGAAAGCATGCCCCGGAGGGTTGAGGCTGCAATTGCCTCTCGCGGAGGCTCTACCAACTGTTGAATATAAATAAATTTTGTTTTTCTTTTTTATCACAGGTGTCCAAATACTTATTGGTAGATAGTGTATAAGACAAGTGACTAGTGGTAACATTGTTTTGGGGCCTTGGAAGCCTGGTTGAAAGGGTAGTAGTTTAGAAAAACGGAGGGTTTTACTTCGAATCGAGCCTAAGACCATTGTGTAGAGAGGGGGCAGGCGCACGTTTAATCTGTAGTGGTCTCAGATGTCCTAACATTGGCGTGGTTTTGAAGTTTGGAGGTTGAAGTACCAGTTCATGTATGACCAATTCATCTGTGGTCCAAATTAACGTGCCCACGAATCTTTCCCTTCAGGCTTGATCACGGACCGTTGCCAATAGCTTATTGCGTTTCTTCAGCGAAACGTTTATTAAAATACCTACTAACCGATATTTCTTTTCGCAATTATACTTGAATTATGCGATGGAGCTTGCTCCAGTATGATTCTTGCGTTATAAAGCCCAAAGCCATGCAGTTTGAAGATCTTAATCTTAGGTGGACCGTTGCCAATAGCTTATTGCGTTTCTTCAGCGAAACGTTTATTAAAATACCTACTAACCGATATTTCTTTTCGCAATTATATTTGACTTATGCGATGGAGCTTACTCCAATATGATTCTTGCGTCATAAAGCCCAAAGCCATGCAGTTTGAAGATCTTAATCTTAGGTGGACCGTTGCCAATAGCTTATTGCGTTTCTTCAGCGAAACGTTTATTAAAATACCTACTAACCGATATTTCTTTTCGCAATTATACTTGACTTATGCGATGGAGCTTGCTCCAGTATGATTCTTGCGTCATAAAGCCCAAAGCCATGCAGTTTGAAGATCTTAATCTTAGGTGGACCGTTGCCAATAGCTTATTGCGTTTCTTCAGCGAAACGTTTATTAAAATACCTACTAACCGATATTTCTTTTCGCAATTATACTTGACTTATGCGATGGAGCTTACTCCAATATGATTCTTGCGTCATAAAGCCCAAAGCCATGCAGTTTGAAGATCTTAATCTTAGGTGGACCGTTGCCAATAACTTATTGCGTTTCTTCAGCGAAACGTTTATTAAAATACCTACTAACCGATATTTCTTTTCGCAATTATACTTGACTTATGCGATGGAGCTTGCTCTAGTATGATTCTTGCGTTATAAAGCCCAAAGCCATGCAGTTTGAAGATCTTAATCTTAGGTGGACCGTTGCCAATAGCTTATTGCGTTTCTTCAGCGAAACGTTTATTAAAATACCTACTAACCGATATTTCTTTTCGCAATTATATTTGACTTATGCGATGGAGCTTACTCCAATATGATTCTTGCGTCATAAAGCCCAAAGCCATGCAGTTTGAAGATCTTAATCTTAGGTGGACCGTTGCCAATAGCTTATTGCGTTTCTTCAGCGAAACGTTTATTAAAATACCTACTAACCGATATTTCTTTTCGCAATTATACTTGACTTATGCGATGGAGCTTGCTCCAGTATGATTCTTGCGTCATAAAGCCCAAAGCCATGCAGTTTGAAGATCTTAATCTTAGGTGGACCGTTGCCAATAGCTTATTGCGTTTCTTCAGCGAAACGTTTATTAAAATACCTACTAACCGATATTTCTTTTCGCAATTATACTTGACTTATGCGATGGAGCTTACTCCAATATGATTCTTGCGTCATAAAGCCCAAAGCCATGCAGTTTGAAGATCTTAATCTTAGGTGGACCGTTGCCAATAACTTATTGCGTTTCTTCAGCGAAACGTTTATTAAAATACCTACTAACCGATATTTCTTTTCGCAATTATACTTGACTTATGCGATGGAGCTTGCTCCAGTATGATTCTTGCGTCATAAAGCCCAAAGCCATGCAGTTTGAAGATCTTAATCTTAGGTGGACCGTTGCCAATAGCTTATTGCGTTTCTTCAGCGAAACGTTTATTAAAATACCTACTAACCGATACTTCTTTTCGCAATTATACTTGACTTATGCGATGGAGCTTGCTCCAGTATGATTCTTGCGTCATAAAGCCCAAAGCCATGCAGTTTGAAGATCTTAATCTTAGGTGGACCGTTGCCAATAGCTTATTGCGTTTCTTCAGCGAAACGTTTATTAAAATACCTACTAACCGATATTTCTTTTCGCAATTATACTTGACTTATGCGATGGAGCTTGCTCCAGTATGATTCTTGCGTCATAAAGCCCAAAGCCATGCAGTTTGAAGATCTTAATCTTAGGTGGACCGTTGCCAATAGCTTATTGCGTTTCTTCAGCGAAACGTTTATTAAAATACCTACTAACCGATATTTCTTTTCGCAATTATACTTGACTTATGCGATGGAGCTTACTCCAATATGATTCTTGCGTCATAAAGCCCAAAGCCATGCAGTTTGAAGATCTTAATCTTAGGTGGACCGTTGCCAATAACTTATTGCGTTTCTTCAGCGAAACGTTTATTAAAATACCTACTAACCGATATTTCTTTTCGCAATTATACTTGACTTATGCGATGGAGCTTGCTCCAGTATGATTCTTGCGTCATAAAGCCCAAAGCCATGCAGTTTGAAGATCTTAATCTTAGGTGGACCGTTGCCAATAGCTTATTGCGTTTCTTCAGCGAAACGTTTATTAAAATACCTACTAACCGATACTTCTTTTCGCAATTATACTTGACTTATGCGATGGAGCTTGCTCCAGTATGATTCTTGCGTCATAAAGCCCAAAGCCATGCAGTTTGAAGATCTTAATCTTAGGTGGACCGTTGCCAATAGCTTATTGCGTTTCTTTAGCGAAACGTTTATTAAAATACCTACTAACCGATATTTCTTTTCGCAATTATACTTGACTTATGCGATGGAGCTTACTCCAATATGATTCTTGCGTCACAAAGCCCAAAGCCATGCAGTTTGAAGATCTTAATCTTAGGTGGACCGTTGCCAATAGCTTATTGCGTTTCTTCAGCGAAACGTTTATTAAAATATCTACTAACCGATATTTCTTTTCGCAATTATACTTGACTTATGCGATGGAGCTTGCTCCAGTATGATTCTTGCGTTATAAAGCCCAAAGCCATGCAGTTTGAAGATCTTAATCTTAGGCGGACCGTTGCCAATAGCTTATTGCGTTTCTTCAGCGAAACGTTTATTAAAATACCTACTAACCGATATTTCTTTTCGCAATTATACTTGACTTATGCGATGGAGCTTGCTCCAGTATGATTCTTGCGTCATAAAGCCCAAAGCCATGCAGTTTGAAGATCTTAATCTTAGGTGGACCGTTGCCAATAGCTTATTGCGTTTCTTCAGCGAAACGTTTATTAAAATACCTACTAACCGATATTTCTTTTCGCAATTATACTTGACTTATGCGATGGAGCTTGCTCCAGTATGATTCTTGCGTTATAAAGCCCAAAGTCATGCAGTTTGAAGATCTTAATCTTAGGTGGACCGTTGCCAATAGCTTATTGCGTTTCTTCAGCGAAACGTTTATTAAAATACCTATTAACCGATATTTCTTTTCGCAATTATACTTGACTTATGCGATGGAGCTTGCTCCAGTATGATTCTTGCGTCATAAAGCCCAAAGCCATGCAGTTTGAAGATCTTAATCTTAGGTGGACCGTTGCCAATAGCTTATTGCGTTTCTTCAGCGAAACGTTTATTAAAATACCTACTAACCGATATTTCTTTTCGCAATTATACTTGACTTATGCGATGGAGCTTGCTCCAGTATGATTCTTGCGTCATAAAGCCCAAAGCCATGCAGTTTGAAGATCTTAATCTTAGGTGGACCGTTGCCAATAGCTTATTGCGTTTCTTCAGCGAAACGTTTATTAAAATACCTACTAACCGATATTTCTTTTCGCAATTATACTTGACTTATGCGATGGAGCTTGCTCCAGTATGATTCTTGCGTTATAAAGCCCAAAGCTATGCAGTTTGAAGATCATAATCTTAGGCGGACCGTTGCCAATAGCTTATTGCGTTTCTTCAGCGAAACGTTTATAAAAATACCTACTAACCGATATTTCTTTTCGCAATTATACTTGACTTATGCGATGGAGCTTGCTCCAGTATGATTCTTGCGTTATAAAGCCCAAAGCTATGCAGTTTGAAGATCTTAATCTTAGGCGGACCGTTGCCAATAGCTTATTGCGTTTCTTCAGCGAAACGTTTATTAAAATACCTACTAACCGATATTTCTTTTCGCAATTATACTTGACTTATGCGATGGAGCTTGCTCCAGTATGATTCTTGCGTCATAAAGCCCAAAGCCATGCAGTTTGAAGATCTTAATCTTAGGTGGACCGTTGCCAATAGCTTATTGCGTTTCTTCAGCGAAACGTTTATTAAAATACCTACTAACCGATATTTCTTTTCGCAATTATACTTGACTTATGCGATGGAGCTTGCTCCAGTATGATTCTTGCGTTATAAAGCCCAAAGTCATGCAGTTTGAAGATCTTAATCTTAGGTGGACCGTTGCCAATAGCTTATTGCGTTTCTTCAGCGAAACGTTTATTAAAATACCTATTAACCGATATTTCTTTTCGCAATTATACTTGACTTATGCGATGGAGCTTGCTCCAGTATGATTCTTGCGTCATAAAGCCCAAAGCCATGCAGTTTGAAGATCTTAATCTTAGGTGGACCGTTGCCAATAGCTTATTGCGTTTCTTCAGCGAAACGTTTATTAAAATACCTACTAACCGATATTTCTTTTCGCAATTATACTTGACTTATGCGATGGAGCTTGCTCCAGTATGATTCTTGCGTCATAAAGCCCAAAGCCATGCAGTTTGAAGATCTTAATCTTAGGTGGACCGTTGCCAATAGCTTATTGCGTTTCTTCAGCGAAACGTTTATTAAAATACCTACTAACCGATATTTCTTTTCGCAATTATACTTGACTTATGCGATGGAGCTTGCTCCAGTATGATTCTTGCGTTATAAAGCCCAAAGTCATGCAGTTTGAAGATCTTAATCTTAGGTGGACCGTTGCCAATAGCTTATTGCGTTTCTTCAGCGAAACGTTTATTAAAATACCTATTAACCGATATTTCTTTTCGCAATTATACTTGACTTATGCGATGGAGCTTGCTCCAGTATGATTCTTGCGTCATAAAGCCCAAAGCCATGCAGTTTGAAGATCTTAATCTTAGGTGGACCGTTGCCAATAGCTTATTGCGTTTCTTCAGCGAAACGTTTATTAAAATACCTACTAACCGATATTTCTTTTCGCAATTATACTTGACTTATGCGATGGAGCTTGCTCCAGTATGATTCTTGCGTCATAAAGCCCAAAGCCATGCAGTTTGAAGATCTTAATCTTAGGTGGACCGTTGCCAATAGCTTATTGCGTTTCTTCAGCGAAACGTTTATTAAAATACCTACTAACCGATATTTCTTTTCGCAATTATACTTGACTTATGCGATGGAGCTTGCTCCAGTATGATTCTTGCGTTATAAAGCCCAAAGTCATGCAGTTTGAAGATCTTAATCTTAGGTGGACCGTTGCCAATAGCTTATTGCGTTTCTTCAGCGAAACGTTTATTAAAATACCTATTAACCGATATTTCTTTTCGCAATTATACTTGACTTATGCGATGGAGCTTGCTCCAGTATGATTCTTGCGTCATAAAGCCCAAAGCCATGCAGTTTGAAGATCTTAATCTTAGGTGGACCGTTGCCAATAGCTTATTGCGTTTCTTCAGCGAAACGTTTATTAAAATACCTACTAACCGATATTTCTTTTCGCAATTATACTTGACTTATGCGATGGAGCTTGCTCCAGTATGATTCTTGCGTCATAAAGCCCAAAGCCATGCAGTTTGAAGATCTTAATCTTAGGTGGACCGTTGCCAATAGCTTATTGCGTTTCTTCAGCGAAACGTTTATTAAAATACCTACTAACCGATATTTCTTTTCGCAATTATACTTGACTTATGCGATGGAGCTTGCTCCAGTATGATTCTTGCGTTATAAAGCCCAAAGCTATGCAGTTTGAAGATCTTAATCTTAGGCGGACCGTTGCCAATAGCTTATTGCGTTTCTTCAGCGAAACGTTTATAAAAATACCTACTAACCGATATTTCTTTTCGCAATTATACTTGACTTATGCGATGGAGCTTGCTCCAGTATGATTCTTGCGTTATAAAGCCCAAAGCTATGCAGTTTGAAGATCTTAATCTTAGGCGGACCGTTGCCAATAGCTTATTGCGTTTCTTCAGCGAAACGTTTATTAAAATACCTACTAACCGATATTTCTTTTCGCAATTATACTTGACTTATGCGATGGAGCTTGCTCCAGTATGATTCTTGCGTCATAAAGCCCAAAGCCATGCAGTTTGAAGATCTTAATCTTAGGTGGACCGTTGCCAATAGCTTATTGCGTTTCTTCAGCGAAACGTTTATTAAAATACCTACTAACCGATATTTCTTTTCGCAATTATGCGATGGAGCTTGCTCCAGTATGATTCTTGCGTTATAAAGCCCAAAGTCATGCAGTTTGAAGATCTTAATCTTAGGTGGACCGTTGCCAATAGCTTATTGCGTTTCTTCAGCGAAACGTTTATTAAAATACCTATTAACCGATATTTCTTTTCGCAATTATACTTGACTTATGCGATGGAGCTTGCTCCAGTATGATTCTTGCGTCATAAAGCCCAAAGCCATGCAGTTTGAAGATCTTAATCTTAGGTGGACCGTTGCCAATAGCTTATTGCGTTTCTTCAGCGAAACGTTTATTAAAATACCTACTAACCGATATTTCTTTTCGCAATTATACTTGACTTATGCGATGGAGCTTGCTCCAGTATGATTCTTGCGTCATAAAGCCCAAAGCCATGCAGTTTGAAGATCTTAATCTTAGGTGGACCGTTGCCAATAGCTTATTGCGTTTCTTCAGCGAAACGTTTATTAAAATACCTACTAACCGATATTTCTTTTCGCAATTATACTTGACTTATGCGATGGAGCTTGCTCCAGTATGATTCTTGCGTTATAAAGCCCAAAGCTATGCAGTTTGAAGATCTTAATCTTAGGCGGACCGTTGCCAATAGCTTATTGCGTTTCTTCAGCGAAACGTTTATTAAAATACCTACTAACCGATATTTCTTTTCGCAATTATACTTGACTTATGCGATGGAGCTTGCTCCAGTATGATTCTTGCGTCATAAAGCCCAAAGCCATGCAGTTTGAAGATCTTAATCTTAGGTGGACCGTTGCCAATAGCTTATTGCGTTTCTTCAGCGAAACGTTTATTAAAATACCTACTAACCGATATTTCTTTTCGCAATTATACTTGACTTATGCGATGGAGCTTGCTCCAGTATGATTCATGCGTTATAAAGCCCAAAGTCATGCAGTTTGAAGATCTTAATCTTAGGTGGACCGTTGCCAATAGCTTATTGCGTTTCTTCAGCGAAACGTTTATTAAAATACCTACTAACCGATATTTCTTTTCGCAATTATACTTGACTTATGCGATGGAACTTGCTCCAGTATGATTCTTGCGTCATAAAGCCCAAAGCCATGCAGTTTGAAGATCTTAATCTTAGGTGGACCGTTGCCAATAGCTTATTGCGTTTCTTCAGCGAAACGTTTATTAAAATACCTACTAACCGATATTTCTTTTCGCAATTATACTTGACTTATGCGATGGAGCTTGCTCCAGTATGATTCTTGCGTCATAAAGCCCAAAGCCATGCAGTTTGAAGATCTTAATCTTAGGTGGACCGTTGCCAATAGCTTATTGCGTTTCTTCAGCGAAACGTTTATTAAAATACCTACTAACCGATATTTCTTTTCGCAATTATACTTGACTTATGCGATGGAGCTTGCTCCAGTATGATTCTTGCGTTATAAAGCCCAAAGCTATGCAGTTTGAAGATCTTAATCTTAGGCGGACCGTTGCCAATAGCTTATTGCGTTTCTTCAGCGAAACGTTTATTAAAATACCTACTAACCGATATTTCTTTTCGCAATTATACTTGACTTATGCGATGGAGCTTGCTCCAGTATGATTCTTGCGTTATAAAGCCCAAAGCTATGCAGTTTGAAGATCTTAATCTTAGGCGGACCGTTGCCAATAGCTTATTGCGTTTCTTCAGCGAAACGTTTATTAAAATACCTACTAACCGATATTTCTTTTCGCAATTATACTTGACTTATGCGATGGAGCTTACTCCAATATGATTCTTGCGTCACAAAGCCCAAAGCCATGCAGTTTGAAGATCTTAATCTTAGGTGGACCGTTGCCAATAGCTTATTGCGTTTCTTCAGCGAAACGTTTATTAAAATACCTACTAACCGATATTTCTTTTCGCAATTATACTTGACTTATGCGATGGAGCTTGCTCCAGTATGATTCTTGCGTTATAAAGCCCAAAGCCATGCAGTTTGAAGATCTTAATCTTAGGCGGACCGTTGCCAATAGCTTATTGCGTTTCTTCAGCGAAACGTTTATTAAAATACCTACTAACCGATATTTCTTTTCGCAATTATACTTGACTTATGCGATGGAGCTTGCTCCAGTATGATTCTTGCGTCATAAAGCCCAAAGCCATGCAGTTTGAAGATCTTAATCTTAGGTGGACCGTTGCCAATAGCTTATTGCGTTTCTTCAGCGAAACGTTTATTAAAATACCTACTAACCGATATTTCTTTTCGCAATTATACTTGACTTATGCGATGGAGCTTGCTCCAGTATGATTCTTGCGTCATAAAGCCCAAAGCCATGCAGTTTGAAGATCTTAATCTTAGGTGGACCGTTGCCAATAGCTTATTGCGTTTCTTCAGCGAAACGTTTATTAAAATACCTACTAACCGATATTTCTTTTCGCAATTATACTTGACTTATGCGATGGAGCTTGCTCCAGTATGATTCTTGCGTCATAAAGCCCAAAGCCATGCAGTTTGAAGATCTTAATCTTAGGTGGACCGTTGCCAATAGCTTATTGCGTTTCTTCAGCGAAACGTTTATTAAAATACCTACTAACCGATATTTCTTTTCGCAATTATACTTGACTTATGCGATGGAGCTTGCTCCAGTATGATTCTTGCGTTATAAAGCCCAAAGCTATGCAGTTTGAAGATCTTAATCTTAGGCGGACCGTTGCCAATAGCTTATTGCGTTTCTTCAGCGAAACGTTTATTAAAATACCTACTAACCGATATTTCTTTTCGCAATTATACTTGACTTATGCGATGGAGCTTGCTCCAGTATGATTCTTGCGTCATAAAGCCCAAAGCCATGCAGTTTGAAGATCTTAATCTTAGGTGGACCGTTGCCAATAGCTTATTGCGTTTCTTCAGCGAAACGTTTATTAAAATACCTACTAACCGATATTTCTTTTCGCAATTATACTTGACTTATGCGATGGAGCTTCCTCCAGTATGATTCTTGCGTCATAAAGCCCAAAGCCATGCAGTTTGAAGATCTTAATCTTAGGCGGACCGTTGCCAATAGCTTATTGCGTTTCTTCAGCGAAACGTTTATTAAAATACCTACTAACCGATATTTCTTTTCGCAATTATACTTGACTTATGCGATGGAGCTTGCTCCAGTATGATTCTTGCGTCATAAAGCCCAAAGCCATGCAGTTTGAAGATCTTAATCTTAGGTGGACCGTTGCCAATAGCTTATTGCGTTTCTTCAGCGAAACGTTTATTAAAATACCTACTAACCGATATTTCTTTTCGCAATTATACTTGACTTATGCGATGGAGCTTGCTCCAGTATGATTCTTGCGTCATAAAGCCCAAAGCCATGCAGTTTGAAGATCTTAATCTTAGGTGGACCGTTGCCAATAGCTTATTGCGTTTCTTCAGCGAAACGTTTATTAAAATACCTACTAACCGATATTTCTTTTCGCAATTATACTTGACTTATGCGATGGAGCTTGCTCCAGTATGATTCTTGCGTTATAAAGCCCAAAGCCATGCAGTTTGAAGATCTTAATCTTAGGCGGACCGTTGCCAATAGCTTATTGCGTTTCTTCAGCGAAACGTTTATTAAAATACCTACTAACCGATATTTCTTTTCGCAATTATACTTGACTTATGCGATGGAGCTTGCTCCAGTATGATTCTTGCGTCATAAAGCCCAAAGCCATGCAGTTTGAAGATCTTAATCTTAGGTGGACCGTTGCCAATAGCTTATTGCGTTTCTTCAGCGAAACGTTTATTAAAATACCTACTAACCGATATTTCTTTTCGCAATTATACTTGACTTATGCGATGGAGCTTGCTCCAGTATGATTCTTGCGTCATAAAGCCCAAAGCCATGCAGTTTGAAGATCTTAATCTTAGGTGGACCGTTGCCAATAGCTTATTGCGTTTCTTCAGCGAAACGTTTATTAAAATACCTACTAACCGATATTTCTTTTCGCAATTATACTTGACTTATGCGATGGAGCTTGCTCCAGTATGATTCTTGCGTCATAAAGCCCAAAGCCATGCAGTTTGAAGATCTTAATCTTAGGTGGACCGTTGCCAATAGCTTATTGCGTTTCTTCAGCGAAACGTTTATTAAAATACCTACTAACCGATATTTCTTTTCGCAATTATACTTGACTTATGCGATGGAGCTTGCTCCAGTATGATTCTTGCGTTATAAAGCCCAAAGCTATGCAGTTTGAAGATCTTAATCTTAGGCGGACCGTTGCCAATAGCTTATTGCGTTTCTTCAGCGAAACGTTTATTAAAATACCTACTAACCGATATTTCTTTTCGCAATTATACTTGACTTATGCGATGGAGCTTGCTCCAGTATGATTCTTGCGTCATAAAGCCCAAAGCCATGCAGTTTGAAGATCTTAATCTTAGGTGGACCGTTGCCAATAGCTTATTGCGTTTCTTCAGCGAAACGTTTATTAAAATACCTACTAACCGATATTTCTTTTCGCAATTATACTTGACTTATGCGATGGAGCTTCCTCCAGTATGATTCTTGCGTCATAAAGCCCAAAGCCATGCAGTTTGAAGATCTTAATCTTAGGCGGACCGTTGCCAATAGAGCTTATTGCGTTTCTTCAGCGAAACATTTATTAAAATACCTACTAACCGATATTTCTTTTCGCAATTATACTTGACTTATGCGATGGAGCTTGCTCCAGTATGATTCTTGCGTCATAAAGCCCAAAGCCATGCAGTTTGAAGATCTTAATCTTAGGTGGACCGTTGCCAATAGCTTATTGCGTTTCTTCAGCGAAACGTTTATTAAAATACCTACTAACCGATATTTCTTTTCGCAATTATACTTGACTTATGCGATGGAGCTTGCTCCAGTATGATTCTTGCGTCATAAAGCCCAAAGCCATGCAGTTTGAAGATCTTAATCTTAGGTGGACCGTTGCCAATAGCTTATTGCGTTTCTTCAGCGAAACGTTTATTAAAATACCTACTAACCGATATTTCTTTTCGCAATTATACTTGACTTATGCGATGGAGCTTGCTCCAATATGATTCTTGCGTCATAAAGCCCAAAGCCATGCAGTTTGAAGATCTGGTCTTGAGATAGCTGAATTCTCTTCTGGAAAAGCTGAAAATATTTCTTCAAAATTTAGACTAGGTGTCTTTTAAACTAAAGCTGATATTAAATTCGAAATATATTCATATTTCTGTTTTAAAAATATTGACTCACACCAAACAAAATAAATATACTTATCTGTTTGCATTGGAATCGAAATGGCGAAATATAAGCACGCAATACATAACCACTCAAAGGATATTAACTTCTGTCTCGACTCCAGACCCCCGATGCTAATTATAACACTCCAGAAGCATTCGGTCCGTACGTTTCGGAGGGTCTGTCAACAGCAACATTCACTCACAGGGACAGATCTCACTTAGACATCATCCGAAATTTAATTGACTGCTATTTCCGCCACTTTCATCTACAGCTGTAGCAAGGGATCCACCTACCGATACAAGGATATGAAAATCAGCGTAGTATATATATATATATATTGACTATTGACGACGTTCCGAAATGACTCCCCTAAAGCAGTGCGCCCCAACCTTTTTATCGTCACGGACCGGATCAACATTTGATAATTTTAACGCGGCTCGCTGAGGGGGGGGGGCTTTGATTGTTTACATTTTAGATTGTTTTGATTTAATAATTTTAACTTAATTGTATTTAAACATGCCAGTTAAACCAAAAAATGAATATAAAGTGATTTAACATTTTAACTCACTAATACGTTAAATCAACGAGAACCCTGAGTTTGTTTCTTTGCAACGAGACGGTTTCATCTGGGGGTGATAGGAGACAATGACACCCGAAGTGTGTTGCTTATGTCCAGTTTATTCCGTTGTTTTGGTTGCTGTCACTGCAGAAAACCCCGCTTCACAGATAGGTTGTCGGAAAAGGCAATAGGGATTTAAGTGCTGTGGTGGCAATCTCATGGTATTCAGCCATGTCTTTAATTCAGAAAACCAGCAGAGTTGTTGTCTCGACGTAGTTTTAAGGCCGCCTTCATTTGCAATCTCCAGCAGTTGATCTTCTTCTTGCACATACATGCTAGATTCACCTGATTTGTTGACAAATGGGTCGCGGATCCATTCCTTACTAGTTCGTGGGTCTTTTGTGGTTGGGAAGTAGCGCTCGAACTCTTTTAAAAGCAAAGACAGGTGATCGTGCACCAACTGGGAGAATGAATGTTTAGCCTCAGTCTCGCCTAAAAGACATGTCCAAAAGGCCACTGTTCACGTGCCGTCCCCACAACTTCAGTTTGGCTTTAAATGCAGCTACTTTGTCTGCCAACTTGAAAACAGCTGTTACATTTGTCAAAATTGGAAAATAGAGGTATACAGAATTCAGAAATCATAATTGAAGCTGTAGCAACAGAACAAATTTCAAGTTCCGATTTACCGCCTCCTAATTTGAGTGGACATTTCATAGATGAGAGAGAACCGCACATACAGGAGACAAATACACCACAGTAAATAAAATGGGAATAATGTAATGTTCCTTGGGCGGCCCGGTACCATTTGATCCACGGACCGGTACCGGTCCGCGGCCCGGGGGTTGGGGACCACTGCCCTAAATGAAAGACCCCGGCCATGCAATGGAAGCACACTAAATAAAAAAGCAAACCTCGTTAGGTGGGTAGGTATGGCAATCAAAGTCACACTGGAGAAACACAATGGGATATTGGTGACGTTCCGTGATTATCCCCGACGAGAAAAATGCGAGAACAAAACATAATTTAGGTAATTTTTGGTTATTTTTAATTAACGCCGTACTAGAGCAACATAACGGATTTTAACGACCGTCCGGTATCAATACCCTATGGGAAAGTTTCAAGGACAACGCTACGTCATTTTAAACCACGGTCAGATGACGAGGCAACACCTGAGCTGGTATCCCACTCTACAAACTTCCACACCAACACAACGTGATTACTTTCGGCCACGACAGATTTAATTTGCACCAGCCGCCTCTACACCATACTCTCAAAAATAGCCATCCGCTGAACCGGATTCGAACCAGGAACCTTCCTATCAAGATGATAACACTTTAACCACCAGAGCGATTGGTCGACTATCAGAAAACAAGAAAATAAATGTTATATTTCGTAAGCTAAAGTTACTAATTCGATAAGTATTTTTCATCTGAGAATGATGACCACACTATACAGTTTTTTCTACTATGAAGCATACATTGAACTAGGTAATTTGGGTAATTTTAGTTAACGTCGTACTAGAGCAACACAACGGGCTATTGACGACGGTCCGGGATCAGTCCCTTAAGGGAAAGATCCGAGGACAACACTTCGTAATTTTGAACCACGGTCAGATGACGAAGCAGCACCTGAGCTGGCACCCCACTCTCCAAACTTCCACGCCAACCCAACGTGAGGACTTTCAGCCACGACAGATTTAAAGTGCACCAGCCGCCTCTACACCATACGTTTACAAACATCCATGCCCGGGCCCGGATTCGAACCAGGAACCTTCCGATCTAGAGGCTGACACCTTAACCACTATACCGGTCATTGAACTAGGAATTTGCTTCACAAGCTTCAAAACTTCACAATTTTTATATGGTTATGGAAGTTTTGCTAAACATCTATAAAGGTTTCATCTTCGGACTGATGTTATGTGCGAGAATTCAAAAAAGCAGCCACTCGATGTGAAGCATTTGCATTTCAACTGTACTACATTTGAAAATTCAAGATGTGCCTTCAGAATGATTTGTTGAAAGTTTGGGTAAAATTTTTCCAGTGAAACTCAATGTTATTGTTCAATTTAATCTCGGCTTTTCTACTCATTCATTATATTCCTCAAATCTTGTGATTTTTTTAGTTTAATCTTTTCCTACTGTGTTTTTTTGTTTAATTTACTTACTTCTGTAAGACCCGCGTTGTACTTCTGTGGTACACGAGAAGTTTGCTTTTCTTCCATTAAAAATAGTCCCTATGTGTTTTTAAAGAAATCTAACCTTCGTGTAAAGAAAAAAATGACAGAACTTCACCTGTTGTATACGGGATTCACGGACATCGGGGTACACTTCTGATCGATTAGTTTCTCAAAGGGTTTACTTTTCCTATTAGACATGGGGTTCAAGCCCCTATTTGCACAAGTGATCCTTATTAATTTTGAACCACGGTTAGATGACGAGGCAATACCTGAATTGGAACCTCACTCTCCAAATTACACACCAACCTATGTGAGGATTTTAGCCCACGATAGATTTAAGGAGCCCCAGCCGCCTTTACACTGTACTCTTACAAACATCCATGCTCTGATCCATATTCAAACCAGGAACCTTCCTATCTAGAGGCTAACACCTTAACCACCAGACTGTTTAGTCGGCGGTGTGGTCCTCGGTTCATTATCTTGGGGATTGATACCGGTCCGTCGTTAATTGCCCTTTGTGTTGCTCTAGTATGACGTTAATTAGAATTTTTTTACCTTACCGTCTTAGTTAGCAAAACACGTAATTTAATCACATACCCAAGTCACAAGCCGGTTTCATCCCATTTTCCAACCTTTACATTCAAAACATCCCGGGTAATCATTCACTTCGATTCCAAGAAACGAAACAAAAAAGAAAACAAGGAAGGGAAGCAGAAAATCTTATTATCAACTTTCCCTCCGCCGGATTCATCTCCGTAACCCTTCGAAAACGCTCCGCTTCTCTCAACTTAACCTCCCGGCTTCGTGTCGTCGGGTTTCAGCGGGAGTGATAAATCGTCCGGCAAGAGATAGCCTCAGTCTCCGGCAGACCGGATTCCCGGAGATTTATTCCGGCCAATGGAAAAGCCGTTCCCCCTGGGGAACCCCGGGCCCGACGACTTGATTGAGCACTCGAATTGAGCACCGTTTTCCAAAGGCCCGCGCTGATTTTCGGAGCTAGGAGGAGGCCGTTGCTGCAGCGGCGAAAATCGCAGTCAATTAAATTTCGGATGATGTCTGAGTGAGATCTTTCCCTGTGAGTGAAGGTTGCTGTTGGGACTCTCCAAAACGTCCGGATCGAATGCTTATGGAGTGTTATAATTAGCATCATCGGGGGTCTGTAGTCGAGGCAGAAGTTAATATCCTTCGAGTGGTTACGTATTGCGAGCTTAAATTTCGTGATTTCGATTTCAATGCCTTTTCATATCTATACTCCATGCAGTGGACATCAATATACAATTACAATTGAAATGGATGATATCGAAATTTTCGGGAGATGAAGACAGCATTTCTAGAACGGAATGCTGCGATCTTTAAATTAGAGAAGAGAAAAGGTCATTCTTTCTTTGCTGGAAGGTTAGATATCTTAAGAACCTTCTGGGTGATTTTAGCTAAGTTAAGGATCAATCAAATTTCGGATGATGTATTTCCCTATGATTGAAGGTTGCTGTTGAGAGGCTCTCCACAATGTCCGGATCGAATGTTTATAGAGTGTTATAGTTAGCATCATCGAGGGGTCTGTAGTCGAGGCAGAAGTTAATATCCTTCGAGTGGTTACGTATTGCGAGCTTAAATTTCGTGATTTCGATTTCAATGCCATTTCATATCGATACTCCGTACAGTGTACATCAATACATTTTAAACAGAACGCCAGATTCATAGAATTCACTGTCAATTACAACTGAAACTGACGAAGTCGAAATGTTTGAGAGATGAAGACAGCATTTCTAGAACGGAATGCTGCGATCTTTAAATTAGAGAAGAGAAAAGGTCATTCTTTCTTTGCTGGAAGGTTAGATATCTTAAGAACCTTCTGGGTGATTTTAGCTAAGTTAAGGATCAATCAAATTTCGGATGATGTATTTCCCTATGATTGAAGGTTGCTGTTGAGAGGCTCTCCACAATGTCCGGATCGAATGTTTATAGAGTGTTATAGTTAGCATCATCGAGGGGTCTGTAGTCGAGGCAGAAGTTAATATCCTTCGAGTGGTTACGTATTGCGAGCTTAAATTTCGTGATTTCGATTTCAATGCCATTTCATATCGATACTCCGTACAGTGTACATCAATACATTTTAAACAGAACGCCAGATACATAGAATTCACTGTCAATTACAACTGAAACTGACGAAGTCGAAATGTTTGAGAGATGAAGTCAGCATTTCTAGATCGGAATGAGGCGATCTTTAGACTAGAGAAAACAAAAGATCCTTTTTTTCATTGCTGGAAGGTTAGATTTCTTAAGAAACCACTTAGTGACTTTAGCTTAGTAAGTAGACTTTTTTTCCCTCTCGTTTTTGCAGAACTTGGCTGTTTGACTTAAAGTTTTACTTGCAAGCACCAAAAAACTTTTTTTTCTCCCCGGAAATTCCCGGTTTAAATAACCATTTAAAGGAAAACTCAATTCCCATAGAATAGCACCCCGGCAAGAAAAGTAACACAAGTCAAAAAATAAAAATTTTAATGTTATGTCATTGACAAATATGTATGAGGTACCCCAGCGTGTTATATTACTATTCTATAGAATATAATACAAGTTACCACCATAAATACTTACCTAAAATGTAAAAGAAGCTTAGATTATTTCAATATAAATTTTATAGTATCCTTTAAGTTGGTGTTTCTCACATTCCGCAATTTTGAGTTGTGTCACTTTTCTCGCCGGGGTGCGATATCTTGTCACATTGATTCGTCTGATACGTGATGGTTGATATTATAACCTTCTGTACAGAACAAAAATGAGATATACCAAAACATTTAGTATAAGCTTATTTGAAGGGAAGGTGTGTGTAAATAATACAATTTTTTTGAATTAATAAAGAACAATAAAGGTAAGTTATTTTCGTGACTAAACTTGAGTGTTGATTCTCCACATACGGGATAGTAGAATAACCATTTTTATATACAGGGTGGTCCCGAATTCATGGTACAAACTTTAATGGTAGGTACAGGACATTGTAACAATGATTCATTGTATAGGAATGTATAGTCGCAAGTGACGCGGTGAGGCGAAAACAGGGGAAATAACGGCCGAAAGGAAAAACAAAGATTTTATTGAAAGCGTTGTTGACAAGTGTCATGTTTACAGTAATTGTTCAAAATTGCGTCCACCAGTATCGATACATGCTTGACAGCGTCGGTGGAGCGATTGGCGTGCACGTTCAAAGATGCCTGGTATTTCACGCACACCTGCAGCAGCTACAGATAAGCGAGCGACGAGATCCTCATCTGAGTCAACTGGAGTCTCATAAACAAGATGCTTTAGATGTCCCCATAAAAAGTAATCGAGGCTCGATAAATCGGGAGATCGGGGTGGCCAAGGGACTGGTCCACCACGCCCAATCCATCGAGTACCAAACGTGGCATTCAGGTAATTCCGTACATCAATGCTGAAGTGTGCTGGCGCCCCATCGTGCTGAAACCACATGCGGTTACGAATGGCGATCGGAACATCATGCAGCAGTTGTGGTAACACTTCTTTCAGAAAAATAAGATAGCTTCCACCAGTGAGCCGCGTGGGTAGTAAGTATGGGCCAATCAAAAAGTCGTTCACAATACCAGCCCACACGTTAATACTGAAACGTTGTTGAAACGCATGTCGACGCGTTGCATGTGGATTATCGGTTGCCCACACATGGGAATTGTGCGCATTAAAGACACCCTCGCGTGAAAATGTCGCTTCATCTGTAAATAGCACATAATCTACGAAATCCGGCTGCAACGCACATTGCTGCATCACCCACAGGCAGAAGTTCACGCGGCGAGGATAATCTGCCGGATTCAATGCTTGTACTTTCTGAAAATGGAAGGGGTGTAAGCGATTTTCGTTTAACACTCTGCATACAGTCTGATGACTCACACCTACGTCACGCGTAACAGTTCTTGTGCTTGACTCGGGTCTATCAGCCACAATGTTCAAGATGCTTTCTTCCAGCCTTGGAGTGCGTACAGCTCTTACTCGACCAGCGCCATGTCTGTTGACGTCGAACGCACCTGTTTCACAAAGTTGACGATGTAACCGTTGAAAAATTCTATGATCCGGCATTCGTCGATCAGGATACTCCGCGCGATACATTCGTAACGCAGCTCTGCCGTTACCACTTGCACGGCCGTACATGTAATGCATGTCTGCTTTTTCTGCATACGTAAAGTCACCCATCGTCTACGGCAGCACAATTGTGAATGGCGCTTTTCCCTACTGCGATGCATCATGTTCAACAGCGGCTAGACATCTACTGCCCTCTACCGGCAATGATACCAACCGATCACTCCATTTCTCTTTCCTTTTATTTCCCCTGTTTACGCCTCACCGCGTCACTTGCGACTATACATTCCTATACAATAAATCATTGTTACAATGTCCTGTACCTACCATTAAAGTTTGTACCATGAATTCGGGACTACCCTGTATACATCTATTCAAATAAGGTAGTATTTGATTAACGCTCGCATTGAACAAACACAAAGGGCTATTGTTGACGGTAGGAGATGGAACACGAAAGGAAAAATCCAAGGTAGGTACCTTCGAGATTTGATTAACGTCACACTAGAGCAGCACACCGGGCTACATTCGAATATCGGAGCCACGCAAGAATAATAGACTGTTACCCGTAGGATGCGAGACCGATCCCAACCAAAGAGCGCAGTGTATATGGGGGATTGGTGCACGTATAATCAATCGGTCGTGGCCTCAAATGTCCTAACGTTGTTTAGTGTGGAAGTTTGGAGAGTGGAGCTCTGGTGGTGACCTAGTGATCTGACCGTGGTTCAAAATATTGTGTTGTCCTCGAAGCTTTCCCCACGGGAATGACACCGGATTGTTGTGTTGTTCTAGTAATTAACCCAAATTTTTAATCCGTAAATCATCCAACCTCGGGTACACGGTAGAAACGAATGGTAGGTAGATATTTTTACTAACGTCGTACTGGAGCGTCGTAGGTATTGAACGGGGTATTGAAGACGATCCGGGATCAATCCGTCAAGGGAAAGAACCGAGGGCAACACCACGTAATTTCGAACCACGGTCAGATGACGAGACAACACTGGAGTTGGCAATCCACACCACGACAACATGAGGAGATTTGAGGCCACAACAGATATATCATGCACCAGACAGCTTTGTAAACGACGCTGTTGCATTCGAATTCGAAGCACTCCGGTAGCACATCCGTTACTCTTCCAACCGGGCTGTCGAGGCCACTAGAAACGAATAGTGAACGGAAACAATTTTAGTTATATTGAGAAGGTAGGTAGGTATTTCATCAATGTCTCACTGGAGCAACACAACAGGCTATTGGTGACGGTCCAGTACCAAATAGGGATGCGAAATCGACAGCAAAACATCGATGTTCAAAATTAAAACATCGATAATGATAAAACATCGTTCCAAAAACATCGATGTTGATAAAACATCGTTCCAAAAACATCGATGTTGATAAAACATCGTACCAACAACATCGATGTTGATAAAACATCGTTCCAAAAACATCGATGTTGATAAAACATCGTTCCAAAAACATCGATGTTGATAAAACATCGTTCCAAAAACATCGATGTTGATAAAACATCGTACCAAAAACATCGATGTTTTTAAACACCGATGTTTTTAAAATTCAGTGTATTTAACTTTTCCCCCCATTTCTTTAACTTTTGCCCCCATTTCTGAAAACTGGTTTAGCAACTCCCCGACAGCAAAACATCGATGTTGATAATGCATCGCCCCAAACTATCGATGTTTTTAAAATTCAGTGAATTCAAACTTTTCCCCCCATTTCTTAAAACTGGTTTAGCACCTAGTGATGCTACATCAACAGCAAAACATCGATGTTCAAATTTGAAACATCTATGTTTATAATGCATCGCCCCCAAACTTTCAGTTGTGTTGCTCTAGTACGACGTTAATTAAAAATTACCATTACCATTACCATTACCCCCAAACTTTCGATGTTTTTAAAATTCAGTGCATTTAAACGTTTTACCCCATTTCTTATAACTGGCTTAGCAACTAGTGATGTGACATCAGCTCCAATACATAGATGTTTTTTTTTATAAAACATCAATGTTTTGAAAACATCGACATCGATGTCGTATCCCTACTTTTCAGACCCTTCACCTTTGGTCACTTTGGTCTAAAAGTATGTTCAATTTGCTGATTATGAAAATTATGCTACTTGGTTATTTTAAAAATTTTTATAACTGTTCTGTTTTCATTTAAAAATAAAACATCGACAACGTAAATACATCGACAAGTATAAACATCGATGTTACAAAATCATCGATCCAAATACATCGCTGTTTAATACATCGATGTTTTTTAAAAAACATCGATATCGATATCGCATCCCTAGTACCAAACCCGAAGGGTTCGAACCGAAAGGACAACACCACCGGCCATCCGGTCTGGTGGTTAAAGTGTTAGTCTCTAGATCGAAAGGTTCCTGGTTCAAATCTGGGTTAATGCATGGATGTTTGTAAGCGTATACTGTAGAGATTGCTGATGTAATTTAAATATGCCTTTGTCGAAAGTCCGCACGTTGGATTGGGGTGGAAGTTTGGAGAGTGGGGTGCTAGCTCAGGTTTTCCCTCGTCATCTGACCGTGGTTCAAATTGACATGGTGTTATCCTCGAATCTTTCCCTTAGAAGATTGATCCCGGATCGTAGTTACTAGCCCGTTGTGTTGCTCTAGTGTACGACGTTAATTAAAATCACCTTACCTAGAACAACGCTATTTAATGTAGAACCACGGTTTGAGGACTTCACATCCAAGCTGGTGCTCCACTCTAAACTACCACACTTCGACAACGTGAGGTATTGGAGGCCTTGACCGATATAACGTGCACCATCTCCTTTGTACACGATGGACTTTGTTTGGAATGGTAATATTAATTAACGTCATACTAGAGCAACACAGCAGGCTATTGACGACGGTCCGGGATCAATCCCCTAAGCGAAAGATCCGAAGACAACACTACGTCATTTTGAACCATGGTCAGATGACGAGGTAACACTTGAGCTGCCACCATACTCTCCAAACTTCCACCATTACCCAACGTGCGGACATTCGGCCCGGCATGTTGAATGAGCACCAGCCGCCTCTACAACATACTCTTACAAGTATTCAACAACTGACCGGGATTCGAACCAGGAACCTTCCGATCTAGAGGCTAATACCTTAACCAACTGACCGTTTGGTTAGCATGGACCACAAGAAATGTTTTGTGAACTAGCAATTTTGGTAATTTTTAAGTAACTTCGTAATAGAGCAACACAACGGGCTATTGACGACGGTCCGGGATCAATCCCTTATGGTAAAGATCCGAGGACATCGCCTCGTAATTTTGAACCACGGTCAGATGACGAGGCAACACCTGAGCTGGCACCCCACTCTCCAAACTTCCACACCAACCCATCGTAAGAGCTTTCGGCCACGACAGATTTATGGTGCACCAGCCGCATCTTCACCATACACTCACAAACATCCTTGCCCGGTCCCGGATTCGAACCAGGAACCTTCCGATCTAGAGGCTAACACCTTGACTACTATACCGGTTGGTTGGCATGTGCAACAAGAAACTATTTGTGAACTAAAAACGAATGCTTAAAGGATACTTTCGAATTCTATTATTTCAACATGTAAACCGATATTTGCAAAAAATACATACAACTCACTGAATTTATAGCCACAAGAAATGTTTTGTACTCCAGAAACGGACGCTTGAACGAATACAATCTCAGGAATTTTGTCACTTAGTTTAATTTTTCTATCATAGCCTTTTTTCCTAACGTAACCTCATCTGACAAAAGAGACACATTTCAAATATGAGCTACAGACCGGATGAGAGTTTTTGAAACACCGGAAATTAAGTCTTGCTAAGCGGAAGAAGAGAGCTTTAATTAAAGGAAACATTTTAAAATTCAATTAAACTCCGTGTCTGAAGTGTCCACTCTGATTTCGATGATTTCGGAAAATAATACTCATAATCGAGATTCCCTGAAGAAAGAATTGTTAATGGCGATACAAAGGAAGCTAAAATAATTAAAATTAGTTGGTAAAAGTCGTACTCGAAGTAGATACCTTCACTGAGTAGAAAGGAAATTGGAGCAATGCTTTTGTTTGATTGATTTTTGAGATATTTAAAATTAAACCGAAAAACAGAGTTAGTTTCTGAAACTTTGCATCGAAAGTTTTCTTGCTGGGAAAAACTTGGAAAATCGGGTAATTACCGAAAGAGGAAGAGTTGCTATAAGTTACTTAAAGACAGAGTTGGAATTGTTTTTGAAAACTCGCTACCGAGGAAGATAAAAGTTTTTAAAACCTGCATGGTTCTCATCATTCTACCGTGAAAATAACCAACCGGTCTGGTGTTTAAGATGTTAGCCTCTAGATCGGATGGTTCCTGATTCGAATCCGGGTCAGTGCGTGGATGTTTGTAATCGTATGGTGTAGAGGTGGCTGGTGCCTCTTAAATCTGTCGTGGCGAAAGTACTCACGTTGGGTTGGTGTAGAAATTTGGAGAGTGGGGGTTCAATGCTCAGGTGTTTAAGGACATTTGAGGCCAAAAGATGCAACGTGAACCGGCCCCCTTTGTACCTGACGGTCTGTGATTGGATTCGAACTCGCAACCGTCGAAAGTTGGTAGGTATTTTAATCAACGTCGCACAAATGGCTATTGACGACGGTCAAGGATCAATCCCCTAAGTGAAAGAACCGAGGACAACACCACGTCATTTTGAACCACGGTAAGGTGACGAGGCAACACCTGAGCTCGATGGTTGTTTGGATCAACGAGGAAATATAAAATTTGTTGGTGCCATGGTAATCGTTTTGTATATCCAGGATCATATGACCTAAACTAGCAGTAATGTTTCTCTTATATTATTTAGACTTAGGGGAAATGTGAATTCATCATCTGAAGACGCCCATCCAAGGATTAGTCTAATTCGTTGACGTCACATTATATTGGACTTTGGCGATTTCACCATTTTTGTCGCAACTCTACAGAAACGACTAGCTACTGCGTGGAGCACGGCGTTGCCCGTGACAGTTCTTTTCGTGGGGTCAGGTGTGACCACTGCTCGGTGATGCTCGCCAACCACTGGTGATTGCTACTGCAACATTGCACATTTTATTTTAAATATAGCTGTACTTCTCAGCACTGTCAAACTGACCTATATCAGTGTACGTCTACCTCATGGACACAACCTCTGCAGTCTCAGTCTGCAGTGGACGCATAACCCCCCCAAAAAGCCGTTAACAAGTCGCTGAACCCAGGGTACGGGTACGAAAAAGAAGCTCCCTGCCCGATTAACGGTGAAAAACAAACACATTAAGATGCCACCCTGGTTATCTACTTGGGGGTCTCGGCAGGAGGAGAAGGAAAAACTACAACTAAACATGACAGAGGGAAGGAAGAAACGTTTCCGAGCACATTAGGCAGGCAAGCTTTCTCTCAAGTCATCTCTACAAAAGGAAACTTATGAAAGTATGGAACATCAATTTTGGACACTCTCTCACTTACTGATTTACCTATGCATCCAAACTGACTCCCACGCACGACTACTTGAGAACGATGATGGATTTGCCGGCTAGTGGCGATGACATGACTCTCATGAATACCGCGCCAGGCTAAGGAGCCTAGTGGAGAATTACATCTATCTCCCCTCCAAAATAATTCTTAACCCCGGTTTCCCCGTTTGTCGCTTTTCAATGTGCTGATACCTTCCGCTCTTCTTCCAACGCACTAGATAGGCTTACAGATCAAAGATGTTTCAATAAACATAATATTTCGTTAAACATGGAGTTTCTCTTATTTGTCCAGGTATGTTGATTTTCTTTTATTCCTAGGTGATTATCACTCTACCAAATTATCTACACAAAGGACTCTTGGATTTTTGCTTACACATCAAATGTACCACTATCGATCATTCCTCTTAGGCCAAACGCTATTAACGCAAAGTTTTATTCCAAATTAATTTCTAACGGTATTACTTTCATTTAATACCGCATTTATCCCAAGTTCATACGACAGCTACGTATTCCCATTTGGTTTGCTTCGCAAATGAATTCCATAGGCAACGCTGTGATGATTTTAAACTGGGTATTATCAACAACGTAAATCAAAACACGCTAGAATCGAAAAACGGCAATGTTCCAAAGGCATTCGAACGAAAACCGCTTGCGACGTCATCGGTCGAAAATCACAAACTCCTCTCCTTCTTCAATGACATCACATTCTGGAGAAAAGAATGAAAAGTGGAAAAAAACTAATAAATTAATTAAAAAATTTTCTAGATTAAATTTTAAAATTAGGGTTAGACTCAAAAATTGCAAAAAATTGTGCCAAATTTCATAATTATAAGTGCCATAGATTCTTCAGCACACTGCGTACACACAAATACAAACACTTCCTTTTATAATAGTAAATATATTCATTATACCCTGTCAAGGGATGGTAGTTTGCCAAACGAGGCGATATGTGGCCCAATTGGAGAACCAGGTCAATTTTTCGAAGCTGTCACGTGACTACTAATCGTCAAGTTGATCACACTTTCTGAAGCTCCTCTCAATAGAAATTATCATATTATTTATGTTTTACATCAATGGGATTGATGACTGCTATAGTGCCCAGGACTTATTTGAGCCAAGCCTCGCCATGCACAAGACATACCACGTCAAGTAATTGACCGAAAAGCAATTTCAGTCACTAACAGTTTCACTTGTGAAAGTCTCGTTGCGTGACAAAAAGAAAACAGTTAATATTTCTCCGCTGAAATAAAGCACACAACAACAGTAACAATTCAGCCCCACTAAGAGTAAGAAATATCTTCATAAGGGAAACAAATCCTCTGTAGCGAAGAAAATTCGCTTTTCCCCCTAAGCTTATGGATGGTGTAGGATCAAGGAAATTTCCTGGATCTTGAGTACAAAAGTATTCGGGAATATACCAGGGATGCTCTATTTATTTTTCTATCACTTTTTCTGCATTTATGCTGCAGAAAATCCCTCCTCACAAGGAAAAAAGAACTGGACATGATTGGCAAGCCACAGGAAAAACCCCATAACAAGTCTGGGGGATAAAGAACTTTCTATTCCGGAGTCTCCTTCAAGTCCCTTCCGTGTGGTATTAAATCGTTGGTTGGACCATTACGCAAAATAGTCTTATTTCTATTATTTGTATTGCTGTTGCTACGTTTATGTAATGGTAATGCTACAACTTAAGAAAGTATTAGGGCGTGGAAGCTCAGTTGAAAGAGGAACGGATTGGGAATCTTTTGAATGCGAGTTGGAAACTCGGTCCGTCCAAAGTAAGCGGGGTTGGTGCACGTTAAATCTGTCGTGGTCTCAAATGTCCTCACGTTGGTTTTTTGATGTATGGATAGTGTAAGAAGACGTAATCTACTGTATTGATTATATACAAAATGAGACGTGATAATATAGTGGTTTAAGAATGAACAGTACAAAGGTTGGATTAACTATATATATATATATATATATATATATATATATATACTAGCAAAATACCCGACCTTACTCGGTTTGAATTCGTTTACTCTAGATTGAAGAGATAATCAAAATATATAATGACTTACGTTTTTTGTAGAGTAAAAATTTATTTTAACACCTTTCGCCATCTTTATATTTTCTACAACTTACTTTGGACACAAATCCTACACATTCATGTAATACATTTCACATACATCGCACAATTGCTGTATGACAAAGCTCAAAAAGACGAAAGGTGATACTAAGGTTACTACTATAAAAGACGATTTATAGGAAGATTTGGAATTCCCTTTCTTAAGTTCTTTTCATGTTCAACTCAATTAATTAAAATTACGATTTACGGCGAGTGCTCTCGCACTCATAGTCAACAAAACAATATTTTTTTACCTGTGGCACTCTTGCCTCCGGTATGCGACATTGTGAAATTTTGCAATCTTCTCCTGTCATTACTACAACGAATTTTTTAATGTTGGAAAAAGTTCTAGTTTGGATTTTTAAACATTATTATTCTTTCAATAACGACATTATTCTTTAAATAACGGCATTATTCTTAAAATAACGGCATTATTCTTTAAAAAACGGCATAACTACACTTAAAATTTACTGAAAATTTATACTGACTTACCTAACATTTTCAAGTCTAATACTTTGTGGTGCTGTTGGGTGTGATGAGAAGGAAAACACATTTATTAAAATAATACATATTTAAAACAGGAAACAGCAAAGTAAAACAAAATAAAAGATGTCGTAAAAAATTGTTCCAAAGATATTAATTTGTGATTCAATTTTATCTCTTGATCTCGCACAGTTGCCACAACTTACAACTAAAAGTGTACAACATTTAGAAATGTGAAATTAATTCAGAGCGAAAGAACCAGAAAAATATCACTGCTCACGCGATCTTGTTCATTCTCGTTTCATTGAAAAATATCGTCTGTCCCAAATATTCGGAAATCGTTTTCATTGCGCAAAGAATAAAAATAAGACTCGAAATAAATGAAGTATCAGAGATGAAATTCCATAAAAAAAAAAAAAAAATCCTTGAAGAATAATTACTTTTTCAGCAGTACTGGTAAAGCAATCGAAGTAATCGTAATATTCAATAGACATTCCAATTTTTCCAAAACTACCAAATTATGGTTGATTTAAGTATACTTACTCAGGTGTTTTAGCATGAAACTCAACTAAATATAACAATAAAAAAATGTTTAATATTGCATTCACTAAACTAATAAATAATGTATTAAATAAAATACAATGCAATCAAATATCTGGAATACAATTCATGTGATGTCTACACAAACACACAAACACAAAATCGAGCATAGAACAGAAAGACGGACAGACAGACTTTCGCAACCAATTCCACTCACTAAATCAAGATAAGTACTCTCTGTATGCAAATTTCCATGAAAATATCTTAAACCGCGTGGACGTGTATAGGGCACAACATACAGACAGACAGACACCAAACGAGAAAAAGGCGGATTCGGCATCAAAAGGGTCCAAAACGGATAGAAAACTTGAAATGCGTCGAAAATATTGAATGTACAAACAAACACTCCATTCTTATTTATGTACTAGCAAAATACCCGACCTTACTCGGTTTGAATTGGTTTACTCTAGACTGAAGAGATAATCAAAATATATAATGACTTATGTTTTTTGTAGAATAAAAATTTATTTTAACATCTTTCGCCATCTTTATATTTTCTACAACTTACTTTGGACAGAAATCCTACACATGCATATCCATTCATGTAATACATTTCACATACATCGCACAAGTGCTGTATGAGAAAGCTACAAAATGACGAAAGGTGATACTAAGGTTACTACTATAAAAGACGATTTATAGGAAGATTTGGAATTCCCTTTCTTAAGTTCTTTTCATGTTGAACTCAATTAATTAAAATTACGATTTACGGCGAGTGCTCTCGCACTCATAGTCAACAAAACAATAATTTTTTACTTGTGGCACTCTTGCCTCCGGTATGCGACATTGTGAAATTTTGCAATCTTCTCCTGTCATTATTACAACGAATTTTTTAATGTTGGAAAAAGTTCCAGTTTGGATTAATAAACATTATTATTATTTCAATAACGGCATTATTCTTTAAATAACGGCATTATTCTTTTAATAACGGCATTATTCTTTAAATAACGGCATTATTCTTTAAATAACGGCATTATTCTTTAAATAACGGCATTATTCTTTAAATAACGGCATAACTACACTTAAAATTTACTGAAAATTTATACTGACTTACCTAACATTTTCAAGTCTAATACTTTGTGGTGCTGTTGGGTGTGATGAGAAGTAAACACATTTATTAAAATAATAAATATTTAAAACAGGAAACAGCGAAGTAATACAAAATAAAAGATGTCGTAAAAAATTGTTCCAAAGATATTAATTTGTGATTCAATTTTATCTTTTGATCTCGCACAGTTGCCACAACTTACAACTAAAAGTGTACAAAATTTAGAAAAGTGAAATTAATTCAGAGCGAAAGAACCAGAAAAAATATCACTGCTCGCGCGATCGTGTTCATTCTCGTTTCATTGAAAAATATCGTCTGTCCCAAATTTTCGGAAATAGTTTTCATTGCGCAAAGAATAAAAATAAGACTCGAAATAAATGACGTATCAGATATGAAATTGCATAAAAAAAAATAATTTTTGGAAGAATAATTACTTTTTCAGCAGTACTGGTAAAGCAATCGAATTAATCGTAATATTCAATAGACATTCCAATTTTTCCAAAACTACCAAATTATGGTTGATTTAAGTATACTTACTCAGGTGTTTTAGCATGAAACTCATCTAAATATAACAATAAAGAAGTGTTTAATATTGCGTTCACTAAATTATTAGATAATGTATAAAATAAAATACAATGCAATCAAATATCTGGAATACAATTAATGTGATGCCTACACAAACACACAAACACAAAATCGAGCATAGAACAGAAAGACGGACAGACAGACTTTCGCAACCAATTCCAGTCACTAAATCAAGATAAGTACTCTCTGTATGCAAATTTCCATGAAAATATCTTAAACCGCGTGGACGTGTATAGGGCACAACATACAGACAGACAGACACCAAACGAGAAAAAGGCGGATTCGGCATCAAAAGGGTCCAAAACGGATAGAAAACTTGAAATGCGTCGAAAATATTGAATGTACAAACAAACACTCCATTCTTATTTATATATATATATATATATATATATATATATACTAGAAAAATACACGACCTTACTCGGTTTGAATTCGTTTACTCTAGATTGAAGAGATAATCAAAATATATAATGACTTACGTTTTTTGTAGAATTAAAATTTATTTTAACACCTTTCGCCATCTTTATATTTTCTACAACTTACTTTGGACACAAATCCTAAACATGCATATCCATTCATGTAATACATTTCACATACATCGCACAATTGCTGTATGACAAAGCTACAAAAAGACGAAAGGTGATACTAATGTTACTACTATAAAAGACGATTGATAGGAAGATTTGGAATTCCCTTTCTTAAGTTCTTTTCATGTGCAACTCAATTAATTAAAATTACGATTTACGGCGAGTGCTCTCGCACTCATAGTCAACAAAACAATATTTTTTTACTTGTGGCACTTTTGCCTCCGGTATGCGACATTGTAAAATTTTGCAATCTTCTCCTGTCATTACTACAACGAATTTTTTAATGTAGGAAAAAGTTATAGTTTGGATTTTTAAACATTATTATTCTTTCAATAACGACATTATTCTTTAAATAACGGCATTATTGTTTAAACAACGGCATTATTCTTTAAATAACGGCATTATTCTTTAAATAACGGCATTATTCTTTAAATAACGGCATTATTCTTTAAATAACGGCATTATTCTTTCAATAACGGCACTATTCTTTCAATAATGGCATAACTACACTTAAAATTTACTGAAAATTTATACTGACTTACCTAACATTTTTAAGTCTAATACTTTGTGGTGCTGTTGCGTGTGATGAGAAGGAAAACACATTTATTAAAATAATAAATATTTAAAACAGGAAACAGCAAAGTTAAACAAAATAAAAGATGTCGCAAAAAATTGTTCTAAAGATATTAATTTGTGATTTAATTTTATCTCTTGATCTCGCACAGTTGCCACAACTTACAACTCAAAGTGTATAAAATTTAGATATGTGAAATTAATTTAGAGCGAAAGAACCAGAAAAAATATCACTGCTCGCGCGATCTTGTTCATTCTCGTTTCATTGAAAAATATCGTCTGTCCCAAATATTCGGAAATCGTTTTCATTGCGCAAAGAATAAAAATAAGACTCGAAATAAATGAAGTATCAGAGATGAAATTCCATAAAAAAAAAAAAAAATTCTTGAAGAATAATTACTTTTTCAGCAGTACTGGTAAAGCAATCGAAGTAATCGTAATATTCAATAGACATTCCAATTTTTCCAAAACTACCAAATTATGGTTGATTTAAGTATACTTACTCAGGTGTTTTAGCATGAAACTCAACTAAATATAACAATAAAAAAATGTTTAATATTGCATTCACTAAACTAATAAATAATGTATTAAATAAAATACAATGCAATCAAATATCTGGAATACAATTCATGTGATGTCTACACAAACACACAAACACAAAATCGAGCATAGAACAGAAAGACGGACAGACAGACTTTCGCAACCAATGCCACTCACTAAATGAAGATAAATACTCACTGTATGCAAATTTTCATGAAAATATCTTAAACCGCGTGGACGTGTATAGGGCACAACATACATATAGACAGACAGACAGACACCAAACGAGAAAAAGGCGGATTCGGCATCAAAAGGGTCCAAAACGGATAGAAAACTTGAAATGGGTCGAAAATATTGAATGTACAAACAAACACTCCATTCGTATATATATATATATATATATATATATATATATATATATATATATATATTATATATTATATATATATATATTATATAGTACAAAACAAATACCTTTATTCAAATTTGTACAAAATATAGAGGGGGGTTTAAGTTGGATCCCTGTACCATTTACGAAAAGGTAATCACATGTATGCATTAAGTAAAATGATTGAGGTTTATATTGAATGACGTAAAGTCGTGTGCATCGTCAGGACCCCGTTACATCCGGTTTCTTTCTTCGTCTCAAGTGAGCCCCGTACATCCAGCGTTCTCCCTTGCGTGGGTCCGAAGTTTGGCGGGAGCAAATGGGGGAACCCTCATTGGAGGAGAGGGTAACTGTATCTCATCCCACTGGCTTCAGATGGGATGGAGGTCATCTCAAAAGGGAGACTAGTAAGGGGCTTGTATTAAATGCTTTGTTTTAAGGTCTAATGGACATGTGGTGAGGGTAGCTTCACCACAGATAGTGGGGTGCCAGCTCAGTTATTGCATCGTTATATCACAGTGGTTAAAAATAATTTGGTGTTTTCCTTTCCCTTCGGGATTGATCTCGGACCAATAGCCCTTTTTGTAGCTCCAGTGTAATGTTAATAAATGTTTACCAACATACGAAAGTGAAAAGTTGTCATCGTAATTACGTATCGTTGTCCTTGGATCTTATTACTTACAGATTGCTCTTGGACCGTCGTCAATTAACCGTAATGTTGCTCAACTGCAATGTTAATAATACCTACCTTCTTAGGAAAGTATACAAACCGAGCAACCGGAGGGTTTCGAGTACGAATCCAAAACAAGACCATCGTATACAAGAAGGTGGTGGACTGGTGCACGTTATATCTGTCGTGGCCTCAAATGTCCTCACTTTGGCGTGGTGTGGAATTTTGGATACTGGGGTGCCAACTCAAGTGCGGCCTCGTCATCGGACAGTGGTTCAAAATTGCATGGTCAATAGCCCGTTGTCAAAACCTCCATTGTGATGTTAATAAAATACTTACCAAAGAGCGAAAAAGAATACGAATAATTCTCTCTCTCCCAAGGGCAGTTTTCACGAGGTGTTGTCCTCGGATCTTTCCCTTAAGGGATTGATCCCAGACCGTCATCAATAGCCCGCTGTGTTGCTCTAGTACGTTAAGTAGAAAATTACCAATTAATCACCCGAAGGCAGTTTGTAATAAAATATACCAATGATACCAAACTCAATCGGCGATACCATTTGATGCAATCATAAATGTAAAAACTCGAACTAAAAATACTTATTCATTAAAAACGAATGGATATCTCAAGGAATAGACACGAATATATTTTATTGAACACGGTATAACAATTTTATTTAGTTTCAAATTTCGCATCCATACGGTACTAATAATTTGATTTAGAATAAAATATGTAACACGTGATAAAATCAAAAGCTTTACGGTCTCTATATGAAGAAAGTTAAGGCCTTTTGAACAAGTTAAAAATATTACGTTAGGTACAATAAAATAACTTTTTCATTAGAGGGAGAATTTTTATTATGACGTGGAGATTAGTTTCTTTTAATAATGTTTCAAACATTCTTAGTCAAGCCTAAACATTTTTTAGCATTCCATAAATTGCATTTTTAGTGAATCGCGAAGAATTACACACTTTATACTTGCATAACGGAGTTATGTATTTTATTTATTGATGCGTGTAAGCTTTTATGAGCGAATAAAAGCACTTTTATTTGGTTCATTTCTACTGCAGGAGAAAATGATCGCAGAATGATAAACAAAACCACACTTTTATTTTATCAGATTAAAGAAGAGATCTAATCTAGAGAATAATCTCTATTCTTTTTGCTGATAGTAGAATTTGAATTTTTAGAAGAAGGATAATAGAATTTGCATTTTTAATGTGTGCGTTGGCAAATTATGTAAACAAATAGTGGTACTGCAATACGTTATCCTATATTTGATTTAAGTAGTCAAATATTATTTTAATGAATAAATGAGTGTTTTATATTATTTTAATGAATAAAATACTCCACATATTTGAAGGTCTTTGTAAACAAAATATATAATTTTGATATTTAGTGTTTACGAGTTTCTTTTAAAGTTGGAGAAAAATTTATAATATTTATTCTTAGTCACGGTAGGTATTTAACTTAACGTCGCAGTGGAGCACCCATAATTCCAGACTACTCAAACCTGAGGATATTTGTAGCTTGTACAGACGAAACGCGTACCGACCCATTTTGTATACGACGGTCTTTGGTTGGATTCGAAATCACCTCCGTTTGCTAATCCGTTACACTTCCAAGTGGGACCGCTAGTGATTCTCTTCTTTGAAGTTGGAGAAATATTTCTAATAACTATTCTTAGTCATAATAAAGTACGGTTTTTCTGTGTGTAATTTTTTCTTCTGTGTCAGTAAAGCTTTATTTTTGTATATAGGTCCATTCACTTGGCCTTTGTTTGGCACAGTTTGACCAAATGTGGCTCAAAAGTGCTATAAAACTAAACAATCCCTTGTGAAATGTTAACAATCATACCAAAAAAATCAGGACACATCAGGTAAGCAAACAGGGATATAATCTCACCAAATTCAAGAGATTTTTAAATCATTACTCAAGCACAAAATACAAAAAAAAAAAAAAGTGTGCTTTGGTGCTTTTTTTAAATTAACGTCGTACTAGAACAACACAACGGGCTATTGAAGACGGTCCGGGATCAATCCCTTAACCTTAACGCTGTTGTGCTTAGATTTTTTCAATCGTCTTCCAGATCGGCTCTTTTGCCTGTATGTCCGACCCCCTTTACCTAATTACTAGGGAAACTTTTTTGTTGCATTAAAAATGGAAAAAGTTGCATTAATCATTCACTAAAGTTGCATTTATAAAAATAAAGTTGTATTTATTTTTATACACTAAAATCTAAAATAAATTCTTAGTAAAAAATGAAAATACTCAAAATTTATTTGTACATCATTAACTACAAAATAACGTTGTTATCGTTGAATGGCAGATTCTTGGTCAGTAATTTATTTAACATTGAAAAACTGCGCTCAACAGAGACTGATGTTGCCTGACATTGTTGTATTGGACTTTTACTGCAGTTGTGAAACAAGTGTGCAATTCAAGTAACTTGGAGCAATCGCGGATAAAGCACCTTGAGTGTGATTGCAGCCGAAGTCATATAATATGCTGTATCGGATAGCAGAAGCGCAAAATCCTTTCGCTCAATATTCAGAGATTTTGAAACGTCATCTACAAGGAAACAACATATTGTTGATCGAAACTCACCTCGCAAACTCTGCAGCCGATTACGCAAGTTTGCACTAGATTACCATGAGTGCCAACCAATGTGTTAAAGTACTTCTTGCTATTTATTTCAACACACGTGATTGAAGGGTTGATTCAGAGGGCAAAAAATGAAATAGTAATTTCATATTAATTAATTTTAAGCTAAATTGTAAAAAGTTGCAACTATGCAAAAAGTTGCATTTATGTAGAAAGTTGCATTTATGTAGAAAGTTGCATTTATGTTGCGGTTATAACTCACTTACAATGCACCCCATGTGAGAGGAATTTTGTTTTTAGTACTTTACACGAAGCTTAGGGTTAAAAAAAAGTTGAATTTGTTGCAAAAAGTTGCACTACTAACTTGAGCGATAGAGCCTTGAGTGGAATTTACGACTGACGCTTTCCTTTCATAGTATTGTGTGGCGTATCGTTTGGCGCGGGATAGATATCACCGGAGCGACCTTCTGTCTTTCCCCCAAAGTGTTCACCCCTCACGGTCGACTGGGTAGGATACCGAACAAAAGTAGGAACCCTCTAGAAGGTCAGTCGCTGACAGCTCGTACCTGGTGATTGATGCCAGCGGTCACTTAAAAGGGGGATAACATCCACAGTACACATATCTATATCATGCCGCTGGTGTACACGAAATTTTGGCGGTAACAATTGTCTATCTGCCTTAGCGTAAAGGTTAAGGGGACACACCCGAGGACAACACCACGTAATTGTAAACCACGGTCTGATGACGAGCAAAAAATAAGGGAAATTACTGCATTTTAACTTAATAAAAAGTAAAGGAATAAGTCAACTCCAATAAACCTGTCTGGCATCCATTCTGGAGCTTCGGTGGTGAGTACAAAAAATCTCGTCTGTCACTCTTAAACACTCAAGAGTCCACCCCTGCCAAAAGAAGTTCTTTTTCGATCCCCTTGCCCACTTGTCGACATATCTCGCCGATTTCTATAACAACCCTCGGCACACTCCAGCCCGCGTCATGTCTTCAGTATTTTTCATTGGACCCCCAAGGATGGCGTCCCCACGGCAGGCTGTCCTTACCGGCGGACTCATACTCGGGTGTCTTTCCTGAAGTGGCTCCGAATCGGATCATTGCCAGTGCATGTGCGTGGGCGATTCTATTTTGGACCGTAGGTAGGTGTCGCTAGATATTAAACTCGTTAAAAGTGAATCGATTCTTCAATTCAATTTACTTCCGTAACTTGTTATGGAAATCTAATTACATTTCAAACAAGAAATCTGCTTCAAAATCACTGAAGACACGAAAAAGACTGCCAGACCAAGTAAATAAATAATCATTGTTGTTGTGTAGAAATGTAGAAACCAGTTACTAAAGTTAAATCAAATGGAAGAATCAATTCACTTTTCACGAGTTCAATATCTACCGACCCACATGCGGTCCGAAATAGAATCGTCCACGCACATGCGCTGGCTCTTGTCCCGTTCGGAGCCACTTCAAGAAAGACACGCTAATGCTCGGGTTGTTTGCCTTCAAACTTGATTGGTAGTTTTTAACTAACGTCGTTCTAGAGCAACACAACGGGTTATTGACGACGGTCCGGGTTCATTCCTCTAAGGGAGGGCATTCAAACAACCACGAGGACGACACTACGTAATTTTGAACCACGGTCAACAACATTACGACGCAACACCTGAACTGGCACCCCACTCTCTAATCTTTCATACCAACCCAACGTGAGGACTTTCGGCCACTACAGATTTAAGGTGAAGCAGCCGACTCTACACCATATGCTTTCAAATATCCATGCACGAACCCGGATTCGAGCCAGAACACTTCCGATTTAGAGACCAACACCTTAACCATCAGACTGGTGAATTAATACAAAGACGCCTTCTTACGCAAATTTTATGCAAACAAGTTAATAGAAAACGTTATTCTTCACCAAATGTCATTGATTTTGGCTTACTGTTAAAAATGCCTGGATGAAGAGGGGCGTTTCGTTTTTTCTCCTGCACTGCATCCTTTTGCATGTTACTTCATTTAATCAATCTGGCACGAACGGCTTTCTTGTAATCTCTCAATGAATTCTCAGACATTTCTGTGCATCTATATAGCTCCTTTTGAAATTTGACTTAATCCTTTTGCGCGTATTTGCATCATTGAATCTAATGCTTTCAAGCAAATGGCGATACTGCTGGGGCGTACATTCCAAGAACAAAGTTTATGAATAAGTATTTGACGAAATGGCGTAAAGCGTCTGAGCTGGAGGATAATTCCCCGAGCGTTCATTTTTAATTAAAATGCGTGGCTATGCAGGGAAATTTCAAATCTAGTAGTACATCGTAGCGAATGCTTGCCTACTTCGTTGATCGCGTTCATTTCTCTGAATAATAGAAGCTGTCGGTAACACAAATATTTCTGCCTCGGTTCTTTCGACAAGGATAGCTTAAGAAGCGTTCTCACTAATAAAATTTAATTTACCGATTAAAGTAGCTCAACAAAAGTTGAATATGACTTGAATCTGTTTTGTTCACACATTTCAACAGAAACTGATCAACAGTTTCAGTTTTAAAATGGCGTAGAAAGCAGTTGTGCGTGAATTTGTACAGATAGTAGGGTTAGTGTTCCAAATATCGTCTACCCTAACTCTTTCTCTGTATCTCAGCCTCCTGGGTTGGGAAATAAAGAGAGTTTGAAACTAAATGAATATCACTAGGAACTATTCTCCTTTGGTTTCCAGATATCAGAAACATTCTTTACTTTTTTCAGTTTAAGTTAACTAATAAAACTTCGAAAAGTTTCCCAAGAGAATTTTCACGAGTGGGTTCCAAATATCGCCTACCCCTAATCCTATTACTACCGACCATGCAAAATGAGGAGCTACTATTAAAAACGAGTTGCTAGTAGAGCATACATACCTACCTTTAGCATTGAATGTACTTTCAAGTCATATAAACGTAATTACGATTAGGAAACACTTACCTGAATATTCCCTGAATGGATAGAAGACAAAAAATACTTTGATCCCAGCCTCAAATACTTCAGATGCAATAGTGTTGTTGGTATGACTGATAGGAGACTTATCGGTGGTGCTACGTGTGGCAAAATCCTAGACCGTCGAGGTAATTACATAAACTCATAGATGTCGCGGATAGTAGCTTGTAAACACGAGTAGGCGATATTAAGCACAAGGGCGATATTTGGAACATTTTCCCTAAAAAATCTGTTAAAAAAAACTCAAAGCAATTCAATTTAACATGAGCAAAAAACATTACTTAATTTTGTTGTTCAGATCAGCAATGGTAAGACCAATAATTTCTATTTCTTTGACAATAGAACCCAAAGCGTTTTCTCTTGCATCTTTATTTTTATATTTATCTAGCCGGTGGTATCAAAGACAATCATATTTATGATGCAGTTCTAAAAAGTTTAGCATCACACTTTCAGACTATCGACAGTCATTTTTTTAAATCTATTTTATATTTAAAACACAAAACACACACGCACGCGTGGCGTGACCAGGTGAAATCGAAGTTGACAGTCAATCGAAGGTCACACGTTTCGAGGCAAGTTTGAACTTGAAAGCAGATGGCGGAAGACTCATCACTTGAATGATAAAGTTTGAATGGGTCCAACTTTTCTTGATCCACTTAAAAGTTGATCAACTCTTATTGAAACAAAGGTTCTCACTTTTGTTAACATTCAACTTTTGTTGACCAACTATTATCGGTCAATTATACTATTCGGGAGAACGTGCCTTTATTTTACCTTTCAATCTACCTCATTAATGTGTTTTTATTCATACTAAGGACTATTATCTTCTCGTTCAAGATTGCCTCAATCGCCCATCATTGCTAAGACGCGGATAACACATAGACACCTCCTCCTCGGAGTAGATAATCCCATTTGAATTAATACATCTGCCCACTAACTGCAAAACACATTTTAATAGAATGTTCTCATTTTAATAGGCAACGACTTAAACATTTTAATTCATATACCTTAGCTTTAGATGACATGGTTGGAGAGAATCCTCCTCCAAATATTTTTAGCTTTTTACGTGACATTGGGTTTACCCATCATATATAATTTTATATAGTTCTCATTTTATTATGACATCACTCATTCTATTTTATTATTAGACTATATATACTAGACTTTTCATCTTGAGTTTGGCATAATATGTCCCAAGAGGACTCAATGCCACAAAACCATATCCAATCCAATCCAATCCATCATTGCTAAGATCGTCCCCACAACGGGCCCTAGCATCAAAATATTTTACAGTTCATTTGTTGAAGGAAAAGTATCGACTCAACCCTTCTGCTGGTTGTTTCGACGACGTATCTTGTATCTTTAGCAAAACTGACCAGATCTTGATGATTATCTATTCATTAGAAGAAACTGGTCCTTAATCTCATCAACATCAAGAACTGAAACGTTCTCGTCATCATAAGAAAAAGCAACACTATTTTGTTGACGAAATAACATCTCATCATTAGCTAAATTGATTAGGTCTTGATGGACGAGGTATCTCGGCAAAATCGCTTGGAGAATTGAGGAATACGTTTGATAAGGTCGAAAAATTGTTAATAACACATCGAAGACTTCATGCTACACTTGTAGACTTTTGAACGTATGATGGATGAAGTGAACATGTGTCCAAAAATGACAACATTCGTTCCTAGGACGGAACCTTTGCAGATGAAAACCTTAGTGTGGTGAAGTTACCCTCACCACATGTCCATTAGACCTTAAACACAGCGCATTAATACAGGCCCCTTACTAGTTTCCCTTTTGAGATGACCCCCCCCCATCCCATTCGAAGCCAGTGGGATGAGATCCAGTTACCCTTTCCTCCAATGAGGGTTCCCCCTTTGCTCCCGCCAAACTTCGGACCCAGAGGAATGAGAACCCTGTATGCACGGGGCTCACTTGAGACGGAGAAATAAACCGTATGCAACGGGGTCCTGACGATGTTATTACACTTAGCAATTTCATATTTGCCCGTTTCTTGGAGGTAAGCTATGATGATGAAAACCTTAGCAACATTCTATTTGTCCATTCTTAGACGGAATCTACGAAGATAAAAACCTTTAGCAACACTCTTTTCGTGTGTTTCTAGGTACGAACCCATGGACATGGGAACCTTAACATCCTATTTGCACGTTTCTAGGATGAAACCGTTTTTTTGGTACCAGAATTATGTGACCAAAACTAGTAGTTACATTACTTAGATTGGACTTAGACCTTTAGATTTCTTTTGTCTGTTGCGTGGAAGTTAATATTCACAATCTAATTGGTCCGCGGAACAGGAAAGACGCCTCATCCATTCATTCATCACCTGATTGTTCCATTGATGGATCCTCGGTAGGTAGGTAGGTATTTTAATTTACGTCGCACTTGAGCCACGGATCATTGGACACGATTCAGGATCCAATCCCATGGGAAGGATTCGAAGGCGATATCACGTAATCTTGACCCAAGAACAGAAGTCCAGGTGACATTTCAGTTCCCAACCCACTCCTACTCTTCCACACCACATGAACGTGAGGACATCTGGGTTTCGGTTCTAAGAGATTAAAAGCTGGAGGCTTGAGAGTTCAAATCCAACCATAGATCGTCATGAACAAAGTGGGCTGGTACACGTTAAATAAGTCGTGACCTCAAAAAGTCTCATGTTAGCGTGGTGCGGGAGCATGGAGAATGATGTACCAGCTTAGGCATAACCTAGCAATCTGACGGTAGTTCAAAATTATGTGGTGTTGTCCTCGAATATTTCCGCCGACCAACCGGTCTAGTGTTTAATGGGTTTGCCTCTAGATAGGAAGGTTCTTGAATCGAATCTGGGTCAGTGTATGAATGTCTGTAAGCGTATGGTGAAGAGGTGGCTGGTGCACCTTAAATATGTCGCGGCCCAAAGGCCTCACGTTAGGTTGGTGTGGAAGTTTGGAGAGTGGAGAGCCAGCTCAGGTGTGGCCTCGTCATCTAACCGTGTCTCAAAATTACGTGGTGGTGTCCTTGGCTCTTTCCCTCAGGGGATTGATCCCAGACCGTCGTCAATAGCCCGTTGCGTTGCTCTACTTCGACGTTAATTAAAAATTACCATTGCCTAGTATCTTTAACTTCGAGTTTGATCTCGGACCGTCGCCAATAGACCGTTGTGATACTCCGATATGACGTTAATTAGAATACCAACCTACCTGAGGAATCGTAAAAGTAACATACAGATCGCAAAAAAAAAGCCAAAAAAACGAAACTAGCCACATATTTTGGTTTGTCCCTTTTCGAATTTGAACGTTTCGTTTATTCTGGAAATTTTATCTTCGATTTTTGCAACGGTTCTGTTACGCCCCACTCTGTATATATTAAAAAAAAAAATAAAAATAAAAATAAAAATAAACTTTTATTTTCCGTAACGCATTTTGAAATATTTCTGACAATATTAAATAGAATATTTAAGCGACAGCATTTGGGTGCGAGGAAAAGTTGAAAAGTTCTCAGCGACTTCATTTACCGAAAATCACCTTCTCTAAGCGATTTTAAGCGCTTTATTAAATTAACGTAAAAATGTCATTTCCTTCGACGCCTGGGTAAATGAAATAAATGTTTTTGAGTCGCATTAAGGTCGTGATTTAGCCTCTTGATTATTTTTTTCTCGGGTGAGTTGCGACAGTTTGATGAGAAAAATGAATTTAAGGGAACTTTTCTTTTCGAAATGTGTATTGTGGTGAGTAGGAAAAAAACAACAACCGTGGTTTATTATCGCTATTAGTATGAGGGACACAGATTTAATTAATTTATAAAAGTGAAATATTTGGTTTGCTTCATTTGTGTGTTTCCCCAATATGGCTGTTTTTTTTTTTTAATAAAAATGAAAAGAGTAGTAAAAAGTGATTGTAGGAGTGATAAATAATCATGTTTCTGATGCAGCCTTTTCATGCGAATGGAAATTAAAAAAAATAATGTAACAAATTTTTAATTTCCGCATCAAGTATCTATGAAATTTTCATCACTCCGTATCACATGTTTTATGCATACACTCTGTAACAAAAAAAAATTGACGCCTCAAGAAGGTGTAGAATTACAGTGGTACCGGACTCGATCAACTTCAACTCGAATGGCGCTGACTGGGGACGTATAGTCTTTAGTGACGAGTCCCGTTTCCAACTGTGTCCCGACAACAACCACAGCCGCGTCAGGGAACGTCCTGGACGGCACAGGGAACCTTTCATTCTATCGCACGCCACACATGCCCACAACAGGACGTTATGTTCTGTGTTGCTATCTCCTTTGATAGCCCTTTGGTAGTCATTTCTGGCACACTTACATCACAGCGGTACATACACGACATTCTGTAATCGGTTGTGTTACCCGTTCCTTTTGCGACACCCCGGACTTACTTTTCAACAAGATAATGCCCGGTCGCACACGGCACGTGTTGCTATGAATTGTCTTCAAGCTTTCCCAACACTTCTTCGGCCATCTAGGTCTCCTGATCTCTCTCCTATAGAGAATATTTGGGACGTTATGGGAAGGAGTTTGCGACCATCACGGAATGCTGACCATTTAGCCCAGAGTTAGGCTTTTGTTTGGTTTTCTTTGGCAAAAGATGAGAGGACAGATAACAAAGACATTGCACAATTACTCATCTTTATTCGTGGAATTAATGAAAATTTCGTCTTAACAGAGGAATTGCTTGGCTTAGAATCAATGAAAGATGGAACTACTGGTCAGGACTTGCTTGAGTGTGCTGTGAGTTGTGTGGAGAAACGTGGCTTGTCGTGGAACAAAATGACAATGTAAGTATGATTAAGATTTAAAAAATAAGTTACGAGCACAAGACACGGACAGCGACATCTTGTCTTTTCATTACATTTTGCATCAGGAAAGCCTTTGTAAAGCTGAACTGGACTTGAGGCATGTGGTAGATCCTATTGTCAGTGTGGTGAACACAATCAGAGCAAGGGCACACCACCATCGACAGTTTAAATCTTTTCTTGAAGATGTGGAGGCAGAGTATGAAGACGTAATTTACCACAACAGTGTAAGGTGGTTGAGTCTGGGCACAGTGATAAAAAGAGTCTGGACATTGCAGAATGAAATTCTCCTATTTCTGAACATGAAGGGGGTAACTCATGATTTTGTTAATAATAGGATAATTACAAAAATAGGATGCGAGGAGAGGACATATGAGATGATGTTTGCAGCTGATATATTTAAGAAATTAAATTAACTTAATATCACATTAAAAAAATGAAAAAATGATTGAAAAGAAAATTTAAAAAAATGAGCTTGCATTCAATTTGCTCTCGTACTCAATCACTGCTGATATTGGCGCAGTACCAGAGGAGCTGCAGTTTGAACTTATTGACTTGCAGTCAGATCATACTCTGGACCGGATATGGTTTTGTGGCATCGAGTTCTCTTGGGACATATTATGAGAAACTCAAGCAGATCATACTCTGAAAGAAATGTTTAGTAATAAGACATTGGTTGAGTTACAAATCCTTATCTGGTGAAAAATTTCCCTGCATGAAGAAATTTGCAGGGAAAATGTTCTCAATATTTGGTGCCACACACGTGACATGAGCAACAACACTTTCCCCTGTAATGTGACTTTAAGTTAATTTAATTTCTGAAATATATCAGCTAAAAACATCATCTCATATATCCACTCCTCGCATCCTATTTTTGTAATTATCCTGTTATTTACAAAATCATGAGTTACCCCCTTCATGTCCAGAAATAGGAGAATTTCATTCTGCAATGCCCAGACTCTTTTTATCACTATGCTCAGGCTCAACCACCTTACACTGTTGTGATAAATTAAGTCTTCATACTCTGCCTCCACATCTTCAAGGAAAGATTTAAACTGTCGATGGTGGTGTGCTCTTGCCTCTGATAGTGTTCACCCCACTGACAATAGAATCTACCACATGCTTCAAATCCAGTGCAGCTTTACAAAGGCTTTCCTGATGGAAAATGTAATGAAAAGACAAGATGTCACTGTCCGTGTCTTGTGCTCGTAACTTATTTTTTAAAGCTTAATCATACTTACATTTTTTTCCAATGAAAGCTCTGGCTCCATCTGTTGTAATGCTTGCCATTTTGTTCCACGACAAGCCACTTTTCTCCACACAACTCACAGCACACTCAAGCAAGTCCTGACCAGTGGTTCCAACTTTCATTGATTCTAAACCAAGCAATTCCTCTGAGATAAAGATGAGTAATTGTGCAGTGTCTTAGTTATGTGTCCTCTCATCTAGTGCCAAATAAAACCAAACAAAATCTTTGCTTGCAATCTTCAGCTGTTCTGTGAGTTCGTCACTAATTGATTCAATGCGCCGCACTATTGTCTTTCTTGACAATGAAATGCTTTCAAATTTGTTTAGCATATCAGTACACAATACGCTTGCACACGCTACCATGCACTGCTTAAAATATTCGCCATCCGAAAAAGGCTTGTTACGTTTAGCAAGGTTGTAGGCAACCATAAAAATTGCTTATGTAACACTATTTTGAAGTGTTAATTGCTTTGTAAGTAATGTTTGTTTCTTTTTCAGTTTGTTCACACACTCTGCAGCTCTTATTTTGCGTTCTTCTTTGGAAAATGGGGAGCCTAATCCATTACGTTTTGTTTCATGCTGTCGTTTCAGATTGTACTTCTTGAGTGTGTGCGTGTAAATACGGCAATCGTTTCTGGGCATAATAGCCACACTGTCTTGCTATTCCCTGTATTACAAAATATATATTTGTTTGCCGCTTCATTAAACGAACGACACTCCACACCAACCCTACGTTTTTTAGGAGGGTTCATGGTTTCACTAAAGTTGGAAATTTACTGTTGCAAAGAATATCAAAGACGTAGACCAGATCCAGAGGAGAGTTTGCCCGATGCTTCGAGTAGGGAAGTAGATACGATTTCCCGGTTGACATTCTAAGGAAGGGGTGCAGCTGGAAGACCAGGAGATCGGAGAGTGGTCGCCACGTTGACTAACTCAGGAAAGTCAGAGCAAAGCAAGGAAGCTGGAACGGTCGCCCGGTTGGCGTTCTTTAAACGGATGGTGCGAAGCAAAAAAAAAAAAAAAAAACGGTCGCCTGGTTGACCCACCGTAGGTGGTTTTGCCTAGTATAGCACTGCAGCTACTGCTGTTTATGAAGTGGAATGGATAGAGCTTTATTCTTGATTCAAAGGGTTGTTCCAACAGGCAAGTCCTCTGGACATCTTAGGAAAACGGGAAAAAAACAGAAGATGGTCACGAAGATGCAAAAATGGTTATGAGCCCAGTGAAAATGTCGGGAGCAAAGCAAAGCAAAGAAGGTTTCTTCAGCAAGAGTTCTCCCGTTCAACCACCTCGGAAAGACCCTCAACCAGGGGATTGTATTTATTTTTTAGATATCCTTGGGAATGACAACCCAATCAGAGGCTTTCTGCGTTGTCTGTTTATTTTAGCGGTCAAAAGGAGAAACGACATCTCGCCAAATGACCAGGTGAAACAAGACAAGATAAGGTACCGGTGATTTAACTATGGGTAGAAAGGGAGATATTTGGAAACACTCGCCAACCGGCCAAAGGAATCAGGGCTACGTGCGCGCTCAGAAAGGTTAGTTATGGAGGGGTATAGTGAACCAGAGTGTCCTTGTAGGGTCAAGGTCATCTCAACGCACAGTAAACAGAAGTGATAAACGATGAATGGGAGATAGCTGACTCATGGGCCAACGATACCTGAGCGAAAAAACAAAAGGATGTGAGGTTATGGAACTCATAAACACAGGTAGATTTTTCTGACTGTCTTGGTGGGCCACCAAAAAACTCTCCGCGGGGCGTATGTGACCAGCGGGCCACTATTTGCAAAACCCAGCCATAAGGAAGTAACACAGTGCTTGAGGCATCCAACATTAACATAGGTGTTGGGCTATGTTTTCAAGGACGCCTCAAAACAGTTCCGTAATTTAAAATTGGTAATTTTTTTTTAAAATTAACGACGTACTAAAGAAACACAACAGAGTATTGACGACGTTCCGGATCATTCCCCTAAGTGAAAGATCCGAGGACAACAACCACGTAATTTTGAACCACGGTCAAATGACGAGGCAATACCTGAGCTGGAACCCCACACTCCAAACTTCCACACCAACCCAAGGACCTTCGGTCACGACAGATTTTAAAGTACACTAACCCGCCTCTACACCATACGCTTACAAACATCCATGTACTGAAGCGGATTCAAACCAGGAATCTTCCGATCTAGAGGCTAACACCAAAACAACCAGAACGGATGGTCGGCTCGAAACAATTCGGAAAGGTTCAGTTGTTTTTTGTAACTTTTGACATCAAAATGTGAAAGTTGCCTCTCTTATTTCTTAGATTCACACCGGAGAGTTCAGAAATGAGGTTTTCAGGTACTAAATTCAATTAGTTGGAAACGAGGAAAGAAAAGTTTTAGAAGATTGGGAGCGATAGTAGTAAGAAAAGATAAGAAGGATCGAAATTGAATTTTTTGGGGTTAATGGTTTCACTCATACCTTTCTTTGTCCCGTTGAAGTTACGAGAAGTAAGGTTAGGTTTGATTTGGTATGTCGCTATACGGTCACTTTTCATTTGACCTTCGGAGTGGTTCAGCAACAATCAAGATATGATTAGTCCTTTTTATGGAACCGACAAACCGGTTTGGTGGCAAGGGTGTGGATCGAATCCGAATCAGTACAAAGATATTTGTAAGCGTATGGTGTAGAGGCACCTTAAATCTGTCGTAGCCGAAAGTCCTCACATTGGGTTGGTGTGGAAGTTTGGAGAGTGGTGTGACGTCTTCTTAATACTGAACAAGGTGACAAACATCCTGCCACGTTGAGCGTGGATAAAACTGGAACCTATTACGAGGCTAAATGAAGAAACATATTTCATACAATATTTCTAAAAATAGATTTCTCTCAGCACCGCTATAGGATAACATAGTGTAAAGTGAGACCCTTCAGCGAGGCTAGGTAAAATAATTGGTAATTTTTTAGTTAACGTCGTACTAGAGCAACACAACGGGCTATTGACGACGGTCAGGGATCAATCCCTTAAGGGAAAGATCCGAGGACAATACCTCGTAATTTTGAACCACGGTCAGATGACGAAGCAACACCTGAGCTGGCACCCCACTCTCCAAACTTCCACGCCAACCCAACGTGAGGACTTTCGGCCACGACAGATTTAAGGTGCACCAGCCGCCTCTACACCATACGTTTACAAACATCCATGCCCGTGCCCGGATTCGAACCAGGAACCTTCCGATATAGAGGCTTACAGCTTAACCACTATACCGGTTGGTCGGCACAGTGAGGCTAGGAAAGACATCTCATGACCATAGACAGGTGTCATCGAGTCTAGAAGCAGCGTCGGGGAGACGAAAAGGATGGCGATTCTGTTCTGATCTGGCATCGATGAGAGCTTTTTTGGAAAGGCCTGAAGCTCTCGAGGGCAGATGATAGTTTGAAAATTGATGATATAACAACGTTTTGTTCTGGCTACCATCATGGGACACTATGATGCGGTAGAACTTCTACCAGAGTTCGTATTAGTGAACACTTTTCTCAGATATCCCACCCTGGGATGAGATTTAATGTGCTTTGACCAACGTCATTGTAGCCGAAGTGTGATCAATTAAGCTGTGTATATAAGTGTAAATAAAAACTCATTTGTCTAAGAGTTTAGGTTAAATCATTTAGTGCCAAACGCTACAGTGGGGTTCCAGCTCGGGTGTTGCTTCGTCATCTGACCATGGTTCAAAATAACGTGGTGTTGTCCTCGGATCTTTCCTTTAGGAGATTGATCCAGGACCGTCGTCAACAGTCCGTTGTGTTGCTCTAGTATAATGTAATTAAAATTACCTTAACTCACTTTGGCGTGTTGTTGGTGGAATTTTGGGGAGGGGGATGACAGTTCAGGGGTGACATCATCATCTAACCGTGGCTCAAAATAACGTTGGGTTGTCCTCGCATCTTTCTTTTCGGGGCCGACCAACCTGTATAGTGGTTAAGGTGTTAGCCTCTAGATCGGAAGGTTCCTGGTTCGAATCCGGGTACGGGCATGGATGTTTGTAAACGTATGGTGTAGAGGCGGCTGGTGCACCTTAAATCTGTTGTGGCCAAAAGTCCTCACTTTGGGTTGGCGTGGAAGTTTGGAGAGTGGGGTGCCAGCTCAGGTGTTGCTTCGTCATCTAACCGTGGTTCAAAATTACGAGGTGTTGTCCTCGGATCATTCCCTTAAGGGACTGATCCCGGACCGTCGTCAATAGCCCATTGTGTTGCTCTAGTACGACGTTAACTAAAAATTACCAATTACTTTATTTTCGGGATGGATTCCGTCGTTACTAACCCATTGTGTTGTTCCAGTGCGACGTTATTTAAGGTACCTACCTACCTCGGACAACACCACGCTATTTTGAACCACGGTTAGTAGACGAGGCGACACCTGAGCTCGCACTCTACACTCCAAACTTCCACACTATGTCAACGTGATGACATTTGACTCGGATCTTTCCCTTAAGGGACTGATCCCGGACCGTCGTCAATAGCCCGTTGTGTTGCTCTAGAACGACGTTAACTAAAATAACCATTACCATGACATTTGAGGCCTCGACAGATTTAAGCGCAGAGCCTCCTTTGTACACAACAGTCTTTTGTTGGAATCGAACCCACAATCCTCAGGTTGCTAATTCGTTACTCTTCGAACTGTGTTACCCAACCATCAAGTGGTAAAATAATTAAAATTAACGTCGTATTAGGTAATGGTAATGGTAATTTTAGTTAACGTCGTACTAGAGCAACACAACGGGCTATTGACGATGGTCCGGAATCAGTCCCTTAAGGGAAAGATTCGAGGACAATACCTCGTAATTTTGAACCACGGTCAGATGACGAAGCAACACCTGAGCTGGCACCCCACTTTCCAAACTTCCACGCCAACCCAACGTGAGGACTTTCGGCCACGACAGATTTAAGGTGCACCAGCCGCCTCTACACTATACGCTTACAAACATCCATGCCCGGACCCGGATTCGAACCAGGAACCTTCCGATCTAGAGGCTAACACCTTAACCACTATACCGGTTGGTCGGCTAACGTCGTATTAGAGCAACACACACACACAACGTGCTATTGATGACGGTCCGGGATGAATCCTCCAAGGGAAAGATTCGAGTCTACCATCAAGAAGAGGACTTGACCTTGCATCGTAAATAGCCTTGTAATGTACACAAAAGGAAGTAATATGTCGATATCTTCAGTCATGAAAAAATTTCTTTCGGTTCCAATTGGAATACAAGACTGTCGTATAATCTTCTAATTTCTTGAATAAACTACATCGTCAAGTTTAGGACTTGGAAGTTCATCGTAAAAAGCACTGTAATGCACGGAAAATAAAATACTTTGTAGACATTTTCAGTCATGTAATATTTCTTGCAGTTCAGCAGAGATTTGAAATTTATTGCTCGCAAAAGAAATCCAACATCGACGATTCCGCAACCCCCTGCTTCGTGTAATGATAAAAAGAAATAAAACTAATTTACGACCTCAAGTCGTATCTCGCATTCCCAACACTTATGCTAGTCGTATTTGAATAAAAACGGCCCAGAAGGGCCAGACAAGAAACAGCTTCCGAGAGGGAAAGGAAAAACGCAGTTTAAAACAAAGAAACTAAATAAATAACGACACAAAAAAAGCAAATGTATTAAAAAAATTACCACTCCCTTTTCGAATAGCTGTAATTTCCAACATGTTACAACACATTACGATGCGAAATGTGAAGTATCTGCAACAGCTGCTTCAGCACCATTGGCTTCCTGCCAGGAAAGCTGGGACATTTTGTCTGGAACCAATGTCTGTTTAACAAGATTTTTAGTATTTCTACTGTTTTTTCCCACTCCGTTCTGCGATTGGAAGTTATTTGTGGCTTTTTTGGTCGTTTCGGATATTAGTTTGTACTGAGAGAGAAGAAGAAAAAACGGTCACCAGTTTGGAGAAATATCTCGTTTATGTCCTTGTTAGTAGCAGGCAGTTGATGTATAGCAGATTAAACGAGTGAATCAATGGTTGGCAACTATTACGGGCGTTGAAGCCCCATAAGTAACGGTAGCTTCGAGTGTCACATTCTTTCTGGAAAGTGCTTAATCTAATACTGTAATGGCTTCCGCCAGAGCTGTATTCCAGTTGCTTTAAATTGGGAATTCTCAAGTTTTGGGGTATTGTGTTGCTCCAATACAACGTTAATTAAAGTACCTACTTACCTCAAGTCTCTGTAACCGTGGAAGCATTTGAACATTCTTCTATTGTTGCCAAAATTGGAACAGTGTATTACAAAAAGAACGCAACTATTCACCTCTAAAGGCAATGCTAGGTAATTGGTAATTTTTTAGTTAACGTCGTACTAGAGCAACACAACGGGCTATTGACGACGGTCCGGAATCAGTCCCTTAAGGGAAAGATTCGAGGACAACACCTCGTAATTTTGAACCACGGTCAGATGACGAAGCAACACCTGAGCTGGCATCCCACCCTCCAAACTTCCACGCCAACCCAACGTGAGGACTTTCGGCCACGACAGATTTAAGGTGCACCAGCCGCCTCTACACCTTACGCTTACAAACATCCATGCCCGGACCCGGATTCGAACCAGGAACTTTCCGATCTAGAGGCTAACACCTTAACCACTATACCGGTTGGTCGGCAGGCAATGCTAGGATCTTTCCCGTTGGGATTCATCCCGGACAGTTGTGCCGATCATCCTGTCTGGTGGTTAAGGTGTTAGCCTCTCGATCGGAAGGTTCCTGGTTCGAATCCATGTCAGTGCATGGATGTTTGTTAGGGTATGGTGTAGAGGCGTCTGGTGTACCTTAAATCTGTCGTGGCCGAAAGTCCTCACGTTGGGTTGGTGTGTAAGTTTGGGGAGTGGAGTGCCAGCTCAAGTGTGGTCGGTGTTGTTCTAGGATCTTTCTCTTAGGAGATTGATCCCAGACGCATATTACCAATCTTTATTTGCTTTGGATTGGAGGATTTCAAGGGTGTTTATGTTATTACTATTCGTATATCCCCAGATTTGGCTTGCGTAGGCGATGAATTTATTCGCACGGAGTTGTATGGGATGTGTGAACTTTCGGAACTTGTAAACCTTGTCATTGTTAATCGGATATTCACGGAATAGCACGGAATTTTCTTGCATTACGTATTAAATTGGATAATAAGGGTTCTCGTATTGTATGTAAACATGAACAAGCAAACAATTTGTTTATATACAATGTTTTGCGAAAGTAGTACTTACGATTGAAATGAAGCAGTTAAGATTTTTTTAGTTTGCAAACATTTCAAAATTTGAAAAAAATATGGCCTTGAGTATCTTTTAAGTTGTTATTAAATCACATCCATCATAAAACCATAGGAGTAATTTAAAATGTGATCAGTAGCTAAATTCCTCCTTCAATACAAATTATTCAACAAAAAAATACTTAGTCATACTAGAAGCCCTATTATAAGCCAAAAAAAGTATTTCTTAAAGTAATATCAATTAAATTAGAGATAGTTAATATCAGCTGCTTTCGTTTTCAAACGGTTTTCACTAGAAACTTCGTACCGAGTCCACGTGAAGGCAGTTGTAGGTAAGTAGGTAATTTTAGTTAACGTCGTACTAGAGCAACACAACGGGCTATTGACGACGGTCCGGGATCAGTCCCTTAAACACGTGAAGGCATCACGTACTATTTATGGCGTTGCGTATTGACGTCATAGACGACAGTTTAAAACCAACAAATCAGCTTGCTCAAAATTTCACCATGTCTTCTAGTCCAGTAAAGGTTGGTAATATGCATCCCGGACAGTCGTCAATAGCCCATTGTGTTGCTCTAGTACGACGTTAATTGAATACCTACCTACCTAGTACGTCTATGAGGCAGCGGTAGCCGGGTTGAAAGAGCATCGGAATAGCAACCTTAGGGTTGAGAGACCGTCCTGTAGAAAGGGGACTGGTGCACGTTAAATCCGTAGTGGCCTCAAATGTTTTAACGTAGGCGTGGTGTGGAAATTTAGAGAGTGGGGTGCGATCTCAGGTGTTGCCTCAGCATCTGACCGTGTTTCAAAATCCGAGTAACGAGTCGAAGACAGCACCCTGTAATTTTTGAACCACGGTTAGATGACGAGGTCACACCTTAACTAGCACCCCACTTTCCAAACTTCCACGACAACGTGAGGGCATTTGAGGCTCAGATTTATTTAACTTACACCAGCACCCTTTGTACAAGACGTGCTTTGGTTAGATTCGAACTCGAAAACCTCCGGCTGCTAATCCGTTACTCTTCCGGTCTGAAAGCATAACACTGAAAGTTCAAATTCCATACGGGTCTGACACCCAACCGGTCTGGTTCGAATCTGAAACAGAGCATGGATGTTGATAAGCGTATGATGTAGGGGTGTTTGGTACACACTAAATCTGTCGTGGTTGAAAGTCCTCCCATTGGGTTGGTAATTTGGTAATATTTAATTAACGTCGTACTATAGCAACACAACGGGTTATTGACGACGGTCCGGGATCAATCCTCTAAGTGAAAGATCCGAGGACACCGTAATTTTGAGCCACTGTCAGATAACGAGGTCAACACTTGTAATCGCTCCCACTCTCAAAAGTTCCAGCACACTTTCATCTAAGCTTGGTTCAAAATTCAATTGGCCGGAGTGTTTTCCCAGTGTGACGTTAATTAAAAAATACCAAATAGCAGACCACACCACACCTGCCCCCATATGAAGACAAACAATATAATAAATGATCTGAATTGCTCTAATTAACGAAGATACCAGGTTTTCTTTCATTTCACGAACTCGCAGTTGAGGAAATAAACTTCGTAAGTGAAATGAGTCGTGGCTAAAGAATCTTCAACAAAACCCAAATAAGATATCCAAGCTTTTTGTGTCAATTGTACCCGAATCTAATTTAGCAGGTTTCTACTGGCTCATTTTTACACGGATTCTGGTGTGAAGTGGCCTGATAGATTGAAGGCTTTAGCATACTTAGTTCATACTACAAATATTTAAAAGCATTAAAAAAATTAAATTTACTGTGTAATTCAGTAATTATTTTCTAGATTTCCAAGCCACTAAAAGTAATTAGATTATCCGATTGAATTGCTATTTACTTAAAATTAATATCGATTAAAAAATAATTCATAGTATCATACTTGTAAAAACTTTTTTGAAATTTCTCCCCGTTTTAATTGACGCAAAAGAAAAATTAACACTTCTATAAGACGAAAATAAATTGCCCGTTCTTGGCGAGGTATATAGTCATTAGCAAAACCATTATCAGATCTTAATGAACGATGTCATTAGAAAACTGGTTAGATCTTGATACAAATATCTTTATACAATATTTCTACATCTAAGAAAATTGATCAGATATTGATGAGAATATCTAGCCATCTAGAAAAATTGATCAGGTATTGATGGACCAGTTATCTTGTCGAAAACACTTGAAAGGTTAAGTGCTAAAAAATCAAGTGCTTTAGTATATCTGGTGCTTGTCTGTTTTCCTTGCTATTCAACGAATAGTTTGACCTTTGAAATTAGAAGGTAAATATTACTAATACATTTAAACAAAGCCTACAATAATTAAGTATCTACAGATTAACGATATTCATTTGATTTTTTTAAAACATTTTATTTTAACAATTTTCTAAAAGCCAAAATGTAAACACTTTAAAACGAGTTCACATTCAAAGAGTAAAAAAAAATATTTACCATGTGAACACACGCGAGGCAATTTAGTAAAAGTATATATTTAACAGTAAAGGCTTTAACAAGAAATAAGTCAACGACGTAAAAAATGATTCGTAAACACGTCGCACAGCCGAAATATCAAGCAGCTGTAAAGCTCACTGCATTGGCATCTGGCGCTTAAAAACCTCTGGAAAATTTAGACCGGTCTATATTTTCTACCCCTGAGATATCGCAATGTATTTGTGCCCAGTTCTTTATGCGTGTCAAGAAAGACTTGCCACTCGTCCGAGAGTAGAATAGACTCGGAGTTTCTTTCTATGAAATTCAATATCGCTTCTCTTAGTTTCAGCATAGAAACGGAATCCGCTGTATGAAGTAGGTAATAAACTGTTCGCATGTTGATGGAGCATATCAAAAGAGATTCGCACTTTTCTCTCAGCAACGGGAATCCGTACTTAACGCCAGCACGGAATAGATCTACGGCAGACTCGACGCTCATATTGTCCACTGTGTCCGTGTACATGCACCGGACCATTTGTTGCAGAGTGTGTCTGCTTATTCGAGATATCTCTGCGACGAAGGAGCCGTTTTTTAAAGAAATAGTGATGTCGTTGCTGCTTTCTAGGACATCATCCTCGGATTCCGGTTCGGTTTTATAACCGCATTTTGACGCAGAATCGTCTAGAGGCGATGCTAGAGGGCTTTCTGGGACATCGTCAGATTCCGGTTCTGTTTTAACACATTGCGACACAGAATCGTCTAGAGGCGATGTTCGGGAGTTTTCGTCGGTTGGGCTTTCTGGGACATCGTCAGATTCCGGTTCAGTTTTAACACATTGCAACACAGAATTATCTGAAGGCGATGTTCGAGGGCTTTCGTCGGTACCTTTTTGATCATCCTCGGATTTTGAATCGGAAGAATTGAGAGATATAGTCGAGTTGGCATTTACTTTATCCTCACTATCAATCCATTTCGAATCGTTGCTGCTTTCTGATGCGCTGTCCCCGTTGTCATGTTCCGGCGAAAAACTAGCACCTGGTTCCGATTCGGGATCAGAATGCAGCGGTGTCCGACAGCCTTTCTTTTTGTTGACTCTTCTCGGAGAGAAATCTGAATCCGAGTCGGAATCGTCATCGTTTGGCAATGTCCGATGGCTGCTGTTTTGGGCAACATTTTTCGGAACCCTTAGATAATCTGGTACGAAATTGTCGAGTGACAATGCTCGATGGCGGCTCATTTGTGCAACGTTTTTCTGAGCGGTGTCGGTATCGGAATCATGGAGTGGCAATATCCAATCTTCGTCTTTTTTCTCTTCAACATTATCAGGTTCCGATTCCGTGCCATGGATCGGCAAAGCTCGACGGCTCTTCAGTTTGCAGTGAGCTTTTCTCAGGGCTTCATAGAATATTGGAGACCTCGCACTTAGAATCACTCTGTGCGCAGCGAACATTTCATTCCCTAACTTTAGATGTATGTCAGGAAAAGTTTCACTGTGGAAAAAGTGTGCGATATCTGCTACCAAGGTTTTCTCGTCGTTGCGCAGTTCCTCGATAAGGGGAGTCAGGTGATCTCTCGTGCGTCTCGCTCGATTTCCATCGGCAATGGAGAACACGCAATTTATCTTCAGAGTGTTAAGATCCAAAATATGCTTGCTCGGATCAGCCAGATGGAATTTGAAAATACGTGCAAACCGCCATGCAACTTTAGACCCGGCTTCGAAGTAGTGCTGACCGTTTACAATAATGGCGGGCCTCTGGAGCCAATCCAGGACAGATACCGTCCCCGACAAGAACACCTGCCTTGTGTTGACTGTCATCGGTGCTATGTTCAAACAAAGCACGACTGTGGGTGCTTCTTGTTCGTCAGACTCCAATTCCAATGTCCCATACAGCTCGAAGCCGTTTACAGCTATATCAGACCCCAACAAAATGCTTCTTTTGACCTCTAACTCCCATTCCCGAAACCACCCTAGGGTCCACATAAAAGAAAGATGCTCGACCGTGATCTTGGCGGAATACTGAGTAATCATAGGCAGTATTTCATCGAGCGGACACTTCCAGAGACAGCACTGCACGGTGAGTATGCCGTCTTGCAGCAGTGTATTTCGGCATTCAATGATCCGCTTCCGCTCCACGAAGTAAGTGAATCCTCGCTTTCGGCCCTTCTTGAAGTTGCATTTCTTGTAGTGCTTGTAGTACTCCTTCTTCTCGGCGTCCAAGAGGCAGACCTCCATCTGGAGGAAGAGGTCCGCGGGGCCCGTGTCCGATGCCGAGAAGCACCTCTTCACGTAGATGCTGGTCGAGTTGTTTTTGTCCGGACCTTTGACGCCGATCTTCATTTTCCATTCGGTCTGGAAGAGATTGGGAGAGTGGAACACGTGGCTGAAGATGTAAGTCTTGGATTTCTGGGTACGCCCGCTGAAATTCGGAACTTTCCACACGAACTGGTGCCGATTCGACGGCTGGAAAGACATTGTTGGAACCTTCAAAGAAGTTTAAGACTCGATTCACGCACAGAACTTTTTAACTCTTCGTAGTCACTGATCTAGCTCGATTATTGTAGACAGCTGGCATATATATATAGGTTAGTATTCAAATCAATGACGAGAGGATTTCGAAATCGTGAATGGACTAGCGCAGTCACGTGTTGAATATGAAAATTTAATACTTTCCTGGAAGTTAGAAGATAACGAACGTCACCCTGGAGCAACACAACGGGCTATTGACGACAGTCCGGGAAGCTAGGCAGGTATTGATACGGGGTCAATCCCCTAAGAAAAGACAGAAAGTAATGTTTATGTTAATTTTTAATTAACGTCGTACTAGAACAACACAACGGGCTATTGACGACAGTCCGGGAAGCTAGGCAGGTATTGATACGGGGTCAATCCCCTAAGAAAAGACAGAAAGTAATGTTTATGTTAATTTTTAATTAACGTCCTACTAGAGCAACACAACGGGCTTTTGACGACAGTCCGGGAAGCTAGGCAGGTATTGATACGGGGTCAATCCCCTAAGAAAAGACAGAAAGTAATGTTTATGTAAATTTTTAATTAACGTCGTACTAGAACAACACATCGGTCTATTGACGACGATCCGGGATCAATCCCCTAAGAGAAAGATCGGAGGACAACACAACGTAATTTTGAACCATGGTCAAATGATGAAGAAATATCAAAGGACAACACAACGTAATTTTGAACCACGGCCAGATGAAGAGGTAACACCTGAGTTGGAAACCTATCCAAACTGGATTTGCAACCGGAGGGTTGCAAGTTCGAAACTAGGTTTGGTCAAAGACCGTAATGTACACAAAGTTATGAGTATGTTAAATCTGCTGGGCTCAAATGTTTGGTAATGTGATGTAATTTTAATTAACGTCGTACTAGGTAAAAAAATGGTAATGGTAATTTTTAGTTAACGTCGTACTAGAGCAACACAACGGGCTATTGACGACGGTCCGGGTAATTGGTAATTGGTAATTTTTTAGTTAACGTCGTACTGGAGCAACACAACGGGCTATTGACGACGGTCCGGGATCAGTCCCTTAAGGGAAAGATCCGAGGACAACACCTCGTAATTTTGAACCACGGTCAGATGACGAAGCAACACCTGAGCTGGCACCCCACTCTCCAAACTTCCACGCCAGACGACGGTCCGGGATCAGTCCCTTAAGGGAAAGATCCGAGGACAACACCTAGTAATTTTGAACCACGGTCAGATGACGAAGCAACACCTGAGCTGGCACACCACTCTCCAAACTTCCACGCCAACCCAACGTGAGGGCTTTCGGCCACGACAGATTTAAGGTGTACCAGCCGAGTCGTCGTACTAGGTAATTGGTAATTTTTTAAATAACGTCGAATTAGAGAAACACAACGGGCTATTGACGACGGTCTGGGGATCAATCCCTTAAGGAAAAGACCCGAGGACAACACCTCGTGATCTGACCGTGGTTCAAAATTACTAGGTGTTGTCCTCGGATCTTTCCCTTAAGGGACTGATCCCGGACCGTCGTCAATAGCCCGTTGTGTTGCTCTAGTAAGACGTTAACTAAAATTACCGAGGACAACACCACGTAATTTTGATCCACGGTCAAATGACGGGGCATTGGTAATTGGTAATTTTTTTAGTTAACGTCGTACTAGAGCAACACAACGGGCTATTGACGACGGTCCGGGATCAGTCCCTTTAAGGGAAAGATCCGAGGACAACACCTCGTAATTTTGAACCACGGTCAAATGACGGGGCAACACCTGAGCTGGTACCCCGTTCACCAAACTTCCACACCAACCCAACGTGAGGACTTTCGGCCACGACAGATTTAAAGTGCACCTGTCGCCTATACACCATACGCTTACAAACATCTATTCCCGGACCCGGATTCGAACCGGACCGTCGTCAATAGCCCGTTGTGTTGCTCTAGTAAGACGTTAACTAAAATTACCGAGGACAACACCACGTAATTTTGAACCACGGTCAAATGACGGGGCAACACCTGAGCTGGTACCCCGTTCACCAAACTTCCACACCAACCCAACGTGAGGACTTTCGGCCACGACAGATTTAAGGTGCACCAGTCGCCTATACACGATACGCTTACAAACATCTATTCCCGGACCCGGATTCGAACCGGGAACCTTCCGATCTAAAGGCCAACATTTCAACCACCAGACTTGTTGGTCGGCGACATTTCGGGACGGTATTAGAATTACGGCATTAGAATTAACCTCGCAGTTGAGCAACACAACGGAGTATTGGCGATGGTCCGTGTAGGTATCTTAATTAACGTCTCAGTTCAGCAACACAATAGCGACGTCTCAATCAAACCAGAAGGAAAAGATCCGAGGACAACACCACGTAATTTTTAACCATGGTGAGGTGACGGTGTCACACCTTAGCTGGCACCGCACTCTTGAAACGTGATTTGCAACCGAAGGGTTGCGAGTTCTAAACTCGGCTTGGACAAAGACCGTCATGTACACGGGGGTTGATGCACGTTAAATCTGTCGTGATCTCAAATGTTTGGATAGCGGCATTCAGCTAAGGAGTAGTTCACGTTATCTGTTCACATTTTTAAAAGACATCCAGAGATCTTTCCAGTCGACCAACTTGTCTGGTGGTTAAGGTGTTAAAGTCTATAAATGAAGGTTCCTGGTTCAAATCCGTGTCAGTGCATGGATGTTTGTAAGCGTATGCTGTAGAGGCGGCTGGGGCACCTTAAATCTGTCGTGCCAAAAGTATGGAGAGAGGCGTGCCAGCACAGGTGTTGCATCGTCATCTGAACGTGGTTCAAAATTACATGGTGTTGTCTTCGAATGGTGATTGATTCCGGTGATTCCCTTAGGTGATTGATTCCGGACTGTCGTCAAATACCCGTTGTATTTCTATAGTACGATGAGTATTAAAAATTGCCAGAATTTGATGTCACGTTCGACAAGACACTTCAGGTAAGCATTGAACCCTTCCTACAACCCCGTCAAAGCAAAGATAAATCAAAATGGCTCCTTTTCAAAATTTTAAGTTAGAATTTCACTACACAAATATTCAGGAAGAAAAGGAAGCATGCCAGAAAAAGGTAATTGTAATTTCGATTTCCGGATTCATTTAATTTCTATTTTAAGAATGTTAATATTACTTTTTAAATTAAGTTTAGGCTCGACTCCTCTTTGGGCCTCGTCATCTGGTAAGGTAATTGGTAAGGTAATTTTAGTTAACGTCGTACTAGAGCAACACAACGGGCTATTAACGACGATCCTCAATCAATCCCCTAATGGAAAATCCGGGGAAAACACCACGTTTTTTTAAACGATGGTTAGATGACGAGGCAACACCTGATATCTCACCACACTCTGCAAACTTCCACACCAACCCAACGTGAAGACTTTCGGCCACGACAGATTTAATGTGGTCCAGCTGCCAATACACAATTCCGATCTAGATGCTTACACCTTAACCATCAGACCGGTTGGTCGGACCCCACAATTTGAAGGTTCCTTGTAACGTGATTTGTTTCTGAAGCTTCATGTGTTGTTTGTAAATACGTACTCTATATTTTTTTGGAAATTTTCAAATTTTATTTTATACAACTTTGAATTAAAAAGAAGGTGGTGAAACACAAGAAATTTTCACTCTAAACAACAACACCACTCGCGAGACTAGAACAACCCCCACAAGAAACAATACCACGAAATTCGCGCTTTCGGTAACTGTCGCGGGAGACACGTTTCATACTAGGTGTTGCAGGAAAAGGACTCCTTTCCCCACTCATATCTTTAAAATTCCACGCATCTTTCAATAGCACGAAACCCGTATCTATAATTCCTTTTAAATATAATCAAAAAAAAAAATCGCCCCCAAAACAAATAAAACCCAAAACCTTATTTTCACCTGGAGGCTCATATTATTTATCCGCTTCTTTTTGATAAGAACTCTTTTCCTTCCTCTTTTGAAATGGAAATCCACAGCCCGTTCGAATCGAAAATAAAGTCCATTTCAGCGATTTACGAGCGGGAGAGAAAGCAACGCAGGAAGTCCTTCTCACACGTGACATTGCAAAATGATCTTATTTACCAAACTTAACGTATTCCTCCTGGTTTGCGAAGCATCCAGACTTTATACTCCAGAATTGGGAAGATAGTCACGTATTTTATCTTCCCTTCGTTATCTGGCACCCTTTTGCTTCACATTCCTCATTCTGAATTTTTTTTTACAAGGTAAGATTCCTCGGATGATTGTAGTTTGCTTTTCGGCCTCCCCTTTCTTTGTCATTTATATTGCGTGTATGAGATTACAAACCAGATCCCACACCTCCTAAGATGTGCATTTCAGACTGGATTAGTCTACAGAAAGGGGTGGCCACCAAATTTTGGAAGGTCATGGTCTTAACCCTCCTGGTGGTTTGGAAGAAATGTCTCGTCTATCCAGACCTGATCAATTTTGCTAATTGGTTAGATTTGGATGGACGAGGGCGACATCTGGATAGTCCAGATCCGTCTGTCAAATCTGGATCACGACATTGCTGATTGTGGAATGATGACGAGACTAAAATCTAGTATTTTTTTTTCTAATGACTGTATCTCATCCATCAAGATATGGTAAAGACAAGATACATACACCTAAGATGTGCATTTCAGACTGGATTAGTCCACACACAGGGGTGGCTACCAAATTTTGGAAGGTCATGGTCTTAACCCTCCTGGTGGTTTGGAAGAAATGTCTCGTCTATCCAGACCTGATCAATTTTGCTTATTGGTTAGATTTGGATGGACGAGGGCGACATCTGGATAGTCCAGATCCGTCTGTCAAATCTGGATCACGACATTGCTGATTGTGGAATGATGACGAGACTAAAATCTAGTATTTTTTTTCTAATGACTGTATCTCATCCATCAAGATATGGTAAAGACAAGATACATACACCTAAGATGTGCATTTCAGACTGGATTAGTCCACACACAGGGGTGGCTACCAAATTTTGGAAGGTCATGGTCTTAACCCTCCTGGTGGTTTGGAAGAAATGTCTCGTCTATCCAGACCTGATCAATTTTGCTAATTGGTTAGATTTGGATGGACGAGGGCGACATCTGGATAGTCCAGATCCGTCTGTCAAATCTGGATCACGACATTGCTGATTGTGGAATGATGACGAGACTAAAATCTAGTATTTTTTTTCTAATGACTGTATCTCATCCATCAAGATATGGTAAAGACAAGATACCTCGTCTCGAGATGACCACGAGGAGGATTAATGTATCTTTATATTGTACTCTCATTTGTTCATTCTCGATATCGAAATGAACAAAGAATTATCCTCCTATTGTCCCTAGGTCGTCATCTATAACTTACACCTTAACTTTTAGGTTAGAAACTGGTAGTTTGCTTTTCGACCGCTTTTTACTTTAGCATTTATATATTGCGTGCATGATTACAGACTACATCCCCACGTCCTAAGATGCACATTTCAGACTGGATTAAGAATTTACACAATGTGGGGGTTACCATATTTTGGTAAGTCGTGGTTTTAAACCCTTCTAATAGTTGTGAAGATGTATCGTCCATCCATTACGGACGGATTGTATCTTGTCATCGATATTGGCGATTTTAACATGATTGCGATAGGAATTATCTGGCCCTTTTTGTAATGACAATATATCTCATCCATCTAGAACTGGTCAGTTGTCGTCTATTGATGAGAGACGAAGATATATTTCGTCTATCAAGGTCTGGTTAGTTTTGCTAAAGACGAGATACATCGTTTTGAGATGACCCTAACAGGATTAATGCATCTAGATATTGCATTATTATTTGTTCATTCTGGATATCGCAATGGCCAAAGGATTATAATCCTATCGTCCCCTACTCATAATCGACAGCTCACTTGCTGACTTTTTAGGTTAGAAATTGGTAGTTTGCTTGTCGATTGCTCTTTCATTTGTCATTCATATTGTATGCATGAGATTACAAACCAGTTCACAATCCTCCTAAGATGTGCATTTTAGAATGGATGAAGAGTACACAAAGAAGAGGTGGCTGTCAAATTTTGGTATTTCGTGTTTTCAAAATGTCTAGATATTGAATTATAATGTAGTAATTATCGAGATTTCATTAGGCAAATGAGTGGTGGTCCGAGGCCGATGGTTGTTTGATGAACTCCGTCGTGAAAGTTCAGTAAAGCACTCGATTAACAAAGAGCCAAAGTTCCATTTTAAATTATATTTTAATAAATTTAATTGGTCACATCACGTAGATTACATGTAGTATAAAGTAGCATTGCATTTGGATAGGCATTGTAAAGTGTAACTTTCCACCCACACCTAAACAAAGTAGGTCTCGTTCAACCTATGCCCGGTCCATCTTCTCCCGCCTTTTTCCAAACTCCAAGCTACCCCTCCTCTCTCCTTGTTCTTAGGTTGCCAGCTTGGCGTTTCTATGTAGGGTTGCCAACTTGGCGTTTCATTTCTTGTAAGATGCGAAATGGCGAACCTTACAAAATGGTTCTTTTTTTGCTCCTTGCTCATCATCTATAGCTCGCTTTCTGAAGATTACGCTAGACTGGTAGTTTAACTGCCGATTACTCCTTTATTTACCATTCATATTCTATGAGATAACAATCCAAATCCCTACTTCCTAGATGTGCATTTCAAACTGGATTACGAATCTACACAAATGGTAGAAAGTTATGGTGTTTTGTATTTGTAAAGTACTTAGATATTGTATTATCAATTATCCATTCACGATATTTCATTGGGCAAAGGATTCTGATCCTAATATCCTAAGGATTCTAATCTTATTACCCCAGTTCTATCGCTGACTATCTGAGGGTTATATAGTAAGATGACCGGTAGTCTGTTTGTCGTTTACTAGTTTATTTCCATTCATATTGCGTGTATGAGATTACAAACCAGATCCCTATCTCCTAAGATGTGCATTTCAGATTGAATTAATGTCCTGGCCATCTAACTTGACGGATCTTAATCCGATAGAGCACAGTTGGGGAGTCATGGAGCGGCAGCTCAGAGCTCAAAAACTACCATGTCCGAATATCTCGACTTTGCGTGTCCGCTACTTAGACATTTTGTACAACATGTCTCCAGTCATGTAGCAAGAACTTTTGGCATCTATGCCATACGAGTTGCAGATATTCGATGAGCAAACTGATGAATTTCACTTAATGTCCTGGCCACCTAACTTACCGGGTAGAGCACATTTGGGGTGTCATAGAGCCGCAGCTCAGAGCTCAAACTTCACCATGTCCGAATATCTCGACTTTGCGTGACAGCTGCTTAGACATTTGATTCAACCTGTCTCCAGTCATGTACCAAGAACTTGTGGCATCTATTTCCAGGCGAGTTGCAGCTGTTTTGCAGGCCAAAGGAGGCGTAACGCGTTATTGAGTAGGTGGTCATATCTGTTGGCTTTTCAGTGTCCTAGTACTATACATAAAAATCAAATACCACTCACTCACTGAGCACTGTATCTCAAGAACAATAAATGCTAGAAAGCTGAAATTGTTCAATGTGATACTTCTTATAGTGTAGAGGTGCCCTTGTATAATGTATAGCTGGATATTGAAAAATTCGACTCCTAAGAGGCCTAAAATTGCCTAAGGACTAAGCCAAAAACAATTCGAAATCGCCAGAGAAATAACATTAAGTTTTAACAATTTCTGCACGCAGATCAGATTGTTATAGACCATCATTACCCCTAGTTAGGGGTAATGATGGTCGCCCATAGGGAGCTCCTTCACAGATGGCCATCGCTGACGGTCTTGTAATGGTCTATGATTAGCAATCGAGTTCCAGCCGTAATTAAAAAAAATATATATTGTTTTCCAGTGTTGATTGAAAAACAATTTTTTATATAAAAATTAATTTAAACTTTCATGTTTGAGAACTACGTACAAGACTATCCATCGAAAATTCGCCATTTTTACTGAAAATTAATGCATGTGATATTCGTAATCACTCCAAAACTCAAAATCAACTTCTGTGGTAATCACCTCAGGAAAAAACTTTCAGCAATAATGTGATGAATATGAATAGATTATATGGATACATTCATCATTTATTCATATTTGGAATTTGCTGAAGCAATGGAGAAGTTAAAATAGTATTAAAAATTATTTTCCGTACACTTTAATGATCCTAGCATTCTTTAATGAAACAAAATTGATTTGTCTGAGCATTTTTTTTAATAATCGTCTAATTCAACCAGAGCAACGCCAGGTAATTCTTCCAATACAATATATGCATACATTAAAAACGTCGACGTGCCAAAATTTGGTAGCCATCCTTTTGTGTATACTCTCTTAAGTGAAATTCATCAGTATGCTCATCGAACCACTCCCATCGAACACAAATCGAGCCTTGTGACATGGGGAGTTTTCCTGCTGGAAGATTCCATTTCCAGTTGGGAAGACAGACGTCATGTAAGCGTACAACTGATCTGCAATGATGTTCAGAGAGTTCGCAGCGTTCATGATCGGTTCTACCACAACTACGGGTTCCACAGTCGCTCATGAGAACGTCCTCCAAAGCATAATACCACCACCACCAGCTAGTATATGACCTGCTGTACAAGAGGGGAGCATCCTGACACAACCATCGACGTGATGAATGAGAAATCGGGATTCATCTGACCAGGCAACTCTCTTCCACTCATCCATGGTCCAGTCTCGATGTTCCCTGGCCCACAGTAGGCGTAGTTGACGGTTAACAGAGGCACACGAGTGGGAAATCTGCTGCACAGTCCCGTATCCAACATTGTCCGCTGAACTGTGTGTTCCGAAACACTTGCGCTGGGACCTGCATTGTATTGGGCTGTCAGCTGAGCCACTGACTCACGCTGGTTTTGCTTTACCAAGCGGCGCAGTCTCCGACGTCCTTTTTCTTTAATGACGAGTGGACGACCAACACCTTGGCGTCTACTGTTGGTGTTTCAGTCGTTTATCCACTTAACTTGAATACTAACAACGGCAGATCGTGAACAACCTACCAGTCGTGCAGTTTCGGTGATACTCGTTCCGAGTCTTCGGGCCATTACGATCTGCCCTCTATCAAATTCTCTTCGATCAGCGCTCTTTCGCATCACTTGCAAAAATATCTGCAATAATGATTATTTACCTTCTCCTGCAGCAGATAAATGCCATTCTCACTTAATCACATGCCCTCCACGTCATCCAGACGAGTTCATTGAAAAATGTGGGGATGGTCATAATGTTTAGGATCGTCAGTGTAGATTATTATTTGTTAATTGTCGTGGTTTCCTTGAGCACAGGATTCTCATCCTATTGTCCCCTGCTCACCTAGAGGTTTGCGTTAAAGAGACTAGTACTTTACTTGTAGATTACTAGTTTATTTTCCATTCATATTGGGTGCGAGATTAAAACCAGACCCCTCTCTCCTAAGATGTACATTTCAGACTGAATTTTGAGACTCTATACTCGAAGATGGGATGGTTACCTAATATTGGCACATTGGTGTTTTTAATGTATGTAGATATTGTATTATCATTTCTTCATTCTCCAGATTTCATTATTTGAAGGATTCTCATTCTATTGCCCCTTGCTCATCATCTACCAGATGACTTTCTGAAGTTTACTTTTATAAAGAGACTGGAATGCGCCATACAACGCGTTGAGGAACACAGAAATCACACACCTCGGAATAAAACAAAGTTGTGGATAACTGTTCAGAAAATATGGTCTTCAATACCTGCAGTATTGTTCTGCTAACTCGAGTACTTCATGCCCCATCGTATTTCTCTAGTTCTACGTGGTTAGCCTACTAATTATAATACTATTGAATCTGGTTTTTTGACTATTGTATTGAACTTCAGAATTACATTTAATATTCCTTGGAATACGTTTCTCACGTCTCAGGTTACCTCTTTTTGATGTGTACGATTTTAGAGACATTACTTGCAGATGACACCATCAATACACTTTAAATACCTGTTTGCAATGTTTAGAAAAAATATATTGTATTATTTAATATTGTATATTGTATTTAATATTGTATTGAGCTACATAATTACATTTAATATTTCTTGGAATACGTTTCTCACGTCTCAGGTTACCTCTTTTTGATGTGTGCGATTTTAGAGACATTACTTGTAGATGACACCATCATTACACTTTAAATACCTGTTTGCAATGTTTAGAAAAAATATTTCCAAACTTTTCTATTTTTCCCCAGACTCAAAAAAGTTCATTTCGATATTTTATTGACTTTGTTTTCAATAATAAAGACGAGTGGTATTTTCAGTTAGCCGTTATAATGCATATATTTATAAAGGTTATACCTTCAATAAATATTGCTCTCGTTTAAGCAGTTGAATTCAAAATTGAAGAAAGACGATGGATATCAGAAGAAAATGTGACATTTATTTTGGGATATAGGAAGTAATTTAGAAGCGTTAGCCCTCCAAGTAGTTTTGAAGAGATATCTCGTCCATCAAGATCTCACCAAATGTGCTTTTGACGAGATATCTCATCCATCGAAAAATAAGACCAATAGTGCTTATGACAAAATAGCTCGTTCATCGAGATCAGACAAAACCTGCTTATGACGAGATTTCTAGTCCATCAAGATCTGACCAATTCTGCTCGACAGTTCTAGTCCATAAAGATCTCACCAAATGTGCTTTTGACGAGATATCTCATCCATCGAAAAATAAGACCAATAGTGCTTATGACAAAATATCTCGTTCATCGAGATCAGACAAAACCTGCTTATGACGAGATTTCTAGTCCATCAAGATCTGACCAATTCTGCTCGACAGTTCTAGTCCATAACGATCTCACCAAATGTGCTTTTGACGAGATATCTCATCCATCGAAAAATAAGACCAATAGTGCTTATGACAAAATATCTCGTTCATCGAGATCAGACAAAACCTGCTTATGACGAGATTTCTAGTCCATCAAGATCTGACCAATTCTGCTCGACAGTTCTAGTCCATAAAGATCTCACCAAATGTGCTTTTGACGAGATATCTCATCCATCGAAAAATAAGACCAATAGTGCTTATGACAAAATATCTCGTTCATCGAGATCAGACAAAACCTGCTTATGACGAGATTTCTAGTCCATAAAGATCTGACCAATTCTGCTCGACAGTTCTAGTCCATAACGATCTCACCAAATGTGCTTTTGACGAGATATCTCATCCATCGAAAAATAAGACCAATAGTGCTTATGACAAAATATCTCGTTCATCGAGATCAGACAAAACCTGCTTATGACGAGATTTCTAGTCCATCAAGATCTGACCAATTCTGCTCGACAGTTCTAGTCCATAAAGATCTCACCAAATGTGCTTTTGACGAGATATCTCATCCATCGAAAAATATGACCAATAGTGCTTATGACAAAATATCTCGTTCATCGAGATCAGACAAAACCTGCTTATGACGAGATTTCTTGTCCATAAAGATCTGACCAATTCTGCTCGAGAGTTCTAGTTCATGAAAATGTTACCGATACAGCTTATGACGAAATATCTCATCCATCAAGATAAGACAAAAACCGCTTATGATGAGATAGGGGAAGGTAGGGCACAGTGTTAAATGGGGTTCAGTGTTACAGTGAATTTCATTTTAAAGTGGTACCAACATTTGTTAGAATTTGTTTACAGCCATTTTTGTAAGCCATTTTGTTTTCCATAAGTCCATGTGTTTTGGAAGAATTTGCATCATTAATTTCATTTCTTTAAGCAAATCCCTAGTTCTGCATGTTAAAAGTAAAATTTTGAGTTTGTAATTAAATTGTCTTTATTCAAGAGTGGTGTTTATTTTATAATGAATAATATATTTTAGTAGTAAAAGATAATTGTGTTTAGGTTCTGTTGAGTTAAAATAGATTATCTGAATTCAAACTATGCAGTCATAACAAATTTTGTATTTTGTTACAAGCTATGTCATGTGAGGTACAGTGTTACAGAATGAAATGGCGCACACTGTTACGTATATAATTTGTCCAATTAACACATTGCAAACAAGCATATGATTCATAATGTAAATTTTATTATACTTATAGATCTACATTTTTCATTTAAAGGATTTTAACTATAAATAGGAATGATGACACAAATAAATCAATTAATTTTTCTCAAAGCTTTTTCTCCATATAGATTTGTATAGATTTTAAAGCAATGTTTACAATATTTATTTACATTACTATATAGCAGTTTCATTTTCTTAATTCATTAGAAACATTCACAAGCTAACGTAATTATGTCTCCGCAAGAAGTAAGGTCTTTCTCTAAGCCCCACACCAAAATACTGCACAAAATGGAACAAAAGATAAAGTTTCACCATCCTATGCTGATAGTGATGGATAACATCTCTTTTTAAAAATTACAATCAGACATTATTGCTTCAGATTCTGATACCTTAAGGTGCCTGCCTACGTTCGGAGACTTTTTTTTTTAAATATTTCAAAAATTGACTTGTTATGTGCATTATACTATCAAATACATCTAAAAACTATGAATAATATATAAAATAACTATATATGTTTTCTTAATTTTCATTTTTTGCTAAAAATAAACAAAAATCTCAATAAATTAACAACTAAGCAAAACAACAAAACTCAAATTCAAATTAAGATATTCTATTTTTGTAAATTGTATTGTGTTATCAAACCCCTCTTCTGTGATATCTGCCCATTTTATAACTGAAACTTTGTATTTAAAATATTTATGCAATTAAACCTTTCGACATAGAAAAAAATCTTAAAAAATGATTACAACTCTATACTTATGTAATCAAAAAGCTAAAAAATAATGCATAAACCATTAAAATAAAGGTAGGTTACCTGAATTGAATCCTTTACAATATTCTACCAAAGTTTAAAATTATTTGAAGCATAATGTTATGAGTTATGATGTTGTGCGGAAGAGCAAAATGTAAAAAATCTGATTTTGAGAAAAAGCATAAAATAAAAAAAAACTTCTACACTTACACATTAGTTGAAAAACCAGACATTAAATAGCTCCTGATTTGTAATGGTCACCTTTTTTATAATTGAAAACTGATGTTTTTTTCTTCCGAATGGCTTTTAAAAGTTTCCTACGCTTCCTTGCAACAAGGGTGGAATGATTCTTCGAATATCGAATCCCCAAACCTTCCAAGTGTCTATAGCCTTCTACTGTAAAACACCCAGGATTTGTCAAATTAAGCCTATTGAAAACATTTAGGCAACCTTTAAAACCATCGTTAAATTGAATTATGGCATCATAGGCTCCTAACTTGACAGTTTTGAGGCTGACAAACATCTCTTTTGGCACTCGTTGCCAAATTACGCCATTGAAACACTCGTTGACGTTTTGAGTTTTGCCGAAAAGACATTTCTCTAACAAATCTTACTAAAAAAACTTAATTAAACAATTACTTAACCTTTTTTTTTTTAAATATTCAATGTGATCGAACAAATTTTAATATTTTATGCCGGTTTTTCGTCCCACTTCCATTAGCAGAACACTACTTACGGTTTGAAAATTTATCAAGTTACTAATATTAAAAGTTCAGAAACTAGAGTTCTAAGTAAGATAGAAACAAAATTTAAACTGATTTAGAAAGCTAAGAAACTATACTTTCAAAGTTAGGCAAAATTAAAAAATCGTATTTTTCTCCACAAATGCGGTTTTATAGGTAGGCAGGCACCTTAAGGGAGACCCGTAAGGAAAGACCCAAAATTCTTATTATTAATTTTACATAACCAATTGTTTTAGTGATAATTAAGCACATATTTTAAATCAGTAATCAATAAAAAAATTAGTTTTTATTTGCAATTATATTTTATATTACGATTTTAATATGTTTTTTAAGCCGAAATACACACTTTTTATAAACCCTACTCCTCTGTCAATTTTTAATTTTTTTGTATGAAATAAATTTCTACAATATTGTTATAGAAAATGCAAAAGACATAGGGAGAGATTTTTAAAATTTATGGACAAGTTTTCGTCCATAAATTTTTTTACAAAAAAAAATATTATACGTTAAATTTCTAAAAAATTTCCAATTTTCATGTTTATTAATTTTTATAAATTGTTTTGAACTATTTATAAAAAAAACTCTCCCTGTGTCTGTTAAACAGTTATTCAAGATTTAAAAAATATAAACAGTTTAACTCTAAGTGCATATATCAAAAAGCCTTAATACTTTGAACTTTGACAAAATTGCAAAAAACTGATTTTGAGTTAATCGTATTTTATGTACAAAATACAACAGAAGTTAACGAAAACAACTTACTCTTCACAAGTACTATTTTTTTTAGTAATTTCTATTATATTGAGACTCTGATCAAAACAAGAGTTTTTACTGTAATCTCGTATATTTTTTTAAAAAGCCAGTTTTATCTCTGATGATAAGTGAGTGATTTGTGATATAATTCACTGAAAAATTATACATTTCTTGTTTAATGAACAGAAAAAAAATTATTTTATTGGATCAGTACTATTTTAAAATAAACCACCACTGTATAAACCACATATTCTTTTTTCTACAGTTATTTTTTTTTATGTAAACGAGCCTTTTTGTAGTGATACACTCATGCGACGAAATTTAACGCTATTTTTTCAATGTGTTTTCTTCAATGGCATCACCACATGTTTTACTTGAGGACCTGGATTTTGTTATTTAGTTTCCGCCGATTGATAGAAAAACCAGGAGTCTACACCTTAAGAGCATTTAAAATGTTTGGAATAATCATAGGTAGATACACTATGATATAATGTTGCATAAATGGAGTTTTTCATGGAAACCGAAGCCAATGGTTTGCAGTCGATTATGTAGTTGGAAGGTCAAATAAAAGTTAAAAAGCAGCTGGTAGCAATTTTCGTCGACTCTGAATTTTTGTCCATTTGTTCTTGAATATCTGATGCATCGTTTTATCCATTAAACCAAAAAACACTTTTTGAAATTTTATTTTCGAAATTTGGGGTTTGGGTCTCCCTTAACAAGTAACAATGGTGATAATGTTATAGTTCAAGAACACCTTAAAGAACATAAAATTCACTCTTTGGGAAAGTCGTGAATCAAAACAATCTTGATTTTGAAGTGTTGTACGACAAAAAAATACTTCCATCTTATAAATTTTGCAGAAATGTTTGTTAACCCTGTAGATTTAACTTCCAATCAGAATTTAAAATAAGTTTACAATTTCTTTAATCTTATTTCATCTACTCTATATTTGCAGGCTATAATCAACGCGAATGTTTTGTTTTCTAAAATGTGTACGTCTTAGTAATAGATTGTTACAAAATATTACTATTTATTCTAGATATTCTCGAACTAATCAAATGTGAGATTGCACATATCTTTATTTAAATTTGCTAGTTTAACGTATATCAATTGTTAAATTCGTGTAAAATTTAAAATAGTTTCTTGACACACATGAGTCTGACAGCTAAAATTATTTTTATATAGAATTATTCAACTTATCGCTTACTGAAAAGCATATTCAAGTGTTTAATAGATAAACTGATCACTTATTTTCCTTTGCAGTTGCAAGCAATTTAATAAGAAATATATGTTTCATTATGAAAAAACATTGTGATAAGTTCAGTTCTAATATTTCAATAAATTTAAATTAATTTTGTAAGGAATTAATGATTTGCTTGAAATTAAACAGCTTTCAATTGTAACATATTTCGTCTAGGTAATCTAATCTACGTAACACAACTTGATTACAATTATAATATGAATGTCAATGGACATGCGATATCTTGATATAATGCAATGAGGTATCTGGTCATAAGCTGTATTAGTAATATTTTGATGGACTCGAAATCTCATCAGGAGCAATATTGGTCAGATCTTTAAGGAAGAGATAGATGAAGGTGAAGTGCACCGTGTTACACTATTTTATTTTCAGCTGTGGCATCAAGATATGCATCTATATGAAGTAAACAAAGCCCTTAAAATTATTTTGATCTCTTACATACATGTTACATATCAATAACATTAAAAAGAGTTACATTTATTTCCAGTATTTACTGTGTTTGGTAGTGTCGTACATTTTAACACTGTGCCCCACTGTGTGGTTACAGTGTTACATACTGTGGGATACATGTCTACTTGAAGAAGTCTGCACATGACAAATAAAAAAAACTGGATTTAAAACAGTCAAATAAACTATTTTGCCATATCCTTTTATTACCTTACAAAAGATCTAGTCGTATTTATCTGTTTTAAAGTATTATATTGCTTTACATTATCTCTAAGTGTATAGAAGTTAAAATATTGCAGAAAATAGCAAATGCATACAAGTGTCGCAATGTAAGATTGTTAATCCAACATAATTTGAATTCATTACTTATTTTTCGAAATTCGGTAAAAAAGTAGAGTCAGTTATGGTAACTTTTTATGTCGCCATGAACATGTGACCAAAACCAGTAGCCACATGATCCTTAGACGTACATATTGATGTAATTCCAAATTTATTGAAGGCGGAAACATTACATTTCACAGGTGAGCGATTTACTTGTATTTTAAACATATTTTGTTTTTTTGATATTTGCTGGTATGTTAGAAATAAGTTCTAACTTAGGAATTAATACAACTTGCGAACATTTCCCGTTCTATAAAGAAAGATTTCATACTTTTGAAATCAATAAATATCTAAAATATTACTTAAAATAAAATCAGTGTGACGTTTGAATGGTGTTGGCAATTGTAAATTGCACATCTATAAGGACATAAACGCATTAAAAATAATAAATCCGGATTTAAAAAAATTACGTAAAATCGTTCTGTTAGGCGAAGACTTTTTTTTGATGCCAACTTGAAGCACTATATTCTTTCATGTCATACATTATAAACATGTTATAAATTATTAACATGAACTTAAGTAAAAATTTTAAATTGTTATTTTTTCGTGAAATTTTTTTATACCCTCCCATTTGTGTAATTACATAAGATTAATAATTAAAATGAAAGGTAAAGTTTGAAACTCTTAAGAATTATCTAATAAATAAAATCGATTTTTTTGAAAATAGGATTAAAGCATTTTATAAATAACATACGAGTATAAATATGAATCACATATTTCTACGGTTTAGGGAACCTTTTTGTTGATGTTTTAAATTGCCTGTAAAATCTTTCCCTATACGATTGCATTTGACGAAAGCTTACTTTCAAAAAATTTCCTTTGAACCTATAACTTTATACTGGAAAGGCAAAAAACAAATATATGTTTCCTTACGTGAAAAACAAAATCATTGCTTGAGGGGAATTAAATTACTATCTAGCTGTTTTGAGGTATTTTATTCTTGGCAATGAAGCATGCACTATCGCAAATTGGAAAAGCAAAAAATTAGAGAGCGAAATGAAATTTCTTTCGTATTAATTCTAAACAATCTGTGCAGCTGGAAAAGTTCTTTCTATGAAAACATCTGCTTGTCCCTGAAGTTTTTGCTTTGTATTTAAGTAAACTTAACATTTTTTAAAAATTTTATTATTTTTCACTTTTATACCAATTTTATCTTTCTTCCTTACATTTTAAATCTTGATAAACATACTTAATTAGATTGTTTCGAACAATATTTGTAAAAAAAACAAAATACAAGAATTTCATAATAGAGGGAAACTTTCACTGAGAATTCCTCTCATACATTTCTTGTGGCCACATATGAGGAATTATCTCAATACAAATTAAATTTATGACTGAAAAGCTAAAAATTTGCTTTTGCCTACGTTATGTAACGTTATTTTGCTGGAAAATCATAAAACGGTCAAAATAACTTTAGTAATTTTATAGAAAACTTTTACTGATTTCATTGCTGCAATTGACATTGATAGGCAGTTAGAAAAGGTAGAACTATTTGTCTAATTTTTCTGTAAAATTAGCTGTTAGTAACTGGGTCCTATATTTTCTAATGAATCCTACATTCTCTTTTTTCCAACCCCAATAGAAAATCTTAAAACGGTCAAAGCGTTGTCATAAATTTTGTAAAAAGAACTTCTACCGATTTCATTGCTGCATCAATTTTCAGCTTGATGAATCGATAAGAGAGAATTATTTGCTCATTTTCCCACTAAAACCACCTTAAGGCTCGGTTCCTAGATCCTAAATTCACATACAATGAATCACACATTTGAAAGATTTAATTGCCAATCTGGGCTGGGATTATAATTTGCCTATTTAGAAATTTAAGACTAACTTCGTTTGCTAAATATCGCACTATCTACGAATATTCAACACTGCACACGAAATATTACATTTAGAAGCATTTTATCCAAAATAAAGGACTATTCTTTTAAAACCGAAAATCTATAGTCATAAATTTTGTAAAAAGAACTTCTACCGATTTCATTGCTGCATCAATTTTCAGCTAACTCGGTTCCTAGATCCTAAATTCACATACAATGAATCACACATTTGAAAGATTTAATTGCCAATCTGGGCTGGGATTATAATTTGCCTATTTAGAAATTTAAGACTAACTTCGTTTGCTAAATATCGCACTATCTACGAATATTCAACACTGCACACGAAATATTACATTTAGAAGCATTTTATCCAAAATAAAGGACTATTCTTTTAAAACCGAAAATCTATAGTCATAAATTTTGTAAAAAGAACTTCTACCGATTTCATTGCTGCATCAATTTTCAGCTTGATAAATCGATAAGAGAAAATTATTTGCTCATTTTCCCACTAAAACCACCTTAAGGCTCGGTACCTAGATCCTAAATTCACATACAATGAATTACACATTTGAAAGATTTAATTGCCAATCTGGGCTGGGATTATACTTTGCCTATTTAGAAATTTAAGACTAACTTCGTTTGCTAAAAATCGCACTATCTACGAATATTCAACACTGCACACGAAATATTACATTTAGAAGCATTTTATCCAAAATAAAGGACTATTCTTTTAAAATCGAAAATCTTTAAATGGTCAAAATGCGGTCGTTAATTTTACAAAAAAGAAAAAAAAAACTTCTACCGATTTTATGCTGGAATTGACAATCTATAGCTTGATGAATTGATAAGAGAAATAATTGCCAATTTTTCCATTAAAACCAGCTTAAGTCTCGGTATCTGAATCGTAAATTCACCAACGAATCTTGCATTCGAAACATTAAATTGCTAATCAGGGCTAGAATTATACTTTGCCTATTTATAATTTTAAGACTAACTTCGCTTGCTAAACATCGCACGATCCTAAGAGCATTCAACACTATATATAGAAATATTTTATTCAAAATAAAATACTCATTCCCAACATATGTTTCAAAACGCCCATCGTGGAGTTTTATATATATTTTTCACTGGATCCCACCGTTGAAATGCTGTAGTCAAGCGTTGTATGCAGACTACGACATCCTGAGTTATTGCTTTCGACGTTTCAATTTTCCGATACAAGTTCCGGACATATTTCTTCTCATGAGCTATAATATGTGAAGCGATATTACGCGTTAAGAGCGGAATATTCGCGTTTTATATTCCGAGTGAGGAAGGGGGACGTCTGTGGGACTGTCACCGCTCATCCATTTCTTCACTTCGATTCCCGCATCGACTTGGTCGTTCGTTCTTCAGAATGGGAATGGCGTTCTCGTGACGGATGCTTTCGCTATTAATATGGAATATTTCAGTGTTCGAATCCGCGACTCCAGTGAACTTTGTGTGTGGAAGGGGATGTTCTGTGTGGACAAACAAACCAGACGGGGATTTTACTTCCTGTCGCACTCTTGCATGATGCATATCGGGATTACCTTAAGCTGCAATTTATGGCCGTTTAGGCGACGGTTGGCGCTTTATCTAATTCGCGTTGACCAATCAACTATCATATATCAACTCGGAATATGCAGTTTAAAATGCAATTTATGGCCATTTTCACGACGGTTGGCGTTTTATCTGATTGGTGTCGACCAATCAATGCCAATTAGATTGAACGATAAGAGTCGCTAAAACGGCGATAAACTATATTTCTAAGGTAACCCATATACTTATCATTCAAGAGCATAGTATATTTTGAGCAACCGGAAGTAAAATCTCCCGTTTTCTGTTCTGGCTGGATTATTGACATTGTAAATCCCTCTAATTTGTGTGGGACTATCAATGCAAACAAACAAAGCAGACGGTTTGCGAAGATTTTGCTTTACCTGTATAAGAGCTCTCGTATGTACATATCGGAGTTACCTTAAGATCCATTTTATCACCATTTTGAGGACGTTTGGCGTTTGTAATCTCATTGATACAATAACCAATCAGTTTTTTTAAGAATTCATAGTTCATTCTGTGTAATTTCTATGCACGACATGCTGAGTTTTAATTAACATACGGTAATTTTTAATTAACGTCGTACTATAGCAACACAACGGGCTATTCACGACGGTCCAGGATCAATCCTTCAAGGACAACCAGAGTCAGATGACGAGACAACACCTGAGATGGCACCCAAGTATCTCTTCAAGCTTCCACACCAACCCAACGTGAGGACTTTCGTCCACAACAGATTTAAGATGCATCAGCCCAGCCGCCTCTACACCATAAGCTTAAAAACAACCATGCACCGACCCGGATTCGAACCAGGATCCTTCCGATCGAGAGACTAACACCTAAACCACTAAATTGGATGGTCGGCTCGTTTTGAAAAGGTTCACATCTAAAGATACCCACGCATACTACAAACTAGACATTGATAAAACAAAAAGATCAAATACATAGGTAGCTTTTTATAGTTTGCAAGTATCTCACAAATGAGATTAACAGCTCAAACAAGATACAAACTGTTTAGTAATAAAAATAATAAGAAAAATAATAGCAATAAGAATAATAAGAAACTAATTAATGGAACCTATTGCGAAAACAAATCTTCATTTTTTCATATTTCCTTAATACAATAAAGACTATTTTCATTATGTTCTACAAAAATTAAAAACACCGTAACCGTAATTTGTTTACATGATGATACGTCGATACAAATGTACTGTATAAATGAGAAACCCGAACTTATAAGTAGTTTTTTGCTTCGAAAAATGTTTCGCACGTTCATTCACATGGGTCTCTATGAAACCTGATATTTTTTTACACTCTCTTCTCTCTCTCTTCTGTCGCCCTCAAATATTTGTCTTTGTAATACGTACTCATTTAAATGGTTTTTCGTGTTTAAGCGAACATTTAATTAGTTCCGTATATCTTTATCAAGCTATTGTAATTAACATAGTTTCGAGCAAATAAAAACAATGATGCCAAAGGCGTATTGAAAAAAAAAGGAATTTTTTTTGTAAAAACACCCAATTAGAACACTTGAAAAAGCGCGACATTTCTTCAACACGCCTTGATGTTATTAAAATATACTTATTTCATTAGCTAAGAGGAACGATTATTAATACCAGTGATTATAATGTTAATGCCGTTGTGTGAATCAACTTTTTAAGAGCCTTACCGAACTTTTTCAACCGTATATTTTCCTTTGATGTTATTGTTTTTGCCTTTTAATGAAACAATTTTTACACGAGCGAAGACAAATAAAGCACTGGCTAAGTAATATCGATTTCTTTTTCGTCCATGAAGAGAGACAACTTCGTTTCTTTGATTTTTTAAGCCTTACTTTGTACTTAACATGAATTTCATTAACAGTATTTTTACGTTGTTCTACATTTCGATCGCTTTTGTCCATTGGATACGATTAGCCTCGGGTGTCAGGAATTAGCTGTTAGCCATTTCTGAATTAACCATTCTGATGCGTGAAAAAGTTCTACAAAAACGCTCGACTCTTGTATAAAGAGCGAAAATCAAAAACAAGCATAAAACTTCGCAAAGAAAAGCATTCGAAGTTACATAACATCGAGAAGTTCTAAATTATTTCCTTCTCAAATGTGTTTAGAGGAATAAGCTCACACTTTATAGTTCTTTAAATCTTTTGAATGGATTGTGTGGGACAAAGGCAACAACAGAGTTGCAATATCCAAATCATTTGGGTACATTGACTGAGTTAGTAGCATTATCATACATTTTAAAAAATAGTAGCAAATATATCTGTTTTGAATCCTTATTTTAGTAGCAATTTTGTTGGTCAAATATAAAATAAATCGGCTAAAACACAAACTGTGCTAGTTAGGAATAAAAAACACAAAGACGTTGAAGATTTCAAGAAATTTAAATTTAAAAATCAATAATCTATACTATTATAAAAGGAAGTGTTTCTCTGTCTGTATGTACGCAGTGTCTGACGAATTTATGGCACTTACAATAATGAAATGTGGCACGCAGAAAATTCCTAATTTTTTGCGATTTTTGTGTAGCGCAAGAATTTATCTACATTAAAAAAAGTTTCCGTCGCCGCTTTCGTAGGATTGAAAACTGTTGTTTAGCTTGATTCTTAGACGGTTTACCGAGAAAGTACGGATCAGAAAATTACGAAATTATCGTGGTTTGTTCAAAAGTGTAGAGTCAACACGATGAAGAAGATTTTTTTCCGATGCGGCTATTAGTTTAATGTTTATGAAGTGTCAAAGTTGAAAGAGCGAAATTTCTACCGCGATTGACCAAAACGCATACAAATTTTCAGTTTTTAGCCGTGAGTTTTTTTTCAAAGAGTACCTCTAAACGTAAATTTTTGCAGCTGATCGAGTTTTTTATAAATTTTAATTTAGTTCCTGATAATGTTTTTTTGAAATTTGGGAAAAATCGGGACATTTTCGTTACTTTTTTTAAAACTGTCATACCTATATCTTATTAATATTAGTTTTTAAATTTGAAAACATCAAGGTATACTAAAGAATGTACTCTTTCTTACGGTACAATTATTTTTCAAATTGGTTAATAAATAAATTCGATGCGTCGACTGCTGACGTCACAAGCGTTTTTAGTCTTAATGCGTTTGGAACCGTGCCAAATTTTCCGATTCTAGAGTGTTTTAATTTACGTTGTTGATAATAACCACTTCGATTTCATCACGTTGCATATAGAATTCCTTTGCGAAGGAAACTAAATGGGAATACGTAGCAATCAATAGGAGTTAGCGAGCTTTAGCTAGCAGTGGTCACATATGACCCCACAAAAAGAACTATGACGGACCACTCCGTGCTGGCCATGCAGTGGCTAGTTTTTAATAAGGTTTCCATGACAATCTAGGAACCACAGATTCCTATGTTTTCCTTTCATGGTTGCCACGGCTTGGAGCTAAAAAATAGTATTGACATCCCCTAAAAAATTTTTTCTTAAGAAAATATAATTTATTTTAATCGTCAGCAATTTGAATTACATTTTTAACGAATTAAATTTTGGCAACGGTGAATTAAAAAAAAAGTCTCACAATTTTGAGAATCGGAGTTTTGAGACTATTTTGCTTTATAGATTTCTTTCATAGCCAAGGTTTAAGAATAGAACAAAAAAGGTTGCTTTTTAGTCGCCAGTGGCATTAATGCAACAGTCGATTACAGAAACACTTTGTTTACATGGCGAGTTTATTCATGTGTTTGTAACACTGGAAATACCACATGTGAGATAGTATATTATGTCTTTGTATTTATACAACTGTTCTGCTTGATGGGATGTATAAACTTAATTCTAGCTGGAAAGATAGTTTTCACGTAGAATACGTTTTATCTTCCAAAAACCGGGAGTATCACGCTTAATTTATAAATGTCACACAAAAAAAAGCGTAAGTGCAAAATAACTTAATAACTTGAAAAAGCGTAAATGATACATAAATGAACGATATCGCGTTCAATAGAGCATTATACAAATAATTTTATAAATGCTCATTGATCTTGCGATGACGTCATCGGCTAATGCAACCGCAGCGCAAAATTGAGTCACGAAAATGTGCACTTCCTCTCACATAAATTTAGTCTAGCTGCGGCTTCCCTTGTGTGAACTTGACGTTTGAGTTGTCATTTGTTTGGTCTCTTTGAGCTTTATAAATAATAATATAAATAAAACTTTAAATATTTACTACTTGCTTAGATATTGGACTTTGGAGTGAGGAAATTTCACAAATATTTCACAATGTTCAAATATATGCATAATAAACACAAGAAAAGTTATCGAAACGTCAATAGGAAGTAATATCGAGAGATGGGGAATCCAAGAAGTTCCGGACTTTTGATGCTGAGCATCAACAGGCTTGGCAAAAGCGCCTTAAAGTTGAGGCGCAACGTTATTTACATAATTTAGCCAAACTCCGGCCTCCTTTGTGCGGGCACGACGTTTGAGGTGTCATTTGTTTCCTCTCTTTGCGCTTTGTGAATAACTAGCCACTGCGTGGCCAGCACGGCGTTGCCCGTGACAGTTCTTTTCATGGGGTCAGGTGCGACCATTGCTCGCTAACCTCTGGTGATTGCTAAAACATTAGGTTTGAAAATTCGTTCATAGCCTCTTCAACAACAGCCATCTTGGCGTGGCAAGTGGTGTTGGTTTGCTTCGAAAATCAAATGGAAATTTGGTTTAAAAAAATTCCTAGTCTAGAAAATTTCCTATAGGAATGAATTCACTGAAAATTCCAATTTGGTTTTCTTCGCAAACCTAATTATGAATATTATGAACTATGGTTTGCTTCGCAAATTGGATAACAGCCGTAACTGAGTTCCCCGTGGTGTTGGTTTGCTTCGCAAACCAAATGTGAATTCGGCCTGACGTCACAATATCTTGCGAAACTATAAATTTTTAATTTAAAAATTTCGCAATGCGCCTGGCTGAAGAACATCTGGTATCGCGACGCCTGTTACTTGTGCTGACAATGACACCCACCCACCGACGTCTCCATTTGTAGTGGTGTCGCGCACTACGGGATTGGACTGCAACGGAATGGAACCAGGTCGTCTTCAGCGACGAATCTAGACTCAATTTGAGCAGTGATGACAATCGTGTTCGTGTGTGGAGGCCCCGTGGTGAACGCCTCAATCCTGTCTTCGCTTTACAGGGACACACCACTCCCACAGATGGTGTGATGGTATGGGATGCCATTGCTTACGATACACGGTCACTTCTAATACTGATCCATGGCACAATGACAGCCCAGCGGTACGTCCATGACATCCTTCAGCCACATGTGATGCCACTCACGGCAGGGTTCCTAGGAGTCATTTTTCAACAAGACAATACTCGGCCACACACAGCAAGGATGTCACAAGACTGATTCCGCCACATTACCACCCTTCACTGGCCTGCTCGATCCCCAGATTTGTCACCAATCGAGCATATCTGAGATCATTTGGGACTGCAAGTTGGACACCCTACAAATTTGGTCGAACTAGAGGTGCATTTATAGCAATTGTGGAACGAGATGTCTCAGGACATCATGCGGAACTTGTATGCCTCAATGCCCGCTCGTATCGCATCGTGCATTCGCGCTAGAGGGGGTCCAACAGAGTATTATAACTTCCGTTCATTTGTACTTTTTTCTGCAATAAATGATTTGTTTCTTCGATTTTCTAAACACTTGCTTATATCTAAGTAGTACTTACATGTGTAAGATTTCGTTTCATTTTTACAACTTTTTCTTGGTGCGCAAATTTTTATGGCAATGAGTGTATATCGTCATTTGCAAAATGGGTAGCATCTAGATGGACGAGATACCTCTTAATTTTCAAAATGTGTTATACCTTGACGGACGAGATATCTCTACGAATAAACTAGGATGGTTAGCCCTCCTTGTGGTTGAATCTACGAGGAATCATGTCTCTTGCAAAACTAACTTTATCTTAATGGCGAGATGTCTCATAATTAGAAGAAAAGTCTCCAGATCTTGATCTCATCATCAAAACTCTCTACTACGAGACATCTCTTCACTTACAAAATTGGTCAGATTTTGAAAGACGAGATATCTCGTCGAAATCGCTTGGAGGGTTAAAATGTTAAGATTGGATAAACCACTCATATGTTTTTACGCGACAGTTGTTTCTAGAAAGCGAAAAGACTCGATGTAATACCACATTTTGCCGTGAATCTGAAGAAAAAAATGCCCTTCTCCAATCCCCGGTTCCTCGAAATTGTAATTTGTAAGATATTAGGGTTAATCACACCATCGAAGAACCATCACCACCACGTCAGAAAATAATTTTCATACGAACACCTCCGACTCACCCCCAAAGCCGCAGCAAAACACGCAGAGCAAATTGCCATTAAGCACGAGTCCCGATTCTCCGCTCTACTCCTCCCTCTGCCATTCCCATCCAAATTTATTCAGCCCTCCTATTATGTACCCTTTCACGTGAGTGTGTACCAGCAACTTCCTGGCCCGGGAGCACGTCCACCTCCTCCTCAAAAGCCGAAAGGAAGACCCAAAAAAAGAAGCCTAAACAAAAAGGAGGCCTCGCCTCCTCCCTGTGAGAAGCCTCTCTCTCGGTATTTGTTTAGAGGAAGAGACATTAAGAAAACTCGGCTGGAAAAGGTCTCCCAAGAGGTGTGTGTGCGTGGGTGTCCCTTTAAGCCGAAGGGGGTCGAGCAGAGGCGGGAAGGGGGACTCGAAGTGGTTTCCAGAGGCCTTCTTCCCGATTCCTTTCAGTGAAGGTTGATCAATGGCCGGGCTCTAACTAGGGAGACTCCGGGATTCTCGCAGCCTATCAGCGAAGAAGACTCGTCTAATGAGTTTGGAATGACTCTCAGGACGACTACGGACATTAGCTAAATGACATTCGTTTCTTTTCGGTTTCGCTGGATTGGGGATCGCGGAGGGGCACTTGCGAAGGAGGCACTTTCGAGTGTCGGGGAATAAGTGTCGCGACATGGGGCTGTCGGTTTTGCCTTTGGGAAATTGTTTTGTGAACGGGGTGTTGTATGACCTCGGTGGGAAGTGTTATTGATATATGGGACTCTCGGCATTGGAAGACGGGTAGGAGTTCAGAATTTTTCTTTACCGAGTAGGGATTTTCGTTACAATAACTGGAGGATTCCGAGGAAATGATGTTTTCCGCAAACTGTTAAATTGATTCAAACGTTTTCCTGTTTACTTTTTATTCTCCTTGGGGGGGAATAAATGCCTCGACATGGGATTGTAGGTTTTGCCTTTCTGAAATTGTTTTGTGAATGAGATGTTGTATGACCGTCGGTGGGAAGTGTTATTGATATATGGTTGCCTTCGGAATCGTCAAATGGAAAGGAGTTGAGGATTTGTCTTTACCGAGTAGGGATTTTTCAAGGGATTTTCGTTACACTAACTGGAGGATTCGAAGGAAATTATGTTTTTCGTAGACTGTTAAATGGCTGCAAACTTTTTTCTGTTTACTTTTTCTCTCCTTGCAGGGAATAAGTGTCCAACATGAGATTGTAGGTTTTGCCATTCTGAAATTGTTTTGTGGATGGGGTGTTGTATGACCGTAGGTGGGAAGTGTTATTGATTTTTGAGACTTTCGAAATCTTCAGACTGGAAAGAGTTGAGAATTTTTCTTTACAAGTCGGGATTTTCGTTACAATAACTCAACTGGAGGATTCAAAGGATATGATGTTTTCACAAACTGAGTAAATTTTTAAATTTCTGTAACAGTTTTTTTAAAGGCTTCTCTCTCTTAGCAATCAAGCAGTTTGTGTCGGGGTATAAGTGTCGCAACCTGGAGCTATCGGTTTTGCCTTTTGAAAATTTCTTTGTGTGAGCGAGGAAGTTCTATGACTATCGTTGGAAAGTGTTATTGATGTATGAGGCTTTCGGAATTGGCAGACGGGAAAGAAATGGCATTTTTTCTTTAACAAGTAGGAAATTTTTGAGGGATTTTCGATACACGAACTGGAGGATTCTGATTACATTTTCGAACAGTTAATTGCTTTTAAATTTATTTATTAACTATTGTCGTTAGGTGTACCTGTTAACGAAACTAGTGATGTTCACGGTTAAAAATAATCGCTCCCCCTTATTGGTAATGGTAATTTTAGTTAACGTCGTACTAGAGCAACACAACGGGCTATTGACGACGGTCCGGAATCAGTCCCTTAAGGGAAAGATTCGAGGACAACACCTCGTAATTTTGAACCACGGTCAGATGACGAAGCAACACCTGAGCTGGCACCCCACTCTCCAAACTTCCACGCCAACCCAACGTGAGGACTTTCGGCCACGACAGATTTAAGGTGCACCAGCCGCCTCTACACCATACGTTTACAAACATCCATGCCCGGACCCGGATTCGAACCAGGAACCTTCCGATCTAGAGGCTAACACCTTAACCACTATACCGGTTGGTCGGCCCCCCTTATTGGCAATATTCGGTAATATTGTTACTGTTGTGGTGAGATCCACACCCTTTAAGGGTTACTGTCGAGGGAAACCCGTGGGAAAGGATTCTATTGAAGCAGGCCGCTTCTTTGTGGACCATCTCTCCGATTCTACGCTATCCACACCCGTAGGGAGTTTCTCGTGGGAACGGAATGTGTCGGCGAGTCCGGACATTTTTTGGACTGACCGACAAACGAGCCCGTCGGTTCCTTTGATCCGTACCCTAAATAGAAGGAATTGGTCCCCAGCTGTGAGGTCAGCTATAAGAAGGGGACTGGAAGAGACTTTCTGGACTTATTTAGTCGGACTTCTGGAGAGAGCGTACGGTGTGCCTCTTTCGTATGATCTGTGATAGATCTCTGTGCAACTAAACGAGTGATGATTTTCACTCTCCTCAGTTTTGAAACTGCATTCCTTCATGTAAAAAGTGTGTAAATAGTTAATCTATCCAAGAGATAATAAATATATTTTTATTCTAAAAATATTCTATGTTTGGCTGGGCATAACGTCACACTGTAAAACAAAAGTTTTACCCTTCTCTATCGCTTTCAAAGAAATCGGGTTTTAGCTGAAAAGTATCATAGAAACATTGATGTTTTCCTTTTTTTTTTAATGCTGGCCATTCAATCATGAGTTCTGAATTAATTTTGCAGTTGCAATTCGTGATTCTTCGTTGGTTGTTTCATGCAGAGCTTCTCAATTGAGCGTAATTGCACCTTGTAGGATGCTTTTTAACTTGTTGAACTCTGAAAATTTTCATTTGGCGCATTTTGGGCATGAAAGGAAATATTGCATTGATCCTTTCCTTTGAATATAATCCTTTAGAAAGATTCTGTTGGCCAGTTTGGAATAGAATCCTTTGATAAGACTATTGTTTGTTTCAAAAGAAAATAATTTTTTGTAACGATTCTTTTGGTTATTTCCTTTAAAAAAAATACTTCGGAAAAGTTCTATTGGTCAATTATATAAGACAGGTTAGAGAAATCCTGCAGAGAAGACTGCAGGTTATAACATGGCAGGTAGTTTTTTACGTAGCGCTGAAGCAGCACAACGAACTATTGGCAATGGTTCAGAATCAATTCCGAATGCAAGAAACCGGGGACCACTTCATTTTGAACCACGATTAGATGACGCGGTCACACCTGTGCTAGCACCCTACTCTCCAAACTTCCAAGCCACGCCAACGTGAGGACATCTAATGCCCCAACAAATTTAGCGTGCTCCAGTCACCATGTACACGACGGTACAATGCACAGGAAGTAACCCTTGACAACTCAGGTGTAGCCTCGTCACCTGACTGTGGTTCGAACATACGTTGAGTTATCCTCCGACCAATGTCTTCGGGATTGATCCCAAACCGTCGTCAATAGCCCGTTGTGTTTCTCCAGTGTGACGTTAATTAAAATACTTTCCTACTCCTAGAGGGTGATATCTGGAAACGCTCTTTCCATACCTCTTAGATGTACTCAAATGTGCAACATTGAGAAGAATCAAATGCGAACAACGCGAAGAATACATTACTAAATTCAACGACCTCTACACCACCACTAATCATATTTAACGACAGAAGAATGAAACTGTTGCCCACACAGCATTAATAAAATAAGTAAAGCCGCAAATATCTAGTTTCTAAACGAAGAGGGTTCCGATTTACTTAAACACTCATTTCGAATTACCAAATACTGCTTACGCAATATCCCGCATTAATTAGGCCGTTATCCAAGCGGAATCGTTAAAACTTTGCGATAATGTGCCATTCAAATTATAAACTCTTCGGAATCGCTCTCATTTTGGATTCCACTCTTGAATCGATACAAAAATGAGTCCCAGCGCACCGGAAGTGAGAAATATTCCATTCCCAGTTGGATACTTAATGACTTTCAAATGACCTCTGCGTCCACTCGTCCGCTTTTCCCGCCAATTTTTGAGAACCTTTTATTTCCGCCTCCGATTTCCGAAGATGCGCTGTCGCACTTCATTATTTATTCTGTTTGCGAACGTGAGAATTATTCAAAATAGTTTCATGGCGCTTTTTAAACTATTACTTTTGGTGGGTAGTTAATTAGCGACGCACTGGCGTGATTCAATGGGCTATTGTGGATGGTCCGAAATCAATCCCAAAGGGAAAGAGCCTTCAATTACACTGATAATAAATTTTATATTCTGGCGCTTGACAATTACAATTTCATCTATATATATATAAAAGATGTGTGTGTATATTCTTTTACAAATCTATACGGTTTGACCAATCCACATCAAATTTGGTACACCCTTTCCTTAGAACTCTGCGGAAAGCATAGACTACATATTTCCTGTTTTCATATTAATCCGTGGCCATGTAAATTAATACACAGGTAGTCCTAAAAGCCCCAATTTTAAAATATAAAGTTTGTTTTCCTGCAACAATTGGACATAGACAAGGAAACATGTTCAACAGGGTTTGTTTAGTTGAGTAAACACAGAGAAATGTCGCGGTCATATTTAAAACCCCAGCAACGTTGGCTTATTTAGCTAGTTTTAAATATAAATGCTTGGGACATTGTTTCAAAACAAAAAAAAAGTGAATGAAATCCAGAAGATATTCATCATTTGTATGAACTGATAAAAAAATACCTTTTTTGTATAAAGTGATAAAAAAAATTACCTTTTTGTTCAACTGTGTGTGTGTGTGTTAAAAAAATGACCTTTTTGTATGAACTGATAAAAAAATATTCCTTGGTGACTTCTTCAATTATGAGATGGCATCAGTCACCCAGTTGGTAGCGTTGTGAATTTTAAACTTGATCCAACCAAAGTCTGTTTTGAACGTAGGATACTTGGCATGTTAAATATGTATGGGCCTAAAATATTCATACGTTGGTGTGAAAGTTTGGAAAGTGGTGCACCATAATAGCCAACTAATCAACTAACCGATTGAGAGAATACATTTGAAACCCTTCAACACTTTTTCTTATTAGGATCTATCGAACCAATGAGCGACGAGAACGGCAGTGATAAACTCAGTCAATAATTACCATTTTCATAGCTCATTGGATTGCTGGATAGTTACACAGTGCAGATTACAATTGATGTACAAGTGCAAATGAACATTAAGAGACATTTTCAGTGTAAAAGAACCCCCCAAACTACTAAAAAAAAAAACGTTGTTCCTGTATTTTGCCGTTTTAGCGATGTCTGGATATAATTTTTTTAAATCAGTGAATGTTGAAATTGCATTCAAGTTACACCAAGAATTCTAAAAATAGTTTCAAAATCTCTAGCCCTGTATGATCTAACTTCACAGAAAAGACTCCAATGCTTCGTAACAAGAGACACGGGCATTTGTACTCATATTCTGCGTACCAGAAAAAGTTTGAGTAAATGACTCTACTTGAGAATCTTTAGTCAAGAAAATATGCACAGAAAATTTGTTTCAATTTGCTCCAATTGTTCACTGTACAGTCCGGTCACGAGCATCCTTAAGACATTGCTAGCTGGCAACTTGTGTACGACCCCTTGGAGGGGTGTCGCGAAGAACCCAACGGGGTGTTTTTGGAGAAAGAAGAAGAGGTTTGACAGAATCGGGGAGGCCTTTTGCGTAGGTGTTTTGCTCGGAAACAATAGTTCTTCTGTAAATTAATAATTTAAGTTTAAACTATCCAATTATCTTGAAACTTTTCTGTAAATTTATAATTAACTTGTAAATAAACCTTAATTTTAACTTAATTGTTCCGTTCCTGTTTTAATTGAACTTGTACTCAATGATTCCTTCAACATTCTACAAAATGGCCACGGCATGCTCATCCGAGTACATTCGAATTAAGGTACTGAAGGAGAATTGGAACCACATCCTGTCTTCACACGCACTGCCGGGCATGAACGGTCAATAGGCACCACGAGACTCCAAAACTCTTACGGAAAAAGCCCTCAAGGGATTTGATGAAATTCTTCAAAATGATACTCAAGACTTGTTAATTCGCGTAAACGTAATTATAAATCACAACTTCAGTATATTTTGAAAGAACAACATCTACATTTATTTTCTAACGACTACTACACAAGAGTGTTGCCATGCAGAGACAACTAAGTTATTTTATTTAATCTCGTACCGGCGTGCAACATCCTCCCCGCCCTGGTCGACCTCCAGGGGAATGACCAGCTGCACGGGCCGGGAAATTGTTTGTCCATTTACTCGCAGTATGCATGTACGGGCTTTGTTGTCACGGCCTAAGATCACTGACTCGACGCGGTTTTTTTTCCAGGTGTGCCGAGGTCTGACGTCCTCCTGCAACAAGACCACATCTCCGACCCGGATTTCAGTTCCTTTAGGTGGGTTCTTCACATGGTGAAATGTTCTCAAGTCCATCAAATACTCCCTCTGCCATCTTTTCCAAAAGGATTCCATTAAATGTTGACGACTTCTCCATATACGTGTTAAATCAGAGTTTGAACTCGATGGGCCAGAAGGGATAGTTGTGAGTCGTTTTCCTATTAGAAAGTGAGAGGGTGTCAGTGCTTCGTCCGGATCGTCTGCAATACCATATTCATGGACAATCGGTCTACTGTTCACGGCGGCTTCGATATCGCATAGAACCGTGACCAGACCAGTAGTGTCTAAGCAAGCTTTACCAAGGGTCTTCCGCAGACACTGTTTGATAGTACCAATCATTCTCTCCCAGAACCCTCCCCACCAAGCCGCTCGTGAGGCGATGAATTTCCATTTCATGTTGTGATGAGCATAAAACTTGTGTACTTTGGAAGAGGATATGATGTTCCACAAGGACCTCAACTCCTTGTCTGCAGCGCTGAATGTAGTGGCATTATCTGTGTACACAGTATGAGGAAGGGAGCCTCAAGATACGACGCGTTGTAGTGCAAGTAAGAAAACATCAGTGCTTAAATTAGACACTACTTCCAAGTGGATGGCTCGAGTTACAGCACACGTAAATATGACTATGTAGGCCTTTGTAACCAATTTTGCGTTTTTGACATAGAGGGGCCCGGCAAAGTCAATTCCAGTTGTTTCAAATAGGGTCGACCTTTGAATTCTTTCAGCAGGTAATGGAGCATCTATCTGTTCACCACGCTTTTGCTTCAATATCTTGCATGGAAGGCAAGTGTATATGACCTTTTTAATGGCTTGTCTTGCTCTTAATATCCACCATTCAGAACGAAGCTGAGAAAGCACAATCCTAACACCTAGATGGTGCATTTTTAAGTGTGTGTGGCGTATGAGCAGGCTTGTAAAAGGGTGAGAACCTTCCAATAAGATGGGGTGTTTTTCCGATTCTGATAAGTCTGAGTCTTGGCAGTCTGCCTCCAAGACGTATTAAGTTGTTGTCAAAAAGTGGGTTGAATTTTTCTATCTTTGAGTTCTTGGGAAGTGACTTTGATTTCGACAAGGCTTCATATTCTAAAGGAAATGATTCCTTCTGAACGGTTTGTATCCAATAGTTGCGAGCTTGATTCAGTTCCGTGGCATTCAATTCACCAACCATCTTTTCTTGTGTTTTGCAGTTGTGAATAAAGCGGCGAAAAATCCAAGATGTCACGCGTAACAATTTAAAGTAAGAGCTGTAGTTTCCAGCATTAATAATTGGCAGAGTAGAGAAAGTGTGAAAAGTCTGCACTTTTTTCTTCTTTAATTCTAAGCTGTGAGTGTAATCTTCATAAGTGTTGTTAGAATCAGGCCAGTCTCCAGGTTTGATTAACCACGTAGGACCATGTCACCATATTTCTAGATGTCTCAGTGTTGATGGTGAAGTACCTCTTGATAATATATCAGCAGGATTGTCCTTTCCAGGACAATGTCTCCATTGGGAAGGATTAGTATGAGAAACAATTTCTGTTACTCGATTGCAAACAAATGTCTTCCATTTATTTGGGTCACTGCGAATCCAACCCAAAACAACTTGGGAATCCTCCACAATGTTGCATTGGACATAGAAATATTAGTCTCAGCACAGAAGTATCGCAACAATCGAGCTCCCATCAGAGACGCTAGCAGTTCCAAACGGGGCAAGGTGACTTTCTTGATAGGTGCAAGTCTGTTGCGACTGCACACTAAATGCACGTTTGCTTGTTCACCCTGAGAACTAACTATGTATAGAACTGCTCCATAGGCTCGTTCAGATGCGTCGCAAAACACTTGAATAGTAAAGGGAACGTGTGATGAAACGCCTATAAATCGAGGAATTTGAAAAGAGCAAACGTCATCACACACACACACAAGTTCTTCAACAGCAGCATTCCATGAAGTTGCCAAGTTAGAGGGGAGTATTTCATCCCATTTGATTCCTAGAATCCATGTATCTTGAAACAGAATTTTTCCAAAAATTATAAATGGAGAAAACAGTTCTAAAGGATCGTAGAAGCTAGCAATACAGTGGAGTAGCCATCTCTTTGTCAGTGGTTTGTCTTGAACAGCGCAGAGAGAGGTTTTGAAAGAATTTCCTAGGGTGTCAGTTTCTGTATTCCACTCTATGCCTAAAACTTTAACAGTTGTTTTGAATCCTTCATCTTGATCTCGTAATTGGCTCTGAAGCATTGTGGAGTTAGTAGCCCATTTCTCCATTGGAATTTCAATCAATAGCATCAGTTCTTTGACTTCTTTATGCAGTGTAGTGATTTCAGATTCTGTTTCAACACTAGCAACAAAATCGTCCATGTAAAGATGTTTATCGATCATAGGAGCAGCAATCGGGAATTAATGCAAGTGCTTTGAAGACACTTCGCGTGTTGCAGCACATAACAAAAAGGGGCTGCATGCTAGTCCGAAAGGTAGACGAGTAAATCTGTAAGTAATTATTTCGTCCGTGAAAGTTGTGTTAGTTTTGTCCTGTGATAGTCTATACCAGAAAAATCTGGTGGAATCTCTATCTCTTTCGTGTAGGCTTAGTTGTAGAAAGGCCTTTTTTCCGTCACTTGTGACTGCAAATTTGTGCATTCGTAGTCTGAGTAGACAACCAATCGTCTCAGGTAAAAGATTTGGACCGATTTCTAAAGTGTCATTCAGTGATAGCATTCCTGGATCATGTGATGAGGCATCGAACACAATCCTCCATTTGGACTCGTTAAGTTTCACTTTTTTGACAGCATGATGGGGTAGGTAAAATACAGTGTTTAAATTCGAAGGCTCTACCTCGCAAACTTCAACGTGTCCTTGTTCACTGTAGTTTAGCATACAACTATGGTATTCTTTCTTCATAGCAACATTAGATGCAAGTCGCTTCTGGAGAGACTCCAAACGTTTATCGGTAGTAACAATGTTAGTAGACAAATTTGATGTTGTAGGCTTCCTAGGCAGAGACACAACTCTACGATTTCCCTCAGTTTGGTAGATTTCGTGAAATTCTCTCATAATTTCATTTCTCTCGAACAGTCTTGTTCCTAATTTGAGTGTCTTTGATACCAATACAATCCAACTCCCACGAGCAACGCACTTCGTCGTCCAAACAATCACCAGAAATTTAAACAGAAACATGGTGAACTGATGAATTATGTTTGATGGTGGTGTGTGTTCGTGACCCATTAAGTACCCATCCAAAAAGAGAGGGTACTATGGCAAGAGATTCTGTAATTTTAATCGGGGGTTCCGTAGTGACCACATGCCAATAATAGTCGCCACCAATGAGCAATTTCATGGGTAAGTTGTCGTCTCCTGGAGAGTCTGCAAGTGTTAATTTTCGGCTCCGAGCAAATCGAACAAAGTCCGCAGGGGCAGCAGGGTGTGAGGTATATCTGTTGGAGCTTTTGAAAGATGTTATAGAAACATAGTTTTTGTTCCACAAACTTGAAAGTGAAAGTTGCACACATCGTCGCATGTTTCGTGAAGTACTGGGAGATTCAAAAGCATATACGTTTAGTTGCTCAGTGCTTACAATTGGGAGTTTCAGTTTGTCAATGAGGTTTGAATCGACAAAACTTGTTTGGCTACCTCCATCCAAAATGCATCGGGTTAACTTCGTTAGACCTGTGGGGCCAGTAACATACACACGTGCAGTTTGTAAATGGGTAAAGCTAGTTTTAGGTATGTTAATGTGATGAACCTCACTATTTTGGATCGCAGTGTTTAGAGCAGACGAACAAATGGATACGTGGTGTTTCTTATTGCATTTTGTGCAGCGAGCAGTGTCTTTACGAGGACAATTTGACATTCTGTGTCCTCTATTAGTACACAAGAAACAACGGTTAGAGCCTTTTAGCTTTTGTATGCGAGTGTCATAGTCAGTTATGGTTTCACATTTCTGGCCCCAATGACCAGAAGATTCACAAAAGGGGCAAAAAGGGGTATAATTCTTTTTCTTGTGAACAGAAGTGGACTTAGTATTTACGTTAAAGGCAGTAGTTGGAGTAAACGGTTCAATAACATCACCTTTTATTTTTGACGTAGTTAATGCTCCTTGCACTTGTGATAAGAACTCCATCATTTTCGTAATGTTTCCTTCAGACAATTTTTCTCTTTGGGCATGAATGATCCACTGTTTACAAGTGTCGTCTGGAAACGCTCGTAGTAATTTTGGAGCTAATACACGACCGTAACTGTCAATGTCCTCACCAAGTGCGCGTAAGGCCTGCAATCTTCTATTACATTCAATGTAGGTTTCATTTAGGGCTGTTGCCGATGATTTGCGTACTGGTTTTAGATTTTCCAGAAAGTCCAAATGTGCTTGGATAATTCTATCTTTGTTCCCATATCTATCCATAAGGAGCTTTTTAGTGGTTTCATATGTGGCAGCAGCAATACTGATACCATCAACTAAACGTCTTGGTTCGTCTTGCAAATAACCTCTTAAGAACACATGTTTGTCGATAGTTGAAAGGTTTGGATTAGAGTCTACAGAAGACTAGAATTGTTCCCAAAAGCTTTGCCAATTTTCAATATCACCTCCAAATGGTTCTAACTTAATCGTCGGTAGTTTCACTGTGTACGTTGAGGTAACAGGTGTTATCTGACCAGCAAGTGATGGATTAGTAAACGAATAAGTCGTCAAATTGACATTATCAGTACCCAAATTAAGATCATAGCTGGCGTTAATAGTTGGCGATAATTTATGTTGGATGATTTTTCGGGCTTTAAAAATTGCGCGCTCAGCACTTTCTGTATAAGTTTCACATTGGGTAATGTCATGTTCATATTCGTCGTCCGTAAAAAGAACATGGATTTCATTATCAACCGTTTTCATTTCATTTAAGATGGTTGTTAAACGACTTACCGCATATTCCACATCTTCATTCGAAGTAACGTCTGTCATGTTATTAATCTCAGTTGAGAAACGAGTTATGTTACTTCGAATATTTTTTCGTTTCCGCTTCAATTGCAACACTTGTTCGTCTTTCGTCGCTATTTTTCTTCCGTGGAGATCAAAGTTCTCAATAGTAAAAGTTTCGTAAATAAAATGCCAGTATTTTTTGCGTAGTTCCAAGTCGCCGATTCGTATGAGCATTTCGGCACCAGATGTTAATTCGCGTAAACATAATTATAAATCACAACTTCAGTATATTTTGAAAGAACAGCATCTACATTTATTTTTTAACGACTACTACACAAGAGTGTTGCCATGCAGAGACAACTAAGTTATTTTATTTAATCTCGTACCGGCGTGCAACATCACTCTTGGACAACGTCTCATGGAAAGATAGACTGCAATGCAAAGTTTTTAGTGGTAATGAAAAATCCACTGCTAATATAAAGAAAGACGGGTACCAAATCTGACTTGTCTGCCAATGTACAAGATTATGAAGAAAAAGCAACTGATCAATTTGATAAACCACAGAATTCTAGCACCAGAGAAAAACCTTGCAAGGAGAAGTCTGATCGTTCTGAGAGACAAGAAAAAGAGAGACCCCCTCGACCAGACAGCAGATATTACCGTGCCAATTGAGATCCTTCTAAAGTTGATAGAAACCCTGTTGAACGGAATGAAACGAAAAGTTCACAGTCTGAAAAGAAAGGAGTAAGCATTCGAGAAGATAAGGAAGAGGAACCCACTGCTCAGAACTGGGATGAAATTCCTTGTCCAGTGGAGTTTAAAAGACGTGAATGGCATTTTCATTCTCCAGCCATTGTTCACAAACAGTAGCGTTGGTTCTTCCAAGAAAACTATGACAACTCTAGGAACGTTCAGTGCTCAAGCGAGCTCATCGAGTGTTGCAGGAAAGAAATATGACTCTAAAGAGGAAACTGGAATTAAAACTGATTCAGATTCCAATGTAAAAACAGACAAGAAGGCGAAAGAAGAGAAAAGTGAAAAAATAAAGAGTGAAAGTTCATCGAAAGAGACTGAACATAACGTTGACAAATTCTATCAGTTGCATCATGACAAAACTAAACAATTTGGGTGAAGATGGCTCTAAAAAGAATGAAACCGAAGGCGTTGGTTAAAAACGTAAGAAAGATAGTTCAACAGATGATAGAGATAAACAACAATATTGAATTAGAAATGAACAGAATCATGATAGAATGTGTGATACTTGTGATAGGAGATGGAATTCTTGTTCTACAGAAGCAAGCTCCCTACAAGTAAACCAGAAATTTGTGGGGAGTGGGATGTCCTTCTTCAGCGGACGTGTACAGTTCGGTTCCGAGCACCCTTAAGATATTGCCAGATGGCAACTTGTGTACGATCCCTTGGAGGGGTGTGGCGAAGAACCCAACGGGATGTTTTTGAAAAAGAAGAAGAGCGTTGACAGAATCGGGGAGGCCTTGCGTAGGTGTTTTGCTCGGAAACAATAGTTCTTCTGTAATTTATAATTTAAGTTTAAACTATCCAGTTATCTTGAAACTTTTCTGTAAATTTATAACTAACTTGTGAATGAACCTTAATTATAACTTAATTGCTCGTTCCTGTTTTAATTGAACTTGTATTCAACTATTCCTTCAACATTCTACAAAATGGCCACCGCATGCTCATCCGAGCACATCTGAAGGAAGGTACGGAAGGAGAATTCGACTTCACTCTAAGAAGACTGGTTAAAACTAAACGCTATCTGTTTTCAACGTTAATGTAACGCCGTGAGTATAATTTACGTGGCAAGTGGCTTGAAGGCAACTAAAAGGAGTTTTAAAATTACAGCACATTTAACTAATTATAGAAGATATACATATAAGTTAAGGCTATTTCGAGGCTAATAGATGGAAAATACAAATAAGGTTTCAGTCCCGCGGTTTCATAGGAGCAGAGTCGTTCTGCGTCCGTTCACGTTCCTGCGTTCCACGATTCTCTCTTTTTCTCGACAGAAGACACCACATGTTCTTCCGAAACCGCTACAGTTCAAAGACAAGGGGATACCCCCGTCCGGTCATAAATTCAAGGACCCCCATGAAAACTGTGGTCAGAGAGACCCCTTACGACCCTACAGTTAACCACTCTACTTGATGTTTCAATTCCCATACACATGTATACTACAACGCAGTTGCTAGCACAGCTCTTCCCGTGACAGTTTTTTTCGTGGGATAAGGTGTGACCACTGCTCGCAGACGCTCGCCAACCCCCAGACTGCTACGTATTCCCATTTGGTTTGCTTCGCAAACGAACTTCTCAGCAAACGCCGTGATGGCCTCGAAGTGGCCAACAACGTAAATCAAAACACGCTAGAATCGGAAAACTTGGCATGATTCCAAAGACATCAGGACGTTAAACGTTTGTGACGTCACCGGTCGAAAATCACAAAATCCGCTCCTTCTTCATTCGAGTTAGCTATGACGTCACATTCCGGAAAGAAGGTCGAAAGGTGAAAAAATTAATAAATTAATTTCAAAATTTTCTAGCTTAAATTTTATAATTCGGGCGCTACACAAAAATCGCAAAAAATTAGGACTACCTGTCTGCCAAATTTCATTATTGTAAGTGCCATAGATTCGTCAGGAAATCACAGAGAAAGAGCGACACAGACAAACACTTCCTTTTATAATAGTAGAGATTAGTTATTAAATATTTAATAGTAATGAATGAAATTTTGAAGATTATAGTTAAGGATTCTTTGAAAGAGAATATTAGTCTCCAAAATGATTTAAGTAATGAATCAAGAAGTTTGGAATGTTATTCGATAGCAGTCAGAGTACAAAGGAAATGGCGGAGACGGATGTTGGAAGTTCGGCAACTCCGGAATATCTTCTGGATTTCGTCGCTGCTGCAAGTCTTTGTGTGTGCCTGGTAAGTTTCCATCTTCAAAAGAGCCGCTGGAATTTGAGTGAAATTTTAATGACTTCTTAATAAAGCAGTGATTAAACCAGTCTTGAATACCTCCGGACAAGAGATCATGACGTCACGATAGTGATTTAGGTCGGCCAGATTCTAAATTTCGACTTCTGAGTAAGAACTCCTGCAATACTTTGCACGTAGAATAAATGTTTGCAATATATGACTGACACCGCGTCTGGTGTAAGAGTAGAATGGGTGGGACATAGAAAATATTTCAAGTTAGTTTAAAATGAGGAAATGTAAATTTTAACTCTGGTAATAAAATATATAATTTTATTCCTTTGGCAACACGTAATTTAGAGCAGTTAAAAATTTTGAAAAATCAAATCCTGTTTTTTATTGCTCCAGTACAACGCTAATTCAACTACTTTATGACTTACTCAACTTTTAGTTTTAATAGCTTTTAGTTTTTACTCAACTACTTAGTAATGAGTAAGGCATCTTTTTTGTTGCAGTAAAAATGGCAAAAGTTGCATTTATCATTCCCTGAATTTGCATTTTTGGAATAAAGTTGCATTTATTTTTGATACACTAAAATCTAAATAAATTATTCGTAAAAAATGAAAAAAATAATCAGAATTTATTGACAATTTTAGTGACATACAAAAGTATTATTATACATAATTAAATACAGTAGAATATTGACGTCGTTGAATGGATGATCCTTGGGCAGTAATCTCTTTAACATTGAAAATCTGCGCTCAACAGAGACTGATGTTGCCTGACATTGTTACTGTAGCAAATAATCACACGGAAAATCGTCTAGGGAAAGTAGCAATAGCTGATAGGTCGTTATTTTTTCCCAATCGCTTTTAAGATTGCAATGAACCTCTTTAAAATTCATTCATCTTATACCTTCGTTCGCTGTCTCGATGTTGTACTCTTTCGATTCCGATTTTTCTACGAGAAGAATCAAACATTTGTAGCTGCATTTGATTTTCAGCAAACGTTTTGGTAGCTCTGGGTGATAACAATTGTATATTATTTAATTTTTAGCTAAATTTAAAAAAGTTTCAGGTGGTTGCATTCATGCAAAAAGTTGCATTTATGGAAAAAGTTGCATTTATGGAAAAAGTTACATTTATGCTGCGGTTATAACTCACGATACACCCTATAGAGGAGGGATTTTGGTTTTAGCACTTTACATGCAACGTAGAACGTGTGAAAAAAAGTTGCATTTGTTGCAAATAGTTGCTCTAGTAATGGGCGAAATGTTTTAAAACTAGTTAAGAATTCTTTGAGAGACAAAAAGAGAGAGAGAGAGAGAAATAATCGTTGACCTCAGAAACTGTTCCAAAATGACTTAACTACAACGAATCAAGAAGTTCTGAAGATTATTAACTAGCAGTTACAGTACAAAGTAAATGGCGCAGACACATGTTGGAAGTTCGGCAACTCCCAAATATTTTCTGGGTTTCATCAGTGCTGTAAGTCTGTGACTCGAAAGCTTCCATCTTCAAAAGAGCCGCTGGAATTTGAGTGAAATTTTAATGCCTTCTTAAGAAGCAGTGATCAAACCGTTCTTGAATAGCTTCGGACAAGGTTTATGGGATCATGAAGTCACGATGAAGATTTAGGTCGGCCAGACTTTAAGTTTAGACTTCTGAGTAAAATAGAACTCACATAATTCTTATCACGTAGGCTTAATGTTTGCAACATATGGCTGACAGCGCGTCTGGCATAAGACTAGAATGTGTGAGACATGGAAAATATTTTAGGCAGTTTCAAATGGGGAAATATAAATATTCTCACGTAGTAAAATGTTAAATTCTTTTGGTGACACTTAATTTTTAATAAATCTCCATGTGATTTATCTTCGGGTCGAAAATACAAAATATGCCTTGTTTATAGTAGAGTGGGAAGAAAAAAGTTTTTTTTTTTCTGTCACATTCTAATAGTGCGGAAAAGTTGGTTCATGCAGTAAAACTAATGTGTAAAAAATTTCATCCCGATTTATTGATATTTTTTGCCTTCCCAATGGGTTCAAACCCTCCAAAAAGATAAAAATTTGGGTATTTTTTACAAAAAATAAAGATGTTTACAATTACGTTCGAATACGGCGCAAAAGTAAGCTAATACATTCAACTTAAACGGTAAAAAAAATGTTTAGATCAGTGCATATCTTCTGCAGAAAATATAGTAGAAAAAATGACATATTTGCAAAATATCAAGTTTTGCAATTACGGTAAAAACTGGTGATCAGTTTCTCTGCTATTTGGCCCCCATTGGGGAGTCAGAAGATATGTACAAATCGAAACATTTTTTACCGTTAATATTGAATGCATTAGCTTACTTTTGCGCACAATTAGAACGTAATTGTAAACATTTTTATTTTTTATAAAAAATGCCCGAATTTTCATCTTTTTGAAGGGTTTGTACCCCTTGGGGAGGCAAAAGATACCAATAAATCGAAATGAAATTTTTGACACATTAGTTTTGCTGCATGCATCAACTTTTCCGCACTATTAGAAAGTGATAGCAAAAAAAAAAACCTTTCTTCGGCCCACCCTATTGTATAGGCCCGTCTCTTAAGTAAAAGCGTAGTATTCCAATCTGTTACCTAAAATAGGCAAGGAACAACTCGTTTAGCCTATCTGGATCTTCATTAGCTTTTGAAGTAAAGAGACATCTTGTCTTGATATCTCGCATTTACAAAACTGACAAGATCTAGATAGACGAGGTACCTCGTCGAAACAACTAGGGTTAACAAATTTAAACGAGTAGTTAAAAAGTAAGAAAAACAAATGTCAGCGTTGATCAGAAATCCATACATGCTTTAAACACGTTAGAATGTACTTAAGAAACTTGTTAGAAAGGTTTGCTATCGTTAAACGTTCCCCAAATATATTTCCCTTGTTAAAAAAATGAAAAATGCGTTAAAAAACAATCCGAACGAACAGAAATATTTCGTTATTGAAACCATGATTTAGTAAGCAGGAAATAATTGGTTTAATTAAAAATTCTAATTATAAGTATGCGTTTCAATTCCCCTTATGTTTAACAATAATTAGTTTCTTTAGTTAATAACTTAAAAATATATTTGTTCCATGCAATTAAAAGAAAGTAATTATGAGGAAGGAAAGGTTTTCACAATAAGCAGTTCAATAGCAATTTTTGCCGAAATCAACTAAAATGGAAATTTTATTTGTTTGATCCAGATTCTATGGTATTAAAATAGTTTTTTTTGTAAATTTCTTGAACACATCATTGGTTACTTTTTTCAATTAAGGTAAAAAAATTTGTTATTATATTTGATTAGAAACTTAATATATCTAAAATTTGTATCAAAATAACCCTATACCAAAATGTATTTCGTCACTGCCCTATTTATTCATATTCTCGATGTTATTGAAGTAGGAGAGAAAGGGAGCGATAGAAATAGAGATTAAGACAGAGAGTAGACATAGACATAGAGAGAGGCAGCGATAAAAAGAAAGAACATTACAAGAGTGAGGTAGAGGTAGAAGTAAAGCGATAGATAAAGAAAGACACAGAGAGATACATTGAGGACAGAGGAAGAAAGATATAGAGAGAGCAAGCCATATGTAAAGTGCAAGACAGAGAGAGAAAGATATAGAAAGAGAAATGCAAACTACTAATGTTATTTCATACAAGAGTTTAGGACATACCAATCACAAACTTCTTTTGCTGTTTTTATCATCAATATTTGCAGCTTGAAACTATTTTCACTATCCCGGTGGCGGTTATTGTTATGGTAAGCAACATATCAACATCATATGTGAATAGTATTACTAATTCACACGCGTGGATCACCCACTACTAGATCAAATCCAGATAATCCTTCCTCTCCCTCTTAGAGGAAACAATATTTTCTAGTTTAGTTATATGGACGTTCTTAGAAGTAAGGAAGGATTTTCCAGTTTAGTATCTGGACCTTCTTAAAGTTAGAGAAGGATTTTCTAGTTTAGTTACTTTACCTTAGAGACAAGGAAAGATTTTCTAGTTTAGTATCTGAAACTTCTTCGAGTCAAGACAGATTTCCTGGTATAGTTTTTGGATTATCTTGGAGACAAGGAATTATTGTCTAATTTAGTATCTGAATCTTCTGTTAAGGAAGGATTGTGAAGTATAATAACAGAGGATCTATTTAGAGATACGGTAGGATCTTATAGTTTAGGACCTTCATAGAGGTAAAGAAATGTTTTCTAGTTTAGTATCTGATCAGTGGGTGGAGGAAAGGTAAACTCAAGTCTAAGAGTAACAAATAATTTAATCAACTCGAAAAAGGCATACATGTGCCGTGCACGAATATCAGACCAAAGTCCTTTTAGCTTCATCCAAGGCGAGAGACATTCGTATTCTTGAGCCGAGATCGAATGAATATCGGCGCAAAACCACGACATACTTTTTTTTAACAACTTACTTCCGTAACCCGAACATGGAAAACATGGTTCCGATTTTAAGCCGAATGCATCTTCTGATACAAGGTAATTCGCTCTGCGAGCAACAGAAAACACGTGCAAATGATTCCAACGAAATAAATCAAATCAAAATGAAATAATCACGTTTGAATGTGTGCTCCAACAGTATCTGAACCATTTTAGGGGGAGGTACGAAGGATTTTCTAGCATAGTTTCTGAACCTTCTGTTATATGTAAAGAAGGGTTTTCTAGTTTAGTACCTGAACCTTCTTAGGAGGTAAGAAAGGATATTTTATATTTAGGATCATGATCAATGTATTCTAGAAATATATTCTAGTTTAGGATCAGGTCAAAGGTAGAGGAAGGCTTTTCTATCTCAGTATCTGGGCCTTTTAGATGTCTCTTGAACAACTTAGAGGATTAAATAAAAGATAAACGGACCGCAGTTTTCTCTTTAGAGGTAAAGATGCATTTTGTAGTTTTGTATCAAATGAAATGTAGGGTAATGTTCTATTCGGAAATCTCAGACGCTCAGAGGAACACGTACATTTCTTCTACACTCATTTCTACAGTTTTTTCTGCGAGAAGCGAAACCTCGATTAACTCTGATCAAGCTTCAATGAAAATAAATTAGTTCATTTTCACTAGACCAAACCATACTTAACAAGCTAAACCACATAGATGTTAAGAAGGTTAACTTCGGCAGAACTTTAGTGGAAACAAATTAGTTCATTTTTACTAGATGAAACCATTCTTAACAAGCTAGACTAAACAGATTTAAAGAAGGCTAACTCCGATGAAACTTCAGTGAAAATAAACTACATTTTCATTACACGAAGCCATTTTTAACAAGCTTCATCAGATTTCAAGAGGGGGTTAAGTCCAATAAAACTTCAGCAAAAACAAACTACTTCATTTTTGCTAGCCGAAACCATACTTAACAAGCTAGACAAAATAGATTTTAGGAAGGTTAACTCCGATCAAACTTCAATGAAAACAAGCTAGTTCATTTTCACTGGGCCAAATCATATTTTACAAGCTAGACCACTTATATTTTAGGAAGATTAACTCTGATCAAACTTCAGTGAAAAAAAAACAAGTTAATTTTTATTTTATATATATGTAACCGCTAGAGTGCAGTAATCAGTTATTCTACAGATAATCCAGGTAATGTTCAGATTAACTAGTGTGATCCGTTAAAGTTCCGAAAATTGTTTCCATTTCTCAAATTACCTAGGTAATCTGCAAATTACCTAGATAGTCTGCACATTACCAATTAGGTACTCGTTAACAAGAAAATAAGATCTTTGCTGGAACAACAAGAACGTACAGTCAACACATCATACCTTTGAATTATTCGATAAACTCGAGATGATTCTTTTTTCTTGGATACTTTTATTCGCTTTACAACTTCAATTATGGAATCCTACCTTCGGTTTGTCATCAAAACACTTCATATTTTATATCTTCGCCAAATAGGTTTGCTAAGAATCTTTTCTTCATTTTACACACCAATTCGGTACTTGCTTGCATAATAGGATTTAAATTTATCTGCTTAAAAAAAGCACGACACAAATTCACGCGCTAACAAGCAGAAACGAATTTGAAAACAGAATTAGCATGCTATGCACTGGTAGTCGACGCAAATTATGGGAAAGTAGTCACTGCGTGGCTAGCCCGGCGTTGACCGTGCCCGTGGTGTAACGTATTAATCTGGTGTAAAATTTTCCACAGATTTCAAATCCGTTGAAATTTTCAATCTATCTTGAGCAATTCCGATTTTACGAAAAAACTTATCAAACCCAGTCAATATGTTTTTTATTTCTTGCTCTCATTCGTCGAAAAGGGGACAGGAAATGTAATGTGAAAGGCTGAATCTGTATGTTTTTTTGGAAAGAGAAATTTCAGGTGACGTCACAATCTCTTGTGAAAATATAAAAAAAGGTTACGTGGGAAGAAAAAGCTCATTTTAGGGGGTTTCTTCTTCCGTCCGGACGAAACGCGTTAGAAAAAGCAGGTAGAGAATAAAACTATTAAATTCATTTAAAATTATTCTAGATTGAATTTTAAAATTCGCCGCTACCCAAAAATTGCAAAAAATTCGGACTACCTGTGTGCCAAATCTCAATGCTGTAAGTGCAATAGAATCGTCAGGATTTTGCGGCCACGAAATCCTTATGATCTGGTTTAGTATATGTATATGCTACCGCTAGAGCTCGAAAGCCGTTAATGTGCACATTACGTAGCTGATCTACAGTATTAACTGATTTGCTCCGTTAACGTGCGGAAACAAGAGTGTTTGTTACACTTCCTTTTATAATAGTAGAGATAAAAACAACCGGCGACCACAAGACGCTGGCGAAACCAAACTAAAACTAAAACTGGAGGTAGAGGGGGAAGGTGTAGGGAAAGGAAATGAGAGAAACAAACTTCTGAACATTTTCGTTTCGAAAGCAGTTAATGCGCACATTACCTAGGTTAAATGCAGAAAACTCTTGATTCCGGACGTTAACGGAGCAAATCAGTTAATCTGCAGATCAGCTACGTAATGTGCACATTAACGGCTTTCGAGCTCTAGCGGTAACATCTATATATATATTTCTCTTACGTGGCACGCAAAAAAGACGTTATTTGTTACCGCGTTTTGGCAACATTGTGCGATTGTTTGTTTACTAGGAGCCTCGCGAGTCATTTGAATCTATAGCGTTATCGGATGAAATTTTATTGAAAAAAAAATTAATTTTAGACGAGCTGTTGCGGTTCGTAATAGAAATCTAAGAAAGCGGAGGATCTTTTCAGGGCTATTTAAAAAACGGTCCTTTTCAAGGCTAACAATTATAGTACAACAAGACGCGTGCACTACAACTTTCGACAACAAACTCAGTCAAAAAGTGTATGGGTGGCTCGAGTACTGGGGAAATGTACACACAAACAACATGCTGGGTATTCAATTTCCAAAGCAGCGCTCACATTGCGAGTAAAATTTGCTCAAAGTTTTCATCTAAATTCTGATTCCAGAGGTACTGTATATATCTTTTATGTAATACAACAAATTTAGATTTGAAAAATATTTTTTTGGAATATATTTTGTAATCAATCCCTTCTGCTAGGATACGTGTCTTCATTGATGCGAGCGAAGCGAGCATAGGTTCGCGCAGCGAACCAATGAGAATTGCGAAGCAATCCTCCGGGGGTTGGCGAGCGTTAGCGAGCAGGGGGAGGGCCCCCTAGTATACATATACTAAACCAGATCATAATTAGTAAGCTAGACCACATGAAGGGCACGAGTCGCTCATGCCCTCCCCGAATACCACCCTGCTTAGATAACTCGCATATAGAAATCCAAAACAATCCATCTTCATCCGCGGAAACAAATTCAGCCCCATTATTTCCAATGCGGTCAGCAGCGCCCGGATGCTTTCTTCCGCACCACCTTTCCTCTCTTCACTTCAGCGGGGCGACAGATAGCATAATATGAACAGCACTCATCGCACGAGTGGAGCGTCACCTTTCGCCCCTCGGGGCCGCGACGCCAGGGAAAGTAGATATTACGAGCATTACACAGAAACGCCATCTGCGTGTGTCAAGTTTCCTGACGCGTCGTAAATCCCTTCCGCTGCGGGCCGCGGGGGGATCATCCGAGTGGAGAAGCCCCTCTTAAGCAGCGCATGATAATTTACGCCCTCACCTTGATTTATTTGGCAGCTGACGAGGGATTCTCCGGGACTTTGTGTGGAGGAGGGATTTTTTCAGCTTCTTCTTGCCGTGAATCTGTCGAGACATTTCAATTGCTGTTGGTGAGTGATGCTGAGAGACGGGGACCTTGTCCTGGCGTTTTAAGAGGGCCGCCCAATGGAAGATCAAAGGACAACGACGTGATAGGTAGGATTCGGATTCCCATCGCAAATTTGACTCACGAAAATGCGCACTACCGCTCACATTAATTTAATCCATCTTCAACCTTCTTTGTGCGAGTACGTCGTTTGAGGTGTCCTTTATTTCGTCTCTTTAAAATCTCTTCTTTCGTCGCATAAATAAATTTAAAACAAAACTATATATTTTACCACACCCCACCATTTTCTCTATCTATATCTCTGGTGAGTGTGGTTCGTTTGACTAGTGGAGAGGACAACACTTCATAGATATCATTTATCTATTTATTTGGACACTTCTTGGTTAGATATGAATACATTGCAAAATAATATACAACAGCAGCAGAGATCCTTTCATCGTCCGTTCGCTCCGGTCTCCGTGGGTCCTTTCTTTCTTTTCACTCTCCCCCCTTCTCCTCCTAACCCGGGTGACCTTTCACCGACACCCCCGCCAACGTCCCTAATACTTCGTTCACACATGAAAAGTTAAACTAGTTTAACTTAAGAGAGAACTTAAGCTATCTTAACTTAAGCTATCTTATTTTTATGCGTTCACACTACGGCAGCTTTTAAACTAGCTTAAATCGGTTTATCGATGTTATTTTATCGATGATGACATCGACTGAATGGTGGTGGGAGTTCCCAATGATTTTATGCACTTCCCTGAAATAAAGCCACTCCGAAGGATTAGTGCCAGTTGCTGTGCATCCATGTAATGTTTTCTCAGACCTAATAGATAGATTAGAATAACATTTATCAACAAATGATAAAGTTTTAATTTGTGCAAGAAAAATTGGGAAGTATTTTTATACATCTGATATAAAGAATTCATACAAAATTTCAGACATGCTGCAGTATCAATTGCTCATGAATTATTTGATAATTGAATGATATATTATATTAATATCCTCTACTAAAATCCATTTATTTCTATGTTCTGGTATGATAAAAGTAACCTACTTTGTAAATTTATTATATTAAATGGTTAAATAAAGGAGTTATAATTAAACAAAGTTATGCCGTTGGTGAGATTTAAATTTTCTCATTCTAAATGGATAGAACATAATGTGGAGAAAGAATTCTTTTATCCTTAACAAATTTCCAATAAGAATAAAATTACCTGTATTCTGAAGTCAAATTTTTAATTTTCGTCTGAACTTCGGCATGGGTTCTGGAAAATCCCATTTCCTTTAATTGTTGCACCATATTTTCGTAAATCTCTTTGTTTCTTTTGATTCTTGTCAGATCCGCATACTTGTCCGCCCAAATGGATAATAAACATTTTTCTTCTTGAGTGGACCAGTTTCTATTCCTTCTTTAACTCTTTTTTTTTTTTGGAAGTTCTAAACTAGGGGTAGGGCTAAGCTCCATCACAAACGATTACACGGCGAACAGAATGAAAGATCGTCAACAAAAGCGCGCGGAATGAAGTTCGCGTGACACCTCTAGGTGGCGTCACTGTAGAACTCACTTAAGTGAGTTTGGGAAACTGGTTTAAAGTTAAGAGAGTTTCTTTACGCTAAGCTAGTTTAAATCTAAGACAGTTCGTTCACACATGCTCGACTTCAGCTAGATTAGCACTTAAACTAGTTTAACTGTTCATGTGTGAACGTAGTATAAGGATGTCTCGTTCCCCCAACACCCATGCCTCCTTGTGTTGGTAGGGGAACCTCCGAACCTCACATATTTAATACTTGTTTAGATGGTCGGATTTCTAAGTGTGGATAATCGCAAAATTTTTCAAATGTCCCAATATACACTACCCTTCTATTATGGACCGGACGCCAGTGGATTTGAATTAAATCCCACTACTTGTTTGGGGGTATTTTTTTGTGGTATGGCCTGGGACCTTTGCATGTTGTTACTGGTTAATTGAACGTCGATGTCTACATGAACATTTTGGACAATCAGATTCTTCCTACGCTTTGGCAATTTTATGGAATGGCCGAATGCTACTTCCAGGAAGACAACGCTCAATGTCGTGTTGCAGACTCGGTCAATAAGTGGTATCAAGATATGAATGTAAAAGGTCTTAATTGGCCACCTCAGAGTAACGACCTAAACCCCATGCAACATTTGTAAGACGAGTTCGAGCGACGCTTACGGACCAGGGAACCACGTCCGAAATCTACAACTGAGTTGGCGATATTCTTGCAGCGGGAATGGACACAAATATACCCAGCTGTGTATAAAAAAGTTGTTGAAAGTATGCCCAGCAGGGTTGCTAGTGTAATTGCAGCACGTGGGGGACCATCCCCCTATTAAAGCATGTATTATTTCCCTTATACCATCACATCTTGCTGTCCGGTTCATTATTGTAGGGTAATGCATGTATTATAAACTAGGGATGCGACATCGATGTCGATGTTTTCTAAACATCGATGTTTTTTAAAAACATCGATGTATTGGGGTCGATGTTTTGGTAACATCGATGTTTATACTTATCGATGTTTTTACGCTGTCGATGTTTTATTTTTAAATGAAAAAAGTACCGTTATAAAAATTTTAAAAATAATCAAGTAGCATAATTTTTATAATCAGCAAATTGAACATAATTTTAGACCAAAGTGACCAAGGATGAAGGGTCTGATAAGTAGGGATGCGACATCGATGTCGATGTTTTCTAAACATTGATGTTTTAGAAAAAAAACATTGATGTATTGGAGCCTATGTCGCATCACTAGCTGCTAAACCTGTTTTAAGAAATGGGGAAACAAGTTGAAATACACTGAATTTTAAAAACATCGATGGTTTGGGGGCGATGTATTCTCAACATCGATGTTTTAATTTTGAACATCGATGTTTTGCTGTCGATGTAGCATCACAAGTTGCTAAACCAGTTTTAAGAAATGGAGGAAAAAGTTTAAATACACTGAATTTTAAAAACATCGATGTTTATAAACATCGATGTTTTGCTATCGATGTCGCATCCCTATTATAAACACAAGAAAAATCATAGAACACGTTAACAGTAAGAACGATCGAAACATGGATGATCCAAGAAGATCCGGACATCCTATGCTGGGTGTCATCGGGCTCGGAGGAAGTTCTTGAAAGTATAGATGTCGAACCTTCAAGGTAAACAAATACCTGATACGAATACCAAGTACCTCCAGTGCTCAGTTCGACGCAAATAACATATATGATGACATTAAACGTTTTACACTCTAAGACAAAAAAAAGTTGCACCTAGAAGAAATTGTCAGAATGCAATGAAATTTACAAGGTTTTTAAGTGCTTATAAATGAGTAAATGATTAAAATTTGTGATTTTTATATGCAAACTGAATTGAGAAAAATTAAAAGTAGTCATCATTCAGTATGACGTATGACCACTATAATTCCTAATGCAGATGCCAAGTGCTTTAGTAGTGAGCCACACAGTCTCCGTTTTAAGTCCTGCTACAGTCCATCCCGTGCTGCTTGAACTCTGTCGCGTAGTTCCAGCAGATTACGTCACCATGGTAAGATATTGTGACGGAAGCAAAGCAGGCTCTCGGCGGAAAAATTGAAAGGACGAAAGACGAGATGCTGTGGGGAGGGGGTCACGCAGACGCATGAACCCAGCGCGCCGGACGAGAGTTAACAAGCCGACGGTCAAGAGTTGGATTTCGCGTAGGCCTTCCTGAGCCTGGTACACGCTGGTATGTGCCTTGATGTATCCACCGCTGCCAACAAAAAAATTTTTTTTTTAAGTTTTGGAAAAATTTTGTGTTGGGATTTTGCTTATTAGTTAGATGGGTAATCAGTAAAAAAAATTCAAAATTCTAAATTAATTAAAAAAAAAATTTCGATGTGTCCCGGACCCCCTTAAATTTATGTCTATTGCCTCCTAAGAAGTTCAAGTCTTCACCAATTAAGAGTGCCGTAGGATTCTAGCAACCATATAATTTTTCAATTTTGATCATTTTTGAGGGTGTTACATTATTAACATTAGACATATACGTTTCGCATGTATCTGCCAAGACATGTTTTTCTCTGATTGAGACTTTTTGACACTCTTTTAAATTAGAACCTGCGCATCTGGCTATTCTTGATTTCCTTAATTTAAAAAAATCTTATTTGTAAAATTTATAGCATATATATGATGCGGAAGTTTAGAGAGTGGGGTGCCATCTCAGGTGTTGCCTCCTCATCTGGCCATGGATAAAATTACGTGGTGTTGTCCTCTGATCTTTCACTTCGGTGGTTGATTACGGACCATCGTCAATAGCCCGTTGTGTGGCTCCAATTTGGTGTTAAATAAATACCTACTTACCTGTAGCACCTGTACTTACCTGTGGCGTTAGATAAATGCCTATTTACCAGTGGAAATTAAAAATTCATCAAGACTTCCATACTTTGAAATTTTACTTTAAAATGTTAATTGAGCTATATATTTTTGCAAAACTTTTAGGTGTTTAGGTACAATAATTTTGCTTTAAAATTGTAAGATATTAATACGAATACATTATATTCATATGAATAATATATATATATTAATACGAATAGTATATATATCAATACGAATAATATATATATTAATACGAATACAGGTATGTGTATACAAATCGGAAGCCACAATAAGGACCACATTGCTCACAGAGCTTTCGATACTTGGACAGGTAAGTCAAGGCTTCAGAGATCATCAACGCTGCAATTTGACAGAGACGTCAGAGGGGCCATCCATCTTGACCACTCCTCTCTGGACATTACTCAAGAACCACTTTTTCCTTCCAAGCCCCCTATGTATACTAAAATCAATTCTAACCTACTGGAACCATGTTCAAAGAGAGAACCAACCCAAGTATTATTACAAAAAGGCGAAGACACTGTTCGTTCACTTTCCAGAGAAAACAGCGCAATAATCTACACAGATGGTTCCTCTGATGTTAACTGTAATAGAGGCGGCGCAGGCATCTCCATCACTTACCCCTCAGGAAATAACGTCAAACTCAAAATACCCACTGGCCAAATTGCTTCAAACTTCACTAGCGAATTAATCGCTATTAGAGAGGCTCTTACCCATTGTCGCTCTCATTATCTAAACGACTCAATTAAAAAAATTGTAATCTTCTTCATACATAATGGTAAAACAACACAATAACGCAAGAAATTAATACTCTTCTCCATTTACTAAACATACCTTGCACTCTCCAGTGGATCCCAGCTCATGTTGGAATTGAGGGGAACGAATGTGCAGATGCCCTTGCAAAGGAAGCACGCGACAAAGATCAACCTCGAGTAGTCACCTGTGCAGATGCAAATGCCGTCGTCAGGCGAAGGATCTACAACCAGCATTTTAGCAAGGCAACAATCCCCGATCTAAACTGCCCAAGAAACCTCTACTCTACAATAGCTAGGCTACGTACTGGACATTTCAAAGGCATGAAGATTTCACGAACTAATATAAAATCCTATCCCATCTGCAGGTACTGTCCTCGATCGCAACTAACTCCAGATCATGTTTTCGGCTTCCAGGCCATTATCGGTTCCCTCTTTCAACTTGGAGCACCCCCAATCGAAATCCTCCATAGCCATCGAACTCCAGAACTTGCAGATCTTGTCACCAAGGCTTTTGGAGGACTCTAAACTTTTGCACTAGTACTGTATGCATAGACACGACAACAACAACAAGTATGTGAATTTCAATATTAATAATATATTGAAAATTAATGCACATGAGACAAATAAATATTTGGGAATTTATCACACTTTTGACTATGTATCATGATATGATATCATACGTTGGGTTGGCGTGGAATTTTGGAGAGTGGGGTGCCAGTTCAGGTGTTGCTTCGTCATTTGACCGTGGTTTAAAATTACGAGGTGTTGTCCTCGGATCTTTCGCTTAAGGGACTGATCCCGGACCGTCGTCAATAGCCCGTTGTGTTGCTCTAGTACAACGTTAACTAAAATTACCATTAAATTTAAGAATTTTTATTAAATGTTCAAATTGGAATTGACGGTTGGTTTGAATAAAGATAATTAAGTAATTAAAAAATTAAAACTTATATATTTTTTATATTGGTAATATACTTAAAATGTATTTTTAATATCACAGAGAGAAATTAACTTTAATAATTTGAAATGTTTTACTGCAAGTCCAGCAGCATTTTCCGGTGTGTAGATAGTTGAATTTATAGGCGGAAGTTGCGACCAGTTCAGCTAACCAACCGGTCTGGTAGTTAAGGTGTTAGCCTCTTGATCGGAAGGTTCCTGGTTCGAATCCGGGCCAGCGCATGGATGCTTGTAAGCATGTGGTGTAGAGGCGGCTGGTGCACCTTAAATCTGTTGTGGCCGAAAGTTGTCACATTGGGTTGGTGTGGAAGTTTGGGGAATGGGGTGCCTGCTCAGGTGTTGCTTCGCCATCTGACCGTGGTTCAAAATAACGCGGTGTTGTCCTCGGATCTTTCCATTAGGGGATTGATCCCGGACCGCCGTCGATAGACCATTGTGTTGCTCTAGTACGACGAAAATTAAAAACTACCATTACCTGGGTAATTTTTGGTAATTTTTTTTTTAGTTAACGTCGTACTAGAGCAACACAACGGGCTATTGACGACGGTCCGGGATCTGTCCCTGAAGGGAAAGATCCGAGGACAACACCTCGTAATTTTGAACCACGGTCAGATGACGAAGCAACACCTGAGCTACCATTACCTGGGATCAGTTTCGAATGGAAGGTACTTAGGTATTGAATTAATGTCGCACTGGAACAAAATAACTGGCTATTGGCGACACTCCGGGATCAACCCTCGAAGATAAGTAATTTTAGTTAACGTCGTACTAGAGAAACACAACGGGCTATTGACGACGGTCCGGGATCAATCTTTTAAAGGAAAGATCCGAGCTCGTAATTTTGAACCACGGTCAGATGACGAGGCAACACCTGAGCTGGCACCCCACTCTCCAAACTTCCACACCAACCCAACGTGAGGACTTTCGGCCACGACAGATTTAAGATGCACCAGCCGCCTCTACACCATACGCTTACAAACATCCATACCCGGACCCGGATTCGAACCAGGAACCTTACGATCTAGAGGCCAACACCTTAATAACTATACCGGTTTGTCGGCTTGTTAATCACAGGATGCTTATCCGTTTGTCTTTCAACTGAGCTACAATGCAGGGCTCGAAATACGATTTTGAAGCTGGCAGCAAGTATTGCTGTGAGCCTTTAAACGCTGGCAGCAAAAGCTAGTCATCTCATGGCAAAGCCTAAAATTTCCGTAATAACGTTAAATTGCAGTTGCAAATGTTTCGCTAAACTTTTAAACAATTGAATGAATAATGGCAATAAGAAGAATACATAATAGCGTAGCCGACGTTAGCCTTTGTTAAAAACATCTCAGTGCTGATATAACAGAATTAAATTCTTCTCCCTTTGACGTTGCCCTCCTTTTTCTCTCTTGACATTGGAGCTTTTAACAAGCAATTACTGGAGTTAAAAAACAAAGAATTATATAACTCCAAATTTGAATGCTTTAAAGCTGATATGGAAAATTTGGAGAAAAATAAATGTGAACTTAGTTCACAGAAGAAGTGGTCAGATTTGAAAGACCTGGAGGAGGAAGACATGATAGTTTTCAACACCTGGAATAGTATTCCTGACTCATATGATGAGTTAAAAAAACTAGCATTTGTTGTTCTTTCACTCTTTGGCTCTACATATTCATGCAAAAATATTTTTCAAGCGTGAACCCTATCAAAAGTAAAAAGAAAAATCGTCTTATTGATGAGAACCTGTAATCCTACTTGAAATTGAAATCAGGGCCATACAAACCTGACTGATCCAAACTTTCCGAGGAAATGGAAGGTCATTGTTCACATGAAATGCGTGGTTTGTCATATTTTTATTTTAATGTAAAAAATTGATTTTGTCAATAAAATAAGATTATTATTCTTATGATATCTGGTTTTATTTAATGTTAGCAGCCAGTAAAAAACGATTCCTAAAAACATGGTTCTTGAAAAGAAATTTTGACTCTCAAAATAAATCTTAATCGTTGTACTACTGATCTTTAGCTCTTTTGGACTACTGAGTTTACCGACCACTGCTCTAGGGATTGATCCCGGGCCGTCGTCAATAGCCCGTTGTGTTTTTCTAGTTCTACGTTAGTTAAAATTACCATTGCAATTGCAGACTACTGCTCTAGTACGACGTTAATTAAAATCACCATTACCATGACCGACCACTGCTCTTGTACGACGTTAATTAAAATTACCATTACCGACCACTACTCTAATACGACGTTAATTAAAATTACCATTACCATTACCGACCACTACTCTAGTACGCAGGTAAATTCAAATACAATTACCATTACCGACCACTACTCTAGTACGACGTTAATTAAAATTACCTTACCTTACCTTAATTAACGCCGCACTGGAGCAACACAACGGGCTATTGGTGACGTTTCCCAAGCGAAAGGTCTAAGGATAAAACCACGTAATTTTGATCCACGGTCAGATGACGAGGTCACTTCTGAGCTGGCACCCCCTCTCCTAACTTCCAAAACCACGACAACTTGAGGATATTTGAAGCCACCACAGATTCAAGGTGCACGAGCCCCCTTTGAACACGGCGATCTTGGGAAGAAACTCGCAACTCTCCAGTAGCTAATCCTTTAGTTTCGGGTTACGTCAACTCTTTGGAAACTCTCAAATTTTAATTAATTTTTCAGTTATCAGCATTATTAAATATGGGCCCATCGTACCTTAGTGAGTTTCTGGACTGCTTTAGCTGCCTGCGAGTTGTAGGCGGCGCAGTTGAAATTCCTCACTGGTCGTATTTCCCTCTTATGTGTAGTAAAATTATTTTCCTTATGTGTATGCCCTTTACTTGATATTGCCTGAGTTTGGCGCAACATATGTAAATATCACTGCACCATAAAACCTTAACACAACCATCCAAGCTTATCCACAAACTGGAGGGTTGTAATTCAACATATTTGTACGAAGCAAAGATAAAAATTATCACAGTGTATTGTATAACATTTAAACGAAGTATAAGTATAAACGCAATGCAAAGTTCAGTTAGAATTGCATTCATTTTTTCTTCGATGAAGTTTTTTCAACTGTTTCTTTGCATCTCAGCAGCTGCTATAGAAAACAGATTATTTATTCTATTTAGCTAACAGTCAAACGCAAAACAATTTCAAGTCTCTTCCACAGCCACATCCAGTAATCGATACAAATATGGCAATACTCTACCTTTCCTAAGTACAGAATCATAGAAATCTATGTGACAATAACAACAATTATACCCATTCCAAACTTATTTTCTTATAACATTTACCAATAAAAATCCTTAAGGTTTTATATCGCTTAATATCGACTCGTCCTTCAAAACCTGGAGGTCAAGGAGTCCCGGTTGGAAGAGTACAGGGTTACCAATAGGAGGATTGCGATTTTCGAGACTAGTCGACCAACCATCCATCGTCGTGTACGAGGGGGCTCTTGTACGTTAAACTTTTCGTTGCCTCAAATGTTTTCACGTTGGCCTGGTGTAAAAGCCTGGAGAGTGGGATGCCAGCTCAGACGTTGTTCTCGTCATACGACCGTGGCTCAAAATTACGAGGCGCTGTCCTTAGTTCTTTCCCTTCGGAATTGATCCCTGACCGTCAACAATATCCCGTTGTGTTGCTCCAGTGCGACGTTAATTAACTACCTACTTCCAAGGTTTATCCACAGACTAGGATTCAACATCTCGAATGAAATTCAATAGATAAATGTATAAATCAAATAGAAAAATTGTTCCACAATGCATTTATGTAACACTTAAAACGAAATACAAACGCAATGAATAGTTCAGTTAGACTACATTGATTTATCATTGAGGAAGCTCTCTTAACTACACCATTGCATGTCAACTGCTACTATACAAAACACATTAGCTATTCTATTTGGCTGACAGTCAAACGTAAAACAATTTCGAGTCTTTTCATTCCCATCCAATAATCAGTAAAATACGGCAGTACTCTACTTTCAGTGGGCATATTATTATAAAAATCGATGTCACAATAACACCAATTAAACACAAATTCCGAATCCATGTTTTGCTTGAACCATTCACCAATCAAAATCCTTCGAATTTGAAATCTCCGAATATCGACGCGTCCTTCAGACAGCAGTGCAATGGCGTCCGTTCTGATCTCGGAACAAAGCTCGATTTCCGAGGCATTGTCGAAGCGATGCCACTCATTATTTGAGAGCGAGTAATTGGAGGTTGAAATAGTCTCTCATCAAGGAGAGAGGCCTTTCACGGAGTAAGAGGCCCTCACGCGATGGAAATTAAGCAACAGAATCGATTCGTGACTCTTGGGTTCCGAGTACAAAGACACGGCTCCGATTACTGTTGAGTTCGATTCGAGGATTCATTTCCATGAAATGCATTGTAGTGGTTGTTGAAGACGAAACAGGAATCGTATGCGAACTGGAAATGAAAGAGTTTGTTTATATCAGCGTGTTATCGGAAAGCTTAAATTGAATGGGTTAGGTTGTACCATTATTTTCAGCGTCTGACATGTTAATCAGAAGGCTTTTAATCAGTCTCTTCAAGCCTTCTTTTCGTGCATCAAATGTATTGATATTGCCCGTTGCCTTGATCTAGTACGACGTTAATTAAACATTACCAATTACCAAACTTTTTGATACTGTTACATCATCAAAAGGCAATGAACCGGTCTGGTGGTTGAGGTGTTAGCCTCCAGATCGTAAGGTTCCTGGTTCAAATCCAGGTCAGTGCATGAATGTTTGTAAACGTATGGTGTAGAGGAGGTTGGTGCACCTAAAATCTGTCTTGGCCGTAAGTCCTCAAGTTGAGTTGATGTGGAAGTTAGGGGAATGGGGTGCCAGCTCAAGTGTTGCCTCGTCTTCCGACCGTGGTTCAAAATTACGTGGTGTTGTCCTCGAATCTTTCCCTTAGGGGATTGATTCCTGACCGTCGTCAATAACCCGTCGTGTTGCTCTAGTATGACGTTAATTAAAGTTATCAAATCACCTAAGGTCAATTTGTTTGGTTCCTTGTATTGGAGCTTGTTGTTGAGCAACAATAAATATATTTTTGTTCTATATTTTTAGTTCGGAGATATGTTCTCATTATCAGAATTCTCGTAACGCTTCAGGTGGTTGTCTTGTCGATATATTTCGTTCACAAAAATTAAGATCTTATTGGACAAGATTTTTCGTCACTAGAAGAAACCCCGACCATGATCTTAAGAAGAAAACTGACCAGTTCTTGATCTCGTCATCATTAAAAGATCTGAAACATCTAAATGACGAGATATCTCGTCATTAGAAAAGCTGGTCAGGTCTGATGAATGATCTATCTCTTTTAAATCAATTCGAGGGTTGAGCAGTTGCTCCAAGATCTTTTGTATCTGAGAATAATTAGATTTGATTTGTGTAGATTATTGTTGGTCTGTTATACTTAAGGCTCAGATATCTAAATCCGAAAGCATGTAAACTTGTTGATAGTCATGCAGGGAAGACTACCCACCAGATCGGTTGTAGGGAAAGGTGGGGCACAGTGCTATACGTTTTTTTTATTTTCAGCTGTGGCATCAAAATATGGATCTCTATGAAGCCAACAACGACCTTAGAATGATCTTCGATCTCTTGCATACATCTTACCTATCATATAAATTAAAAAAAAGTAAAATTTATTTCCATTATTTAATGTTTTTGGTACTGATATACACTGTAACACTGTGCCCAACTGTCGGGGTAGAGTTTTACACACTGGGATACAGTGTTACGTTATAATAGCAACAGTAAATGTATAAAGAATGGACTTTATTAAAATCCATTTGAATTAAAATATACAGATATCTAATGATTCCTTAAGCAGGCTTAAAATAAAATACCACTTTTGATTAGTTTACGTATAACTGAACAGCTTGAAATGTGAGGAAAACATTAGCAATGCTTGTATACGACATTTACAAAGCAGATAATAAAATTAGGTTTTAAGAAATTGTAAACCTATTTTAGATCTTAATAGGAAGTTAAATCCACAGGGAAAATCAGCATTTCTGCTTTTCTCATCGTCACCCCTGATGGAATTGGGAGAGAAAGTTCGGCAATGATTTTTGATTTTTTAAATGAATAAACTTCATTTTTTCATGAAAATTTATAAGATGGAAAATTCTTTTGTTGTACAGCACTTCAAAATCAACATTGTTCTTATTCACAATATCCCCAATAGAGTGAATTTTATGTTCTTTCAGGTGTCCTTCAACTTTTAAGTAATCACCATCACTAGTTGTTGTCGTCTGCAGCAATGTCTGATTACAAATCTGAAAAAGAGATGTTATCTCTATCAGCATAAAATGGTGAATCTTCGTCTTCTATTGATGTTATCCTGGTAGATTTATGACCTAGGCACACTTTGGCTCGCTTCTTGGGAATTTTGTTCTTTTTAGGGTTTATGATTTTTTCCCACTTCAATATTTCTTCTGTAGTCATATTTTTAATTGGCGTATCAGTCCAGATCCAATATTTCACCCCGTTTTTCGGTGAGGTCTTTAAGGAAAGACCTTACTTCTTAAGGAGACATACTAACTTTGCTAGCTTGTGAATGTTTCGAATGTATTATAAAAAGAAAACTGCTAATCATGTAAAGAAATATTGTAAACATCACACATAAAAAGATACGCAAACCTATATGAAGCTTTAGGAAAAATTCACCAATTTATTTATGTTATCCATTCATATTTATCATTAAAAATGTTAAAATAAAAAAGGCAGAGCTATAAGGGTAGTAAAATTTGCATTATGAAACACATACTTGTGTGTAATGTGTTAATTGAACAAATTATGTATGTAACAGTGTGCCCCATTTCATTCTGTAACACTCTACCCCCATCCGACATAGCTTGTAACAAAATTTTTTTATGACTATATAATGTGAATTTAGATCATCCATTTTAACTCAACAGAACCTAAAGACAATTAGCTTTACTATTAAAATATTATTCATTGAAAAATAAGCACCACTCATGAATAAAAGGAATTTCATTAGAAACACAAAATTTTACTTTTAACATGTAAAAATAGAGATTTGCTTACAGAAATGATGATGCAAAGATGAACTAATGATGCAAATTCATCCAAAATACACGAACTTCTGGAAACAAAATGGCTAACGAGATTTAAACGAATTGGAGCTAATCATGCTACCACTTTAAAATGAAATTCGCTGTACAATTCACTGTGTATCTATATAACACACTGCCCTACCTTCCCTTATAAGCGTATGGTTGAGAGGCAGAAGTTCCTTAAACCTAAACTTAGAAGTTTTTAGCACGAAGTAAAAATTTTAAAGTTCTTATTAGAAATTAAGTTGAACCACAGGGTTGCGAATACGTGTAAAACAACGTAGTTACGGATGACTGGAAAGTGGTTTCAACTGGGTTCTTTGCTCAGGACAGTGGGGCTGCTGGGGACTGGAGTGTGGATATTGCCTCTGCTCGGCACTGCAAAATTCCTGGCTACTGGAACTGGAGGACTATCTCGGTTGGAAACTGGATTGACGACCCTATGGATCTCTTCAAAGGTCCTACAAGAGTAAGAATTTTATTTCCAAATATTGTATTGCTTAGTATAAATGGGTACTGAACATTTAAAATCTTGAATCAAAAGGAGCATCATTTTATGTTTGGAGGGGTAATTTATGAATTTATGGAAAGCTTATTCCGAGATCGTTTCATATATTGATGGCATTGATGCTGAGATGATGTTAACAACATGAGAATCTAAAAACTGACAAAAAAATGATATCCAAAGTGTGTTCGAGTGTTGTGGTTGCAAGCAACTGAAAAATATTTCTTAAAGTTTTTTTCTAAGATACATGTTATCACGTCATTTTATAATTTATATCACATCCTTCTCTTTAACAATTTAATAGTTAAGCATATTTATTTTTCAGCACAGTGAAAATTGTGTGATGTATACAGGGTGCCACGAAATCTCCTTAACAAATTTTATATGATTACCGAATCTTTCCTTTTTTTGAACTTCTTAATTGGCAATGCAGATGTTACCTGTCACAGAGTTTTACACGAATTCCGAGATACTGCCATACATCTGAGATATGAACTCTTCCCCAATGGGCCAGTACCTGTAGAGAAGATTACCCTCTCTTCCTAAAATATATCTCTATATATGAAGACTAAATGTCTTCATTCTTTATGTCTACCTTATTTTAAAATTTCATCACATTTAGTTGAATATTAGACACAACAGTTAAGTATATAACTTGAACACACAAAACAGAATGGAGGTAGGAAATATTTATTGTTTTGCAGAACAAAATGTGATGCATGTGAATAAAACTTGGTTATATTTTTATAATAACTATCTACATAATGTATTTTTCCTGTAAGAAGCTTGTGTTTAAAAAAATGGTGTGTCCACAATTGATGACTCAATCTGTTCTTTTAACCGAATATAAACGTACCAAAAGAGTCAAACATCATGAGTCAAAGTTCGTTGTCACATATCGGTGTCGTATATCATAAGTCGCAAATAAGTATGTCAAAATCGTTACGTAGGTCCACAATCAGTTTTTTCAATAATCACTTTTACAGCGATCTTCACAACGAACTCCTTGTAATGGTGTCAAAGGCGTTATCTATAATAAAGGACTTAGTTGCAGGCACTAAAGTTTCATCGATGTTATAATGCGCCTCTACATATTTGGTCTTCAGATTGTCATCCGGCAACTTATTGATGACATTTATTTTAGTGCAAGGGTGTACTGAGGCAGTCGAACCCTCCCTACTTGGACGGGGCAACTCGAGTTCAGGCTCCAAGTGCTCGATTCCTTTGCAATATATCTCGATCGAGTCTTCACCGTCAAAGTCTTCTAATAATCCCTGGCGTTCCAAGAAGTCTCCAGATTTGCTTGGCTTGGAAATAAAAGGATTTAAGCAATTACCAGCGAAAGCGTCAAGTGTCTTGCTTTAACTCACCATCGTTATACACTCTATAACAAAAAAAAATCGACGCACCAAGAAGGAATTATCCTATTGCTTTGAAATTTCGTATGCAAAAATGTTTTGACCAAATATGCAAATGATTAAAATTTGGTGTCCAATGAATGAATAGTGCGATCTCCAGCGCATCGGAACTGCGCATCCAGCAGATGTATATAAGGAGTTGTTCTTGAACTGTTGTTAAAAATTTCTGCTGCATTGCTATTTAGGATACCTTTCAACGACTGAAAAAATGCCTCGCCGCAGGATTCGAGCTCATTACGAGCAACTTTCAGAGTTTGAAAGAGGTCGTATCATTGGACTGAAAGAGAGAGGTTGGGCAAATCGGAGAATCGCTCGTCATGTGAGTCAAAGCGATGCGGCGATTAGAAGATGCTGGCAAGAGTGGGTGGACAGTGGCAGATTTCAGCGTCATGATGGTAGCGGTTGACGTAGGGCCACAATAGATCGCGAGGACAGAGTGAAAGTCAGATCAGCTGTCATAGCGCCTGATTCATCGCAATCAACCCTCAGTCGTGCGACCCACACACAAGTGTCCACCATGACCATTCACAGACGGCTGAGAGAGCGAAATCTACGCTCGTAATGACCGTTACGTCACCTGCCACTCACACCTGCACACTGTCGAGTAAGATTACAGTGGCGCTTGGCTCGATCAGGCTGGAATGATGCTGACTGGGGACGTATAGTCTTTAGCGACGAATTACGCTTCCAACTGTGTCCTGACGATCATCGAAGACGAGTCTGGAGACGCTCAGGTCAGCGTGCCGATCCTGCTTTCACTATTGCACGCCACACGGGCCCTCAATAAGTAGTTATGGTCTGGGGTACCATTTCCCTTGATAGCCGGACCCCTTTGGTCGTCATTAGAGGTACACTTACTGCACAGCGATACGTTGACGACATTCTGAGACCTGTTTTGCTACCGTTCCTTTCGTAGTACCCTAGGCTTATTTTTCAGCAAGAGAATGCCAGACCACATACGGCACGTGTTGCTATGAACTGTCTTCAAGCTTGTCAAACACTTCCTTGGACAGCCAGATCACTAGATCTCTCTCCCATCGAGCATGTCGGTGATATGATGGGAAGGCGACTGCATCCGGTAGGGAATGTTGATGACGTAGTCCGGCAATTGGAGCAAATTTGGCAAGAAATACCGCAGGAGACCATCCGGGAGCTTTATCGGTCTATGCCATGCCGTGTGGCAGCTTGCATCCAGGCGATAGGCGAGTCAACACCTTATTGAGCTCGTTACTGTAACTCTGAAATAAATAATTCAATTTTTCTGAAATTTTAATCATTTTCTATTATGTACATAATTTTCCTATCCACCAATTTTTGTGTCCATCGGCAACTCCTTTTTGGTGCGTCGATTTTTTTGTTATAGAGTGTAGTTGTTCATTTTCCTCGTACCCCAATGACTAGGAGTAAGGTATTACCAAAACAATGAATTAAATTGACTATTTGCTTAAAACAAAAAAGGTAAACATTTGTACACACACTAGTATTACTTTTTCACTACGAGATATTACGAAGGAGTCAAATTGAATATTATTTTGCAAATCATTTTGATTTCAGTCAACAAAATAATTGTAAACTTGTTAAGTTCATTACAAATCACTGTAAATTATAAACTATATAGTTTACTACTAGCACGTTTTTAAAATGTGAACTCTTATTACAACTAAATTTTAATGCTATCAAAAAACGAAAATGTTTTCTATCTATTTAATATATTTCACCTCAGTAGATACTTTATTTGAATTCATAGAATTGAACACACTTAAATAGAAATTAGAATGCATCTTAAAAAAAGTAGTGTAATATTTATGAACATTTTCAAAATGCCGACTCTTAAATTTTGAATGAAGGTACAATATAGTTCGATTTCAATAATTATTCTACAGTTTAAATTTTATTTATGATGAGAACTTTAGGATTATGGAAACTACAATAATTACACAATTTGTTACACAGCCAGTTGGTCATTGAGGCTATCTTCAATTTTAAATGCCTCATGATGCTCGTATATCAAGATACAATAGTTTAATCGCTGTTTTGACAAATGTCAATCTACTATCTCAATTTTTCAATCGTAAAATAGCTTGAGTAATATCGTAGATAGAAAATTCGCAAAATATCTCAAAACGTCGTTCTCAGAATAAAAGTTTTTAATTGTTAGAAATTAATGCACTGTGTTGATGCAAACCATGTTGTTTAACAATGCTAGAATTGCTACCATATATATTTGTATATATTACTACCATATATATTTGTTGTATTTCACATGTACTTGATCTGAGGAACTTATACTAAGCAAAATGTCATTGATTATATAAATTAGTGGGCTAGACTGCTAAACCTACTCAGACATGAATAACTAAAAATAAACTGATTTAATTTGTTGGGTGTTTTTATTTAAAAGCTGAGAATAAAGATCTATATTGACGCTTTCTACTTTCCACTTAGAGCAGGGATGGGCAAACTTTTTCGGTCGCGGGCCAAAAATCAAAAAGAAAAAGTTTGGCGGGCCAAGATAAATTTTTCTAAAATTTTAAAAACGATATACAAGTATTACAATTTAAATATGTTAATGAGATGAATGAAATTGCGATTTCATTTTTAAAAGTTCCTTATATTGAGGTTCGAAGTGAGATGTACTGATTCTAAGGAACGAGGCTAAATGCTCATCTGTCAGTCTACTTCTGAAATAATTCTTTCTAAGGTTCATAGTTGAAAACACTTGTTTACATATATAAGATGAAGCAAACATAGCACAGATTTTCTGGGCGTGAGTTATTAAATTTGGGAAACTTACTTTCGATAATGATTTGTAAAACTCTAACTTTGGCATATTTAGAAACAACTGCTTGAGATGATTATTAGATTGCAACTCAATTAATTCAAGCTGCAAATCTGACCTCACTGCTTCACAATTTACGTTGAAAGGCATGGTAAAAATATCCAATTCTGTTTAAAGGGCACTGAAATCTTGAAATCTGCGTTCGAACTCAAAATGCAGTTTTTTCAAGCCATCTTCATAATTCTTAAGCTTCTCTTCATTTACTGAGGGTATCCGCTTGTGTTAAAATGTGCAGTCTGCCACATGTGAGGCCTAATTAACCTATACTAGGGGGCCAGCCCCCTGCTCGCTAAAGCTCGCCAACCCCCAGAGGATTGCAAAGCAATCCTCATTGGTTCGCTGCGCGAACCTATGCTCGCTTCGCTCGCATCAATGAAGACATGTGTCCTAGCAGAAAGGATTGTTTACAAAATATGATACTCCAAAAAAATATTTTTCAAACCTAAATTTGCTATATTACAGAAAATATAAACAGTACCCTGGAATCAGAATTCAAATGAAAACTTTCAGCAAATTTTTATTCGAAATGTGAGCGCTGCTTTGGAAATTGAATACCCAGTATGTTGTTTGTATACATTTCCAGCACTCTCGAGTCACGCACACTTTTTCATTGAGTTTGTTGTCGAAAGTTATAGCGCAAGCGTCTTATTGAACTATAATTGTTGGCCCTGAAAAGGACCGTTTTTTAAATGGCACTGAAATGATCCTCCGCTTTCTTTGATTTCTAATTCTAAACTGCAACAGCTCGACTAAAACTTTCTTTTCAATAAAATTTCATCCGATATCGCTATAAAATCAATCGATGCGCGAGACTTCGCGATAAGCGAACAATCGTACAGTGTTGCCAAAACGCGATTACAAATAACGTCTTTTCTGCGTGCCACGTAAGAGAATTATATATATAGATTGGATTCCCATATGTCTGCTCCCCGAGAAAGAAATAACGCTTATTGACGCCAGTCTACAGCTATAACTAACAAAGAACTTCCGCTTTTAACACTTTACCGATTGAAAGCTGTCTGTGCTTGCTATTTCCATAGATTTATGTTTTGTAGAACAAAATAGAGAAAGTAAAAACATCAGTCCTTTGAAAAAAGGAAGAAAAAAAAATAATATTTAAACAAAGTAGAAAAGGAGATGGATATATAATATTTAAATCATATTTTCTTTTAATTTCCGTCGGACCGGCAAATTAAAATTCTATCCGCGGGCCGGATAAAACCTTCCGGCGGGCCGGATTGGCCCACCCCTGACTTAGAGCCTTCAACAAAAGTAGAATACGTACCTACAAAACATAAATCCACATCACTAAGCAGATCGATATTCTTGGTCTATATCTAGTTATACAATCCACTTTGATTTAAATTTAAAACCTCGGAGGGGCACACTAGAGTGGGTAGTTCCGGTAGCAGTAATTTTTTTTCGAATTTTAATTTGCAATGGAGGAGAGGAGTTGCATCTTACCTTCAAATATAAGCCTTTATCCGTCACTTCAGTATTTCTTGTTCTCTGAGCATTAAATTTATTGATACACTTACATCATCCTAAGGTCCAATTGTTTGGTTCCTTGTAGATATATTGTTGCTTTATATGTTTGGCGGTTAGTGTTCTGATCTTTTTTTCTCATAATCAGATTATCCTTTTGAGCAGTTGATTCAGGACCTTCTGTATCTGATAATCATTTGGTTTGGTTTGTGTATATTACTGTAAGTGAATGTTACATTTAATGCTACGATGTCTGAAATCGAAAGCCTTTAATCAATTAGTTGCTTCAAGACTTCATGTATCAGAGCATTAAATGTATTGATTCCTGTTAGTTTCCAGTAGATTTGATTCATGCTGATTATTGTTCGATGTATGATGTATTTAGCTCATTAACTTAGCGATACACTTTTAATAAGTGTTACTTCAGTAACTACTTGCATCGAATTTATTGTGGTTCCTATTAAATCCTCTTACGGTCAAAGTATTAGATTCCATATTGATTATTTCTGCTATATGTTGTATTTAGCTAACATTGGGTAGATAATTAATTTCTATCCTTATAATCAGAATACTCGTAAGAGTTTTTATACGACCTCTTGTATCTGAGCATCAACTATTGTGATTTCTGTTACATCCTCATGGAAGCAATAGGTGTGCTTCATGTAGATTTCAGCTTACGTTCTTAATGCGATTACGTCTTCGGTAAAATCGGAACAGTACTGGGTGACATGCATGAAAAGTCGAATATTACACCTGTTTTATCCTTCTGATTTCAGAACTTGAAGAAACATTCAGAAGATAAATATAGCTTTCTATAGAGAAACGATGTCCGTGCCTGGCATGACCTTTGGATCGTGTCCGGAGGCACACTGAGGGTTCGCAGAGCATGTATAAATTCCATGGTAAATTAATTGTTGTAAATTAACCATGAACAATCGTTCAAACTTCCCATGAATGTTTCGTTTATTTCGCAAATCAACATCAGGATGCAACATCGACAACAAAACAAAACATCGATATTTGAAGTATCGGTATTTAAAATTCAAACATCGATGTTGATAATACATCTCCCAAAAACCATAGATGTTTTGAAACATCGATATTCAAAATTAAAACATTGATGTTGATAATACATCGCCCATAAACCATCGATGTTGATAATACATCGCCCATAAACCATCGATGTTGATAATACATCGCCCATAAACCATAGATGTTTAAGCATCGGTGTTTTAAACTTCAGTAAACTTTTAAACATCAGTGTGTATTTAAACTTTTTCCCCATTTCTTAAAACTGGTTTAGCAACCTCAAAGATTAACGTTCGCAGAGGGGAGGATTTAATTTGTCATTTGCTGTGTTTATTAATTTATAACTAAGATTGTTTTTAATTTTCAGTAAAAAACAAATTAATAAGAACAATTAACCAATATTTTATTTTCAAATTGAATAATATAAAAGAAAATAATATTTATAACAATTTGACATAGGTACTACTAACTATAAGTATAATTGGGTAAATACAAAACAATAATTATTGTTAATTATTATTAATTATTTATCAACTTATGGGCAGGAAAAACATTACAAACTTATTTTTTATTTACTGTAAATAAAAAATATTGGGCCTATAATTATTATAAGCACCAATATTTGTTATTTACAGTTTGTAAAATAAAAGACGATTATTAACTTTCTCCACCTTGAGCCGACTTCTTTTTTCACTAACTGTCCCACAAATTATGGAAAAAGCTCTTTCTGATGGGACGGATGTCGCCACCAATGACAAAAACGTAGTTGCACGGTTATTTTTTAAAATTTTTACAATGTTACTTTTTTATTCAAAAATAAAATATCGACAGTGTTATAACATCGATGTTAAACAAATATCGGCTCCAATAAATCGATGGTAAACACATCGACGTTTTTTACAAACCGCTCTCGTTAACAACACTTTCTAGAGAGCGGGAACATTTCCAAGCGATCGGATTGCTTGTTGGTTGAAATTTGTCTCGTTGCTAGGGGTATCGTACCTCCTTTATCCTAGTCCTTTTCAGATCCTCCACCATTGGCTACTTTGGTCTAAAAGTATGTTCAATTTACTAATTATTAAAATTATGCTAATCGGCAATTTTTTTAATTGTTGTACTGGTTCTTTTTCATTTAAAAATAAAACATCAACAACGTAAAAACATCGATGTTAAAAAATCATCGGTTCCAATACATCGATGGTAAATAAATAGATGTTTTGAAAACATAGACATCGTTGTCGCATCCCTACATCTGACCCGAGTATTTACGTCAAAACTACGGAATGTGTCGTCCACTACACAACCTTCTAATATTTTTTAGCGCACTTGGTCTTAAAAAAGCAAGAGTAAATCCCTGAGATTCACCTACAAAATAGGTTTAAAATATTTGTCTGGTCCCGTCCTCTCTGGACGGGACCAGACAAAAATATAGTGACCAGGAGAGGCCTGCTTCATATTGCATTTCCGGCAGACGTGGAAAACCGTTAAACCATGATCAAATGAAATTGATGACAAATGTCACCCGGTCTTCCCAGAGATGAGTCAGGTGATATTTAAGATCCTCGTATTTGAAGGCACATTCGGATTGCTTTCTGATGCCAGCTCAGAATATGAATTCAAACCATTTGAACTTCAGGAGAGTGACACAGCATGAGATACAAAAAGAGACACACAGAGAGAAAGAGAACTATCCTACCGTCTGTTTTACCCTCGCCGAACCTTTTGCTTCTTGATTTTTCCCCTCCGTTGTTGTGCTTGGCACAGCTTGGTCAAATATGGTCCTTGCGCCATAAAACCCAAAATCAACCAAACAAACCAGTCCATCATTTGAAACCGACTTCACTATTACTACACAAAAAAATGTAGAAAAACAATTTCATTTATCCTTTCATATCTGGAATCGAGAAAAAGGTCACATTCTTCAACAAAATACAGGATGGAGTCAAAAATATATTTATGAAAACTTACTATTCAACCACATATTTTATTCGCCATTTCCAGAATGACCGAACTATTCTTGTAACGTATCGAAGCCAACACTCTCCTTGTGATGGCGCCGAAATTTGGAACCTTGAGAAAAATACATAAAGCTTCTTTTTCCATTCCTCGTATTACAAGTGCCCATTCTGTTTCCCGAAATATCTTCATTATACAAAACTGCGCTGCGGAGTTTCGATCGTTGAGAAGCCATGATTTGAAATGTATATTTTATGATCAAAAAGACTCACTCATTTTTCTTCATCCCGTTGTTGAAATGATCGAATCCGGGCTCTCTTACAAAGCGAACATTTCCTGCGGAACAAGGAAAGGCCATTTACTTTCCCGGGAAACTCCTGGAGAAGGGAAATTTGAAAGAAAAATACTCCCACCTCCAAACACGAAAAGAAAATACCTGCTCTCTCCGAAACTTCGTTCCTCTCTGATTTAGACGCCCGAACTGTATGAATAAATCAAACTTACCTGGCTTCGTGATAATTCATTAATATCTGAGGCGGGAAAGGAAATAAGAGCGATTCTTCGATAGGGCCGCACCGGCGGAATTAGGGATTTTTAAAAAGAAAACAAAAGGTTCCGGATACTTGTTCTGAACGAAGGTGAAGATGGTATTTCGACTTCGAAATGTTTGAAACCACCTTTTTTGTCTGGGTATTGAGATCAAAGCTCCGGTTCTTTGATTTAGATATAAATTAAGTTGATAGGAGAAAGCAGACATGTTATGAGATGTCCCGGATTATATGTAAGGAAATTTAAGGAGATGTGCGAAATTTTATTTCAGAATATCGTTGTTCAATAAAATGAGAACAAAGAGGCAATTTATACACCTTTCTGCCTAAAAGGTATTGGTGTTTGTCTGAATAAAGTATCTCTTCATTGAAAAATTGACCAAACCTTGATGAACGATGTATCATGTCATTCGAAGGAAGCCGATCATATCTTGATGGACGAGGTATCGAGTCATCAAAAGGGAACTGACCATATCTTGAAGGAAGGGGTATCGTGTCATCAAAAGGAAACTGACCAGATCTTGAAGGAAGAGGTATCGTGTCATCAAAAGGAAACTGACCAGATCTTGATGTACGAGCTATCATGTCATTAGAAAGAAACAGACCAGATCATGACGGATGAGATATCGTGTTATCAAAAGGAAACAGACCAGATCTTGAAGGAAGAGGTATCGGGTCATCAAAAGGAAACTGACCAGATCTTGATGTACGAGCTATCATGTCATTAGAAAGAAACAGACCAGATCATGACGGATGAGATATCGTGTTATCAAAAGGAAACAGACCAGATCTTGAAGGAAGAGGTATCGGGTCATCAAAAGGAAATTGACCAGATCTTGATGTACGAGCTATCATGTCATTAGAAAGAAACAGACCAGATCATGACGGACGAGATATCGTGTTATAGAAAGGAAACAGATCAGATCTTGAAGGAAGAGGTATCGTGTCATTCAAAGGAAACAGACCAGATCTTGAAGGAAGAGGTTTCGTGTCATCAAAAAGAAACTGACCAGATCTTGATGTACGAGCTGTCATGTCATTAGAAGGAAACATACCAGATCTTGACGGACGAGATATCGTGTTATCAAAAGGAAACTGACCAGGTTTTTATAAACAATGTATCGTGTCATTAGAAAGAAACCGACCAGATCTTGACGGACGAGATATCGTGTTATCAAAAGGAAACACACCATATCTTGAAGAACAAGGTTTCTTGTCAACAAAAGAAAACTGACCAGGTCTTTATAAACAAGGTATCGTGTCATTAAAAAGAAACCAACCAGATTTTGATGGAGGATGTATGTTGTCATCAAAAGAAAACTGACCAGATCTTGCTCTCGATATCAAAAAAATTGGCAATATAGTGCTAACAATCTCGTCATTAGCAAAATTAATCAGATCTTGATGGACGAGATAACTCGCTGATACCACTTGGAAGGTTAAAAAAATGTCAGCAGGTTTTTGTAAAAGACTTTTCCCATCGTATACAGGCAATTGCCTATTCTATATACCATTCTGGTGGGGTCTTAAGTCAAGGTTAAGGAGAATATCTACAAGGAACTATCTACTACTATCTGATCTACAAAGTGCACACAGAAGATTTAAAAACTTCAAAATGTTACCAATAACGATTAAAACATGTAATAGAATTCTCAATAGGCTACTTCGACTCGGACTGAGCAAACGTCACCACAATCTTTCTCCTACAAGAGACATCAATATCACTTCTGTCCCGATGATGGTTACGTTTAGCTTCCACCAAAATAACTATCGACAATTCTGTCGCATGTTTTAATCTTTATTGGTAATACTTTTAAAACTCTAAATTTTTGACAAGGACGAATATGAGACGTCCAAGTTTATAGTTATGTAAATTTAATGAGGTATACAAAACTTCATTTAAAAGTATTAGTCTTCACAAATCCGACGAACTAAAATGAAATCCACACACAGTCCAATCTTAGACACCAGTTGGTCTATTTAAGAGCCTTTTCACATCATATACAGTTAGCTGCCCTTTCTACATGCATTTCAAGCGAAGAGGGTTTGTGTAAAGGCACACTCTATGATCTGATCTACTGTGTACAGAAAGAAAAAAAAATCAGAAAAACTGACAGCGATTTCACCATCGAAAGTATGTGTAATAGTTAAATCAAAGAAATTCACCTGTTGAGGTATAAATTTTAAGAGAGACATTTTCACCGTAGACACGAACAAACTATTGGAAACTGATAATTTTCTTATTGTTACCAAATATGGATAAGTTGTCTATTGTGTGTACAGGATGTCTGTTATACCACATAAGCACTTGGAATAAAAATATTATCTAGCTATGGTAGGATACAGTTATTCAAAGATGGTTGGTAAGATGATTGGACTGGAGTGCAGTGAAAGCAATGGGAGATGTTTTAGCTATACAAGTTAAATATAAGTAGACTGAGCATTGTTAAATGTGAATTGCTTCAAAAAGTGAAACAAGAAAATAGACTAGTAATCACGTGGCAGATCTGTTAAAATTTACTTGTTTGGTTGATGTGGCATCTAATCACCTCTTTTGGTCATATAATAGCCAACCAACCGGTCTGGTGGTCAAGGTGTTAGCCTCTAGATAAGAAGGTTCCTGGTTTGAATCCGAGTCAGTGCATGGGTATTCGTGAGCGTATGGTGTAGAGGCTGCAGGTGCACTTTAAATCTGTCGTCACCGAAAATCCTCGCGTTGGGTTGGTGGAAAGTTTGGAGAGTGGTGTGCCAACTCAGTTATTGCCTCGTCATCTGACCGTGGTTCAAAATAACGCGGTCTTGTCCTCGGATCTTTTCCTTAGAGGATTGATCCCGGACCGTCGTTAATAGCCCGATGTGTTGCTCTAGTACGACGTTAATTAAAAATTACCGTATCTACCTAGATTTTTTAATTTAAATTTTAAAGTTAAAATTCCAAGAAAAATCATAAATTTTGTGTTTCCTTGTTGAAAAAAAGGAAAGTAAACCTCTTCCCAATTGGATTGAGGGTAAAATCATGCAGAATAATATTTATAATAACTTTGTAATCAACAGGGTAAAGTAATTTAAATTAGGGGATTGATCTTGGACCGTCCTCAATAGCCTGTTGTGTTGCTCTAATAAGACGTTAATAAAAAAAATTACCAAATTAACCAAATTTAGTGATTTAATATTTTATGATAGTGTAGATGTGCACATTATACAGATTTGTGGCAAAAATAGTGAAATGTCCAAAATCTACTACTATATAAAGTGGACCAATCAGGTGACGTATAAATGAATAGGCGTCTTCAACCGTCTTTTTAACCAATAAGATAATGATTGGTGCTATCCTCACGTTATATGAAAGTGGTCTATCTGACCAGATCTTGTTAGGTCAGAGTTTGATCATGTCACGTTACAATTAGTAGTCACATTAGCCTGGACCAGGTTGCCAGAGCTCACTCAATTTAATATTTCCACTAGCAAAATACCCGACCTTACTCGGTTTGAATTGGTTTACTCTAGATTGAAGAGATAATCAAAATATATAATGACTTAGGTTTTTTTGTAGAAGAAAAATTTATTTTAACATCTTTCGCCATCTTTATATTTTCTACTACTTACTTTGGACACAAATCCTACACATGCATATCCATTCATGTAATACATTTCACATACATCGCACAATTGCTGTATGACAAAGCTACAAAATGACGAAAGGTGGTACTAAGGTTACTACTATAAAAGACGATTTATAGGAAGATTTGGAATTCCCTTTCTTAAGTTCTTTTCATGTTAAACTCAATTAATTAAAATTACGATTTACGGCGAGTGCTCTCGCACTCATAGTCAGCAAAACAATATTTTTTTACTTATGACACTCTTGCCTCCGGTATGCGACATTGTGAAATTTTGCAATCTTCTCCTGTCATTATTACAACGAATTTTTTAATGTTAAAAAAAGTTCCAGTTTGGATAAATAAACATTATTATTCTTTCAATAACGGCATTATTCTTTAAATAACGGCATTATTCTTTAAATAACGGCATTATTCTTTAAATAACGGCATTATTCTTTCAATAACGGCATAACTACACTTAAAATTTACTGAAAATTTATACTGACTTACCTAACATTTTTAAGTCTAATACTTTGTGGTGCTGTTGCGTGTGATGAGAAGGAAAACACATTTATTAAAATAATAAATATTTAAAACAGGAAGCAGCGAAGTAAAACAAAATAAAAGATGTTGCAAAAAATTGTTCTAAAGATATTAATTTGTGATTCAATTTTATCTCTTGATCTCGCACAGTTGCCACAACTTACAACTAAAAGTGTACAAAATTTAGAAATGTGAAATTAATTCAGAGCGAAAGAACCAGAAAAAAATATCACTGCTCGCGCGATCTTGTTCATTCTCGTTTCATTGAAAAATATCGTCTGTCCCAAATATTCGGAAATCGTTTTCATTGCGCAAAGAATAAAAATGAGACTCGAAATAAATGAAGTATCAGAGATGAAATTCCATAAAAAAAAAAAAAAAAATTCTTGAAGAATAATTACTTTTTCAGCAGTACTGGTAAAGCAATCGAAGTAATCGTAATATTCAATAGACATTCCAGTTTTTCCAAAACTACCAAATTATGGTTGATTTAAGTATACTTACTCATGTGTTTTAGCATGAAACTAAACTAAATATAACAATAAAGAAATGTTTAATATTGCCTTCACTAAACTAATAGATAATGTATAAAATAAAATACAATGCAATCAAATATCTGGAATGCAATTCATGTGATGTCTACACAAACACACAAACACAAAATCGAGCATAGAACAGAAAGACGGACAGACAGACATTCGCAACCAATGCCACTCACTAAATGAAGATAAGTACTCACTGTATGCTAATTTTCATGAAAATATCTTAAACTGCGTGGACGTGTATAGGGCACAACATACAGACAGACAGACAGACAGACAGACAGACGGACAGACAGACAAACAGACACCAAACCTGAAAAGGGCGGATTCGGCATCAGAAGGGTCCAAAACGGATAGAAAACTTGAAATGGGTCGAAAATATTAAATGTACAAACAAACACTCCATTCTTATTTATATAGATTATGGTTTTACCCATTTACACCAGTGAACATGACACAGATTTATTCCTCAGATTTTATTACAGGTACTTAGTAGTAAAATTTCAACTAACTTTTTCATTGGATTCATTCACCTTTCCCGGATTCACCTTTCCCGGAGATTGAATTATGTTGCAAAAAGAGAAGTGTAAAATTTTAAATCGCGTTTCTTAACACATTTTTCCTGTTTCATCCTTTTCAGATAGGTTCGGATCAAGCAGTTTATAAAACACACGAGCTACAAACCATTAGAAAAATTCTATGATCAAGTTGCACTAAATAATAGTTTCCAGCACAATTAGCCAAAAGTTTCAAAGCAGCAGTTTCTATACGAGACCTATACATTAATCACTTCCCATAATACACACCGTGTCTTTTTCAAGTGCTGGATCCAGCCCGATGTACATTTGGGGAAAGTTTAACTTTGCGAGACAGATAACCCAGAGTTTTATATAGTGAGGCTTGAATGAAAAAAAAAGAGGATATCAAAGGAGTCTTTTCATTTTTTATGTTCCAGACAATAAAAGTGCCCGAACATAAAAATTGAAAAATGAGAATTCTCCCCCCACTTTGGGTCTCTTGTTAGCTTAACACTCGTTACAATTGAAAAAAAGATATAATGAAAAGGGTACGACTTATTCGCTTACATTGTTTTCATATTAAGCTCCAAAACGGCATTTTTCAGTTACTGAAACAATTCATTCAACATAATGTCGCAAAATATAGTTACTTAATAACAGTTATAGTCAATTTGTGTGTCCCAACATTGGTTGTCCTTATATATCAAATGAACTAACGCAAAAGATTAATACAGGATACTTGGATCCATTAAGGATCCTTGGAGCGCTAGCTAACGTTAAAGTTGACAGTAATCCTCCAAACGTCGTGAGATTACTGAGAAGTGTAGTATTGTTTTTTTTATCCAAGCCCACATGCACACAACCAAATAAAACTTTGTTAAAGAACCCCGATATGGGTTTCTTTCAACACTTATAAAAATTCTTTTGGTCCTGGTCATCAAAAGATTGGAGAGTGGGGTGTCAGCTCAGGTGTTGCTTCGTCATCTGACCGTGGTTCAAAATTACGAGGTGTTGTCCTCGGATATTTCCCTTAAGTGACTGATCCTGGACCGTCGTCAATAGCCCGTTGTGTTGCTCTAGTACGACGTTAACAAAATTTACCATTACCATTACCATTGGTCCTGGTAATCTATATATATAATTCTCTTACGTGGCACGCAAAAAACACGTTATTTGTAATCGCGTTTTGGCAACACTGTACGATTGTTTATTTATCGCGAAGTCTCGCGCATCGATTGAATTTATAGCGTTAACGGATGAAATTTTATTGAAAAAAAAAGGAAATTTTAATGAGCTGTTGCAGTTAGTTTATAATAGAAATCAAAGAAAGCGGAGGATCTTTTCAGGGCCATTTAAAAAACGGTCTTTTTCAGGGCCAACAATTATAGTTCAACAAGACGATTGCACTACCACTTTCGGCAACAAACTCAATAAAAAAGTGTGGATCGTTTGAGTGCTGTGAAAATGTACACACAAACAACATGATGGGTATTCAATTTCCAAAGCAACACTCACATTTCGAGTCAAAATTTGCACAAAGTTTTCATTTGAATTCTGATTTTAGAGATACTGTATATATTTTTTCTGTAATACAGCAAATTTAGATATGAAAAACATTTTTTTGGTAACATATTTTGTAAACAATCCCTTCTGCTAGGACACATGTCTTCATTGAGGCGAGCGAAGCGAGCATAGGTTCGCGCAGCGAACCAATGAGGATTGCGAAGCAATCCACCGGGGGTTGGCGAGCGTTAGCAAGCAGGGGGCAGGCCCCCTAGTCAAATAAAATTTGTTGGAAAGGATCTATTGCTCTTTTTAGAATAGGAAGTGTCATTTCAAGGATTGAATAAATTGGCCATGGAATGGATTGTATTAAACAAAAGAGTTAATTTATGTTGTTTGTAATATACTGGACATAATATATAGCTAGAGATTAGATGGATCTACAGTTCCCTTTTGATTCGAGATTTTATTCACAATAGTATTGTGTGGCGTATCGTTTGGCACTAAAGAGATTTCAACCGACGAACATTCTGCCTTTCCTCGAAGCGTTCGAACCTCACGGTCTACAGGGTAGGGTACCGAAAAATAGGAGGGATCGTCTAGAAGGTCAGTCGCTGAAAACTAGTAAATGGTGATCGATGTCAGCGATCACTTAATGGGCAGAGGTCACTTAAATGGGATATAACTTCCACCGTACACAGATCAATTCCATGCCGCTGGTGTAAACGAAATTTTAGTGGTAACAATTATCTATCTGCCACAGAGTAAAGGTTAAGTATTCTTACTCAGGTGGTTTTACACGAAACTGATCTAAGTATGACTGTAAAGGAAAGTTTAATATAGCATTCACTAAACTAATCTATGATGTGTAAAATGAAGCAAATTATAATCAAATATCGAGAAAAAATTAATGTGATACCTGTACAAACACAAAATCAAACATAGAACAGGAAGACGGCCAGACAGACTTGCGGAACTAAGTTTTCAGTCTCTCTCTCTCTGTATATATATATATATATATATATATATATATATATATATATATATATATACAAAATAAAAACCAAAAGGAATTTGTTGAAAACGAAAGTGTTGGTGGATCAGGGCGTCATCAGGGAGGAGCCTGACCCATACAACACAAAATGGTGTTTTCTACGAGTATGAGCAGCAAAGTGCTAAGAAATTGCTCATATACTCCCCCAAACACCATTAAAAACAAATATACGAAAAAGATTCGAATAATAAAATTTAAATCAAACCTGCAGCAGCAGTCGGGAGACCGGCAACACAAAGCCAGAAGATCGCATCAAATGCCGCAACTCACTTAGTTCAACAAACCGCCAACACCAATGACTCAGAGGAAATGACGAAATAGAAATAGTCATCGGTGGTGTAATTGTTGATAGTAATAAATCAGCTTCATCTTTTTTTATTACTTTTCTTGAAGGATTTATTCGTGAGAAGTGAGTTTTATGGTAATAACATATTAAAAATATAATACATATGATTTTTAATTTTTTTTTGATCTTTCATTAAATTACGTATTTGAATGATATATATATATATATATATATATATATATATATATATATTTGTCAGATAGATTCTTAATATTAGGTTCATTTTCAGTATTAATTTCTTTAACGCATTTTGCTGTCAATTCATTTCCGAGTTTATTTCTGACTTAAAAAAAGTAACCGAATAATACAATTTTCCACATGAATATGTGGATTAAAACATCATTAAAAGAGCATTAACAAGTTTCTTCATTGATATAAAATTATTTGGCAAGGAATCCATACGTTTAATATAATATTTTCAATTTTTAGTGTGGGATCATTATAATTTGCAGTAATTTCAGACATTTCCCCTTCTACTTCGGAAATCAAGTTATCAAATTTATTTTTCCAAACTATGCTGCTTTGAAATTCAACTAATTCCATTTCTAAATCATGGATACTTAACCACTTAAATTATTTTAACTCCATTGTTTCGAATTTCGTTTTGTACGGATATAAAATAAAGTGAAATGTATTTTCCATACTTTAAATTGCTTAAATCTCCCATAAAAGGCTTGTTTTATTTTCTGATTTATCATTAAATATTTTTTGATTGCATTTTCTTGAACGTCAAGCGTATTTTCCATTGTTATTGTGTTTTGAAAAGGTTTTTGTAATCGAGGAAAATATTTCATGACTTTTTATTCCAAATCCCTAGTAAAGATGTCAAGTTTCATCATAAATATCCTAATATTCTCATATAAATCTTAAAACAGCATTATGTATAGTCAATAAATCTAAAACATTTGACAAAAATCATTTATGCATTTTTTTATTAATAAGTTCTTTATTAACACTTGTATTTTCTTCTTATTTTTTAAAGAGGGGTTCGAATAATAATTAAAATTATTAATGTATATGATGAAATGATGATGATAAGTTTATATGAATCAACGCGTGGGTCATTTAAAAAGCCTGCGTGGGTCAGTGTCTGAACCGGGGGTCATAGTTTCGCCATCCCTGCTCTAGAACTTGCATTGGGAACACACATACAGACAGATGGACAGACAGACAATAAACGTCCAAGAGGCGGGTTTGGAATCAGAAGAGTACAAAACGGTTTGAAAAATTAATTGAAATGAGTCGAAAATATTCAATGTACAAACAAATACTCTATTCTCATTTATATAAATTCAGTTAGAACACGAATGCAATATCTGACCCGCAGCTGGGAGTTGAGTTGCATACCCGCTGCAATGGAATAAAAATGTACAATTTTGCATACTTCTTAGTCCTAACGTATATGGAATTGTACACTGATGGTTGTAGAATCTGTTCGAAGAATCAGCAACATTTTTCTTGTGCAAATATCACAAATATTTTGCAACTGTAATCAATTAATTGCTACCATAATCTTTGACCTAATTAGTTCTAAGCTGCATTGATTTCTCTGCTCTGACTATTTATTTCTCCTCCATGATAAACTTGGTGTAGGGCATTATAACCTGAGATACTTAAAATAAAGCACAAGGTCTCATTAAGGTTCGCTTTCCCTTTGGTTTTGATCCTGGAACATCGCCAATTGCCCGTTGTGTTGCTCCAGTGCGACATTAATTCAAAATACCATACCATACCATTAAGGTTTGGCACAGTAATTTGTTTTTTAAATCACCAAAACACTATAGAAGGCAACTTTGTTATAAATTTCCTATTTACGTAATATCGTCTGTAGATTAGCTATGGTATTAGCCTATTGATTATATTAGATAGCCCTATTGGTTAGCTATGGTAAGCTTTCTATCAATTGCTAATAATTTTTGTAAGTTTTGTAAAGTTTATCAGGGGTTACGGTAGCCCAATGGAAGTGTAACGGATTAAGATACTAAGGTTTGCAAGTTCGATGCTAGGTCCAACGAAAGACAGTCGTGGAAGGGGAGATGGTGCACGTTAAATCTCTCATGGAACCAAATGTCCTCATTTTGGTGTGGTGTGGTAGTTTGGAGTGGTGGTCGCCAGCTAAGTGTTTTAGAAAACGTTTTTCCGTGGTTCAAAAGGACAAGGTGTTATCCTCGGATCTTTCCCTTCGGAATTGATCTTGGATAGTTTCTTCAGTGTGAAGTTAATTAAATTTCTACCTACTACCATCGATATTTATGGATGAGTACTACTAAGTCTAAAATTTCTAAATCTAAATACTAAGTAGAAAAAAATATCAACGTTCTTTTGAATTTAGAATTAAATTTTTTAAAAAGCAAGTATCGTCTGTGAACGTTAAATAGAATTTGTTAAGTATTATTAGTGGTGTATCACTTTCAACATATTGAAAAGGATCCCAAATACTTAGACCGTTTTAGTTTTTCAAGTTATGTTCATGTCAGAGCAATGTTATTGAAGTCTTTTTAATGTTCCGAAACTGAAACTCTAATATATTTCCGCATTCTGGAGTGTTGTAAGAATTTTAAAGCGACAAATATTTAAGCTCCCTATTTTTAAGAACGACGCATTCCGAACTGCGTTTTACAAAAATAAAATCGCTGTCCGGGTAAAAAAAAAAAGAGGGGGGGGGGGGAACGTCATGGAAAAGAACATCGCATAGTTTTCCCTCAAAGAAAATACTTCGTTTCTGTGGGAACTGATGAGCAGAAAGTTCAGTTTTCAAGATTTCTCTGGGAAGAAAAACACGAAAAATAACACGAAAGCGGTACAAGACTTTTCCCTGCTTTCATCAGAAAAATCATGTTCCTTGTTAAGTGGTTCACAAAATCCGAGTTAACAATACGAATTCATCAAAATAAAACAAAATCGAAGTCATTTCTTGCTAATCAAGAACAAAATTTTTTTAAATTAAGTATTTTTCTTTGTGAAAGGCCATGATTTTGAAAAGACTTTTTATGTCAAGCTAAATGTTGGTGGTAGTAGTATTTTTGTCTTCCAGTATGCATTCCGGAATGTGATGTCACTTGTTACCGGACATTTTCCTATTACGATTTCAGTATATCGCCAATAGAAATTAAAATAATGAATTCCGTGTTTTCCGAATATGATATATCACCGTCTTCGAGCAGAATCTCATTTCTTCCCCAAAAAGTGATTTGATCGAAATAACACGTACACCAACATCTGACCAATGGTAAGATAGTGAAGTCCTCATTCATCAAGATGCTGCCCATTTTTTATGATGATGTGATAAAGATCTGGTAGGTTTTCTACAAATGACGAGTTATCTTGTCCATCAAGATCTGGTCAGTTTTCTATTAATGACGAGTTATCACGTTCATCATGATCTGGTCCGTTTTCTATTAATGACGAGTTATCACGTTCATCATGATCTGGTCCGTTTTCTACAAATGACGAGATATCTTGTCCATCAAGATCTGGTCAGTTTTCTACAAATGACGAGTTATCTCGTCCATCAAGATCTGGTCAGTTTTCTATTAATGACGAGTTATCACGTTCATCATGATCTGGTCCGTTTTCTACAAATGACGAGATATCTTGTCCATCAAGATCTGGTCAGTTTTCTACAAATGACGAGTTATCTCGTCCATCAAGATCTGGTCAGTTTTCTATTAATGACGAGTTATCACGTTCATCATGATCTGGTCCGTTTTCTACAAATGACGAGATATCTTGTCCATCAAGATCTGGTCAGTTTTCTACAAATGACGAGTTATCTTGTCCATCAAGATCTGGTCAGTTTTCTACAAATGACGAGTTATCTCGTACATCAAGATCTGGTCAGTTTTCTATTAATGACGAGTTATCACGTTCATCATGATCTGGTCCGTTTTCTACAAATGACGAGATATCTTGTCCATCAAGATCTGGTCAGTTTTCTACAAATGACGAGTTATCTCGTCCATCAAGATCTGGTCAGTTTTCTATTAATGACGAGTTATCACGTTCATCATGATCTGGTCCGTTTTCTACAAATGACGAGATATCTTGTCCATCAAGATCTGGTCAGTTTTCTACAAATGACGAGTTATCTTGTCCATCAAGATCTGGTCAGTTTTCTACAAATGACGAGTTATCTCGTACATCAAGATCTGGTCAGTTTTCTATTAATGACGAGTTATCACGTTCATCATGATCTGGTCCGTTTTCTACAAATGACGAGATATCTTGTCCATCAAGATCTGGTCAGTTTTCTACAAATGACGAGTTATCTCGTCCATCAAGATCTGGTCAGTTTTCTATTAATGACGAGTTATCACGTTCATCATGATCTGGTCCGTTTTCTACAAATGACGAGATATCTTGTCCATCAAGATCTGGTCAGTTTTCTACAAATGACGAGTTATCTTGTCCATCAAGATCTGGTCAGTTTTCTACCAATGACGAGTTATCTCGTCCATCAAGATCTGGTCAGTTTCATTCTAATGACGAGTTATCATGTCCCTCAAGATCCGGTCAGGTTTCTATTAATAACGAGTTATCTCGTCCATCAAGATCTGGTCAGTTTCATACTAATTACAAGTTATCTTGTCCATAAATATCTGGTAAATTTTCCACTAATGACGAGTTATCTCGTCTTGCAACATCTGGTCAATTTTGTATCATGACGAGTGATCTCGTCCATCAAGATCTGGTCAGTTTTGTACTAATGACGAGTAATCTCGTCTATCAAGATCTGGTCAATTAAGTTTTGCTAGTGATGAGGTACCATGTCAATACAATAACCAATAGAAAGGTTGGTTTGCATTTTTGCTAGACACTAAATGCTCAATTCCGTGTTGACGCCATTAGATTAAGATTAATCGCCAACCATCGCCAAAACGGCGATGGTTAGCACTTAATTTAACTGGGTAACTATATTTTAAGGTAACCCCAATTTGTATCACGTAAGAATACTGTGGTAAAAGGAAGTAATTTCTCTGTCTAGTTTATTTGTTTTGCACAGTAAATCTTCCTTTGTTAAAGTTTAGTTTAATTAAATTTCCTTTAGTTTGCACTAGTTACGTTTTACCTTTATTTTGCGATGTAGTTCAAGGTAAACATTAGAAACGAGTGCTCGTATTTCACGGATAGTAGATTTTTCCTTGTTTTTGTGTAAACATTTATTAATATTCTTACCCTGTGGTAGAATACGATTGCTACACGTCTTTAGAATTAATTTCCAACACTATTAAAGCTCTTGTGAACATAAATAACTTGGGCGAAATTACATTTAAAAAATGTCATTAATCACAAATATAGGGAAATAGTTTATAATTCGGAGTAAATAAAGATACAAGTTTAACACTTGATGTACTAGATTTTAAATTATGTACGAAAATATTTCTGAAAACAATTAGTGGCCAGCAATACTGGTAAAACAATCTGTACTTTAACTGCAGTTATAACAATGCCAACGGGTGTTTTTTTTTGCCTTTTTTTGAATTTTGAACAATGAGAGCTTTTCTGAATCCGAAGAGAGAAATATCCACAAAGTAAAAAAATTAATAGATAATTAACAAATAATTTATTTTAAAATTGAATTATATAAAAGAAAATAATCTTTACAACAATTCGACAAAGGTACTACTAATTATAAGTATAATTAGGTCGGTACATTACAATAATTATTGTTAGTTATTATTAATTATTTATCAACATATGGGAGGGGGACGCAACAAACTTATTTTTTAATAACTGTAAATAAAAAATATTGGTGCCTATAATTATTATCTGTCCCATTATCTGTGTTACTTACAGCTTGTAAAAAAATAAGTTTGTTAACTTTCTCCCCCTTAAGACTGACTACTTTTTTCATTAGCTATCTCACCACTTAAGGAAAAAACTCTTTCTAATGAGACAGCTTGTCGCCATCACTAGCAAATACTTAGTTTAACTTAAATTATATTCTTAATTTTTACTATGGTGCTTTTTTTATTCAAAAGTAAGACATTGACAACGTAAAAACATAGACAATTTTAAAACATCGATGTTAAACAAACATCGGCTCCAATAAATCGATTGTAAATAAATAAATGTTTTTATAAAACATCGATGTGCCGACCAACCGGTATAGTGGTTAAGGTGTTAGCCTCTAGATCGGAAGGTCCCGGTTCGAATCCGGGTTCGGGCATGGATGTTTGTAAGCGTATACCAGCTCAGGTGTTGCTTCGTCATCTGAACATGGTGCAAAATTACGAAGTAATTGTTAGGAGCAATGATGGTCCTCCCACTGGGTGCTCCTTCACAAGTGGCCATCACTTCCGGCCTTGTAGTGGCCAATGACTTCGGTCAAATGTGCCCGCCATTAGAAAAAAAAAAAAAAAAAACATCGATGTTTTGAAAACATCGATGTCGCATCCCTACTTTTCAGACCATCCATGGCCACTTTGGTCTAAAAGTATGTTCAATTTACTAATTATAAAAAATTATGCTACTTGTTTTTTTTTTAAATTTTTTATAATGGTACGTTTTAAATTTAAAAAGAACATCGCGAAGCCGTAAAAACATCGACAAGTATAAACGTCGATGTTTGAAAAATATCGGCTCCAATACATCGATTATAAATACATCGATGTTGCATCCCTAGCCAGCACGTCGCTGCCCGAGACAGTTCTTAACGTGCAATCAGGGATGACCACTGCTCGCTTAGGCTAGCCAACCATTAATAAAAAAATGTTCTAGATTAAATTTGAAAATTCGATTTGGACACAAAATTTGCAAAAAAGGTAAGTCTAACTGAGTGCAAAAGTTCATTACCATAAAAAAAAATATTAAAGCTCGTCAATCTCTGGTGTGAGTGCTACAAAATTCTAAAAACTTTCGCAATAGAAAATTGTATTGTTCCAGTGCGACATTAATTAAATACCTATCTGCCAAAAACAATTTCGAAGACGATTCCAAACGACGAAAGAGTCGTAACGTCATAGCCTAATGCGCCCATTATTCGTATTGTAAAAATAAAAAAATTTTAATTGAAAAAATTATTTATTTAAAAAAAATCAACTGCAGTTTTCAAATCCGTTAAAATTTCACTCTATCTTTAACGATCCAGGAGATAGAATAAAGAACTCCAGAGCTGTAGTTAAAACTATTTATGTATTTGCTTTATTTTTCGGCTGAGATCGTTGCTCGGAAAATGAATGGGACACAATTAATTTACCATCTGTGATCTCTTTATACTGTTACTATTCTAAGGAAAACAATAATAATTAAATGACAATAAATTAATTAGAAATTTTCTAGATTAAAATTTAAAATTCGGTCACACAAATTTTACAAAAAAATTGGACTATCTGTTAAATTTGATTTTTGTAAGAGCCATAGATTCGTCAGGATACTGAATACATACATACACACAGAGAAGCACTTCCTTTTTTAATTGTAGAGATGAAGATTACAGGATACAGGACAATTACACTTTACAGGATAATAAATAAGTTACCAAAATTTCGATCATAAACATAACATTTCTATCATCCTTTTCTTACTTCTGTTGTCACTGAGCGAACCCGGATAATTTTATCGTTTCAATAAAACCTATCTGTCTCGGCGGTCAATACTGGGCCACTTTCAATTGTATAGAACTCTAGTCTGTCATCTGATCTGTCGTGCATGCTATATTTCTATTACAAATTTTTTTGAAATACAATACAGATCAAAATGCAAGATTCTTTTAATTTGTTGGTTCTACAATTGATATAGATTTGACATCTTTATGATAATGACTGGATCAGTTATATGCACAAATAATTTCTTCAAGACAATGCTAAAACTTCTACAAATATAGTAAAGTGTTTTGAACAAATTCATTCACAAGCCTTGATGTGGTTTAAGAACTTTGGTGATAAAGCTCTATTCCATCTGTATCAAATTCTGCCTGTCGAATGAAATCTGATTCAGATACAAATACTGGCCTTACCTGTTGCCATGGAACGGAGCTATCATATCTTCTATAGGAATGCTTGATGAAATGTATTCGAATTTGTCTCAATATCGTACTAATAAAAAAAAAACAATTCGGAACAATGTTTTTCAGGATTTTTATAGGTCGCTAGAGAAGGGTAAATTATAATACTTAACTACCTCTTTTTTCGTTGTCAACATCTGCGAAAAACGAAATAAAATTATCTTCCTCGTCAAAACACGTGATACTCAAAAGTCACCCCTAATCAAAATTAACGATCCCTGTATCTCTATAGCGACTGGATTCACCAAGACTTGGTCTCTATCATTTCTCGTAGTAAGCGGACAATAATACCATGAGGCGCAAATGTGCCCCGTGGATTAACCCTTTGCGGGTTTAAAAGTGTACAGGATACATGAACCATAACAAACGAGAATTACCACTAGCCATTTTTGACCCTTAATGTAGACTTATGATGAAATCTCTACATACTTAAAGTTTTGTTTCCTTGCAGAGTAGAGCAATATACGTAAATTAATGTGTAATTTTCCTTCTTTTTCAAAAGCAAATATTTTGACCCACTTCGATTAATGCGAGTGTAGAAACTTTGGTTCAGTTGGAAAGTATTAAATTACTTTGTTAAGTTGTCTATTTAAGAAAAGAATGTCTTAACGTAGACGAAACATACAATTACTACATGCATGAAATTTTTATGCATTTCAAACTAGAATCATACACTGAAATAAACGAATTCCCTTCTTTAAGGAAAACACTATGGTCTCACTTCGAGCATTGTAGAATCCTTGGTAGCACCGGACTGATTTCAATGCCATTGTTAAACTATAGACCACATCAGAATAAGATTTTGATTCAGCTCTCACACTAATCTAGACATTCTGTAGAACCAATATTCGAAAAGAACTGTTTTTAATTCGAATTTGAGCGCGCCACCACGCGAGAAAGGTATTCGTCTCGAGGAATTATAATTTTCTGTCTTCAATTTCGTAGGGTGCCTGGATTTAATTTCCCCGAAGAACATTGTTCCGGTTGAACCTCCGCTTTACTGTCCTCCGGAATCCGGGAGAAGGCAGGACTTTCGGAGTGGGAAAAAGATTTTGCGCCTGGGGGTATTTAGAAGTGTCCGAAATGAGCAGGCATTAGCTTCCGTTTAACATTCATCTGAAGAATGTTGCTCGACTGAATGATTATAATACTGAGGGAATTATCTCTGAAGAAGCGCTTTGAATTTATTTACAGGATAAAGCGTATCGCTTGCATTTGGTCCAGATTTTTCTAGTCGAAGGAATGAAACGAACTGTGCATCCACATTATATTTCTTTGAAATGAGTGTCTTTAAATTATTAAAATTAAAATACAGATACACGATTGTTTATAAGAGAGGATGAGGGATATTTAACATTCAAAAATTAACAATGTTTAACATTCCTCCAAGAATTGTTTCTCGCGTGGAGGATATAATGACGAGAAAAGTATCTCAGTGAAAGCGTTTTGAATTTATTTAAAGGATAAAGCTTCTCATCTGAGGTTGTTCCAGATTTTTCGAATCGATAGAATAAAATTAATTTAGTTTATGAATTATCTGTTAAATTAATTACTTTTATTTAAAAGAATTTAAATATAGATAAGTGATGATTTTTATAAGAAAGGAAATTAAAATGTATACCATTCCTTCAAGAAGCTTTCCTCGTGTGTATGAATAAAATGTGAAATAAAATGTGTGTCTGAAGAATTTGGAATTTATTTAGAGGATAAAACGTTTTATCTGCGTTTGTTTCTGAAAGTGGACTGAAATTCTTACATAATCTGTCGTAAAAGTTACTAAATTGAATTGATTAATATTTAAAATGTAGATAAATGATGATTCATGAGAATATATAGGTTTTTTTAACTCACAATTTTACTTCTGTTTTACATTCCTTTGAAGGGTGTTGATCTGGTGAATGGATAAGATGCTAAGGATATCTCTTGTGAAGCATTTTGAACTTATTTACAGGATAAAGCATGTGATCTCCGTTTCTTCCAAAATTTTCCGGTCGAAGGATTGAACGAACTGAAAGTAAAAAGTAAAAAAAAAAAAATTGTTTATTTCTTCGGATAAACTTTACATAAGTACAGAAAAAACTCAAAGTTTCTTTTCTTAAAAATGTGACACCTGTTTTGCACCCCTTGAAAAAGTAAACGGTCTCACACCCACATTTTTACAACTTTTTTATGCTTGTTTTTCGTTTGTACAGGAAGATTTAGTACACCCTGGATATTTAGTACGCAAAATAAACTTTCACAAAAAGTTCTCACATTGACTTCATATTCCTTAAAGACAGCATTCGAAAGTAAAGAAGGCCACATGGTTTAATTTTGCGCTTACACTTTCCGTGTAAGTTTGTTTAGGAAGGTTTAGTTCACCCTGAGAATTTAGTAATCGAATCGTAAAATAATTTTCTACTAAAAGATCCCGCGTTGACTGCATATTCCTTAAAGACAACATTTAAAAGAAAAGACCACACAGTTTAATTTTGAGTTCCAACTGTCCATGTAATTTTGTGCAGGAATATTTAGTACACCCTGAGTATGTAGTACTTGAAACGCAAAATATACCTCCACAAAAAGTTCCAAGATTGACTTCATATTCCTTAAACACAGCGTTTAAAAGATAAGAAGGGGACATGGTTTAATTTTGAGTTTCCATTCCCCGTGTAAGTTTGTACAGGAATATGTTGTTCACCCTGAGAATTTAGTAATCGAATCGCAAAATAAACTTCCACAAAAAGTTACCGCGTTGACTGCATATTCCTCAAAGGCAGCATTTGAAAGAAAATGACACAAGGTTTAATTTTGCGTTCCAACTTCCCGTGTAAGTTTTTACGGTGAGAATCGGTTCACACCCTTTATATTTCGGACTTGAAACGCCCAACGTAAAGTCTCACAAAAACCTCCTACGTTGACTGCATATTCCCAACACCAGGGTTAAAGACGGTAGCAGCACTCAAAGGAAAAGAAGGGCAAAAATTGAATTTATCCCGCTTCCCTTTCTGGTCCACCATTTCCCATTCCGGGAGCGTCGTGTGCTCGGAAGACTTACGCAAATCACCAATTGAAAAGTAAGTGTAATCGTTCAAATTCTCTAAGAAGCCCCGACATCCCTTTTCATCTCTTTTACTTCAAAGAGTGCACAATGAAGCTTGTTTATGCAGAGACTTTTCTCGACGTTGACAGCCAAACAGATCTTTGCTTTTATCTGTTTTTCAAAGGACTCGGATGAAAAAGCGAATGGGCTTTTCTCTTCCCTAAAAGAACGGAGAGGTTAAAGGTTTTGATATCCCTTCGGATTTGAGCTTGTAACACGAAACAAACGTCGCAGTTTGTGCGTGCTTGATATTCATTTATGCGCATTGGGCACTTTCTACAACTCGTGCATTTGGCCACAGGAAATGTTTAATTTGTAAGGAAAGATCAAAGAGGGATTAAGCGGTAAGTGGACTAAGCGGACCCATCGAGACCCGGAATACCAAAGGGCCCCGGTGGGCTCCGAGGTTTTAAAATGTCTTTTCATTAGGATTCGTGGAAAGTTGTGACAGCGTCTTTACAATCTGCGTCTTTAAGTATAGTGAAAAGAGTTTTTAACACAAGATGGTAAGCAAGAGCAGACAAACTCACAGACAACTGAAGAGTAGAATGTTTTTTGATGAAAAAAAATAACAAGTTGCACATGAATTTACAATAGGAGAAAATTTAATAGTCAATGCATTCTATGTCATGTGATAACACCAAGGTAGAATTTAAAAATGAACACGATAAAAAAATCGAATGATACTTACCAAAATTACATTGATGTTTGCACTTTTGAAGATGAAATTGATCATGTTTTGACACTTCTAAAAGAAAACGACGACACCCTAAGACTCACACCAGACATCTATACAGCCGCCAAAGAAATGTCTTGCATATCTGCGAATGTTGAAATATTATTGAAATATTTTCAACAATTCCCTTTTCTAATGCGTCAGGAGAAAGATCGCATGGTAGTTAACTGCTGCTGGAGAAGGTAAGTAATCATTCTAATACTTACTTTTGCGATTGATGGGAAAGGCTACTGATCTAAGTGAATTTGACAGAGGGCAGATCGTAATGGCTCGAAGACTCGGAACGAGTCACGCAAAAACTACACGACTGGTAGGTTGTTCACGATTTGCCGTTGTTAGTATTCATGCAAAGTGGATACATAACGGTGACACCAACAGTAGACGCCGTGTTGGTCGTTCAAGCGTCATCAAAGAAAAAGGACGTCGAAGACTGTCCCGCTTGGTAAAACAAAATCGGCGCGAGACAGTGGCTCGGTTGACAGCCTAATAGAATGCAGGTCCAAGCGCAAGTGTTTCGGAACACACAGTTCAGCGGACAATGTTGGGTATGGGACTGTGCAGCAGACGTCCCACTCGTGAGCCTCTGTTGACCAAGCGTCATCGTCAACTACGCCTTCAGTGAATCAGGTAACATCGAGACTGGACCATGGATGAGTGGAAGAGAGTTGCTTGGTCAGATGAATCCCGATTTCTCATTCATCTCGTCGATGAATGAGAAACGTCAGGTTACGCCGTCTGCCAGGTGAACAGTTGCTCCCCTTTTGAAAAGCAGGTCATACACAGGCTGGTAGTGGCGGTATTATGCTTTGGGGCACGATCTCATGGATGACAACGGGACCCTTAGTTGTGGTAGAACAGACTATCTGAACATCATCGAGTATCAGTTACATGCTTATATGGCGTCTGTCTTCCCAACTGGAAATGGAATCTTCCAGCAGGACAACGCCCCTTGTCACAAGACTCGGATTGTGTTGGGGTGGTTCGATGAGCATACTGATGAATTCCACTTAATGTCCTGGCCACCTAACTTGACGGATCTTAATCCGATAGAGCACAGTTGGGGAGTCATTGAGCGGCAGCTCAGAGCTCAAAAACTACCATGTCCGAATATCTAGACTTAGACATTTTGTACAACATGTCTCCAGTCATGTAGCAAGAAATTTGGCATCTGTGCCAGGCGAGTTGCAGATATTTAGCAGGCCAAAGGAGGTGCAACGCGTTATTGGGTAGGTGGTTATAATATATATATATACCCTGAACTGTGTGTTCCGAAACACTTGCGCTTGGACCTGCATTGTATTGGGCTGTCAGTTGAGCCACTGTCTCGCGCCGATTATTTTTTACCAAACCGGACAATCTCTGACGTCCTCTTTCTTTGATGACGCGTGGACGACCAACGCCATGGCGTCTACTATAGTTTCGGTGATATTCGTTTCGAGTATTCGGGCCATTACGATCTAGTCCTCTATGAAAATTTCTTAGATCAGTAACCTTTCCCATCACTCGCAAAAGTAAGTGCAAAAATGATTACTCTCCTTCTCCAGCAGCAGTTAAATACCATTCTCACTCAATCACGTGCCCTCCACGTGAGATCCAGACGAGTTCATTGAAAAATGTGGGGATGGTCATAATGTTTTGCCTCGTCAGTGAGTATATATATATATATATATATATATATATATATATATATATATATATATATATATATATATATATATATATATATATATGTATATATATATACTGCTAGACACCCAAATTGCAACACCAAGAAAGACAAAAAATATAACAACAAAATTTATTTTGTAGATAACATGTTGACGAAGTATCAAATGATTAAATTTATAGACTTTTGTGAAGTGTGGTTCCTGCCAAAATCAGTAGCCAGAGTGGCCTCCATTGTTGGAGATCACAGCTGCCACACGCCTCGGCATTTATTCAAAGAGTCTTTGGATGTGTTCTTGAGGTGCAACAGACCAAGCAGCTTCCACACGTTGCCATAGTTGATCTAGTGTGGCAGCCGTATGCGCATGTAATCTGGGTCAATCGTTGAGCAACCATGCACCACTTGTTTTCTATCCGCGAAAGAACCGGAGAGCGAGCTGCCTAGTGAAGCAATTCAATCTGGCGATTGACGAAGAACCCTTGGACAATGCGTGCCACGTGTGGTCACGCATTATCCTGTTGAAATAGGCCTGTGTGCAAGCCCTGAAGGTAAGGAAGGACAACTGGCTCTAACACCTCGGAGCTATAGCGCTGGCTGTTTAAAGTACCGGCAATGCGTACTAGAGGAGTGCGAGAGTGATATCCAATACCGCCCCATACCATAATACCCGTTGCAGGACCAGTGTGGCGGTGCATAACGCAGCTGTTCAGCATCCTCTATCCAAGGTGTCTCCAGACTCGAATCCGACCATCGTGGTGTTGGAGACAGAAGCGTGACTCGTCAGTAAAGACAATTTCATTCCATTCTGCCGTCCACATCCTTCTTGCATCGCACCCATTGGCGGCGGAGACGTCTGTGGTTCTGCGTCAAAGGTAGACGAAACAATGGACGTCTTGCGGACAGACCACTCTGCTGTAAACGGCGTCGAATGGTACGCGCAGACACTGGATGATGCGTTACAGACTGAATGTGCTGTGCTATGGTTCATGATGTGGCTGAGCGATCCGTCACTGCCATACGCACAATATGCCTGTCATCACGTGAAGTGGTGCACTGAGGTGGAATGCGATCGAACACGTCGGTCCGTCGTACCCTCCTGCATCCAAAGATCACATATCCGCATTCCGATTCTACCAGGGACTACCGATTTCCCTGAAAGATAATCCTCAATCTCGGTAGGCCACTATCCTTCCTCTGTCGAACTCGGATACTTGATCAAAAGATGATCGCTGTTTTCTACGAGGCATAATTGATCGTTTCTTTGAAAAAACCACAAGAAAAACACAATTGCAGTACTTGAAATCGTCGAAATCTCAAATCAAAGTTTAAAATTAATGTTTATTCTCATGAAATGTGAATGCTGGTATTTTCGCCTCCTTCTGAAGCCACTTATACAACGTAACGTCGTAAATACGCTGCGCAGGTCAGTCGTTGTTGAAGCAATATTCTATTAAGTTGTAATTGTATCACTGTCCGTATCTTATAGCCAACCGCACTCCCTGACAAATGCTATACAAACACTGGCAGGAACCGAACCACTGTACCTAGTGGTACATAGAGAGATAGGCAGCGATTACAAAACTAATAATACTCCAGCAAGACATAGATTTCCTAGGAGTCCCCTATCACACAACTGACTACGAACACGTCGCGGACATTCTTAACCCATTAACTGCTTTTCGCTTGAAGAAAATGCACAAAATTCATTTTTTAGACGTTTTAGAGTCTAATTAAGACAAAATAAAAGTAACATTAAAAAAAACATTTATTTGTATTAAAGATACAAAATGTTGCGAAAACGCAATGTCAGTCAAAACCGACTACTTTTGGGAAAGATGAAAATCTTTGAAGCACTTGCACATTATATTTTTTTACATACAGTTATTGTTTGGCTACAACAGTTTTTGCATCTTTTTATTTTGTTTGTTGGATATTTCTCGATAATGTGTGACTTGTGGGATCCTAGGCCACCACCATTTCTTCCGCTTTACTAGCACTCTATACAGTGCAACGAAATTATCAAGCAGGTCCATCCAACCCATATGTTTGTTGTAATCCCCGATGAGTTTAGGTTGCTTTACAGATTCGGATTTCTTAATTTTCTTGAGTATCCCCTGGTCATTAAAGATGGATTGTTTGTATCAAAGTTGGTGTCCATATGGAATTTTCGCTCCAACGAACTACTGCAAAATTATGCTCCTTATCAAAGACGAAGTCATATGTTCCACGTTGTTCTTTTTTCATTTTGATTACAGGTGTAATATGACATTTTCTTAATCTGTTGTCACGGATCATTCCAGAGGCATAAAACCACGACGTTTTCAATTTCCACAACAACATATGTGATGTAAAAAGTTGTCAGAGTATACATAGTGGTTTGAAGGAACTTCGAATACACTTAAAAGATGTTTCCACTTAACCCAGATCCGTCGTTTTATCTGCATATTTACCTGAGTATATATCAAAATGATATATGTACCCTTCAGAAGAACACAAACGCCAAACTTTATACCCGAAACGAACGGGTTTTCCTTTCAGAAACATTTTGCACGAATTCTACTGAAATAAAGTATCATTTCTTCATCGATGGAAAGATTTGATGAAAAAATACACGCCACTGCATGAAATTGTCATTTAAAATGTTTACACACGCACGAACTTTAGCCATTTTATCTCTTTTATCCAATACATTGTTATCCGCTAAATGCAAATTCTGTTTGATAGTAATATGCATAGAACGTGTTAGTGCTGGAACGTGTTAGTGCATAAAACGGATACCTTTCAACGACTGAAAAAATGCCTCGCCACAGGATTCGATCTCATTACGAGCAACTTTCAGAGTTTGAAAGAGGTCGTATCATTGGATTGAAAGAGGCAGGTTGGGCAAATCGGAGAATCGCTCGTCATGCGAGTCAAAGCGATGCGGCGATTAGAAGATGCTGGCAAGAGTGGGTGGACTATGGCAGATTTCAGCGTCATGATGGTAGCGGTCGACGTAGGGCCACAACAGATCGCGAGGACAGAGTGATTTTCAGATCAGCTGTCACAGCGCCTGATTCATCGTTATCAACCATCAGTCGTGCGACCCACACACGAGTGTCCACCATGACCATTCACAGACGGCTGAAAGAGCGAAATCTACGCTCGTACCGACCGTTACGCCACCTGTCACTCACGCCTGCACACTGTCGAGTCAGATTACAGTGGTGCTTGTCTCGATCAGGCTGGAATGATGCTGACTGGGGACGTATAGTCTTTAGCGACGAATCCCGCTTCCAACTGTGTCCTGACGATCATCGAAGACGAGTCTGGAGACGCCCAGGGCAGCGTGCCGATCCTGCTTTCACTATTGCACGCCACACGGGCCCTCAACAAGGAGTTATGGTCTGGGGTGCCATTTCCCTTGATAGCCGGACCTCTTTGGTCGTCATTAAAGGTATAACTTACTGCAAAGCGGTACGTTGACGACATTCTGAGATCTGTTTTGCTACCGTTCCTTTCGCAGTATCCTGGGCTTATTTTTCAGCAAGACAATGCCAGACCACATACGGCACGTGTTGCTATGAACTGTATTTAAGCTTGTCAAACACTTTCTTGGACAGCCAGATCACCAGATTTCTCTCCCATCGAGCATGTCTGGGATATGAGGGAAGGCGACTGCATCCGGTAGGGAATGTTGATGACTTAGTCCGACAATTGGAGCAAATTTGGCAAGAAATACCGCAGGAGACCATCCGGGAGCTTTATCGGTCTATGCCACGCCGTATGGCAGCTTGCATCCAGGCTGGTGGCGGGTCAACACCTATTGAGCTCGTTACTGTAACTCTGAAATAATCATTCAATTGTTCTGACATTTTAATCATTTTCTATTCTGTACATAATTTTCCTATCCACCAATTTTTGTTTCCATCGGACAACTCCTTCTTGGTGCGTCGATTTTTTTTGTTATAGAGTGTATATACGATAGTCTGTATCTTATTTTAAAACCATTTAAAATTTAGATAGAACAAAACTCTAACTTTGCACAAAAATCATCTATATAAATAAGAATGGAGTGTTTGCTTGTACATTCAATATTTTTGACGCATTTCAAGTGTTCTATCAGTTTTGGACCCTTATGTAGCCAAATCTGCCCTTTTCGTGTTTGGTGTCTGTCTATCTGTATGTATGTGCCCTATACACGTCCACACGGTTTGATATATTTTCATGGAAATTTGTATACAGTGAGTATTTATCTTCATTTAGTGAGTGGAATTGGTTGCAAAAGCCTGTCTGTCCGTCTTTCTGTTCTATGTTCAATTTTGTGTTTGTGCAGGTATCACATGAATTTTATTGCAGATATTTGATTGCAATGTATTTTATTTTATACATTATCTATTTGTTTAGTGAATGCAATATTAACCCGGGAAGATGCGCGCTGGGCCCGGTTGCAAAAATAAATATTCGCAGAAACTCCCCTTTTTAAGACAAATGGATCTCACCGCGTATAGCTGCGTTGAAGGTAACCCTCGTAAACCACCTGGCACCACCCGTGGAAAGTTGTTGTTCGGGCTTCGGAAGCCCGGCCCGCGTCTTCGTGGAATTTTTAAAACGGATTTTGTGAGCGAAGCAAATGCTTCAAAACGCCTCATTATTTAAGTTATAATGATGGAATGAAAAAATTACAACAATTATTAGCTGAAGTATCAACCAACGAACAGTCAGTTAATGAAGAAGATGAATAAATAGTAGACGAAGAATATTTTGCGACCATCAGTCAAATTCTGAAGAAGAATTAGATTCAAGAAATGAATTTGATTGCTGTGAGTCCGGTGAATTTTATCTTGGCAAAGATTCATCAAGTAAATGGAATAAAAAAGCGCCAAGAAAAAATGTGAGAACATCTGCTCACAATATTGTAAGCAAATTGCCCGGAAATGCTACTGCTGTGAAGGATATATCACACATTGACTCTTGGCAATTACGTATTGACGAAACCATTCTATCGACGATTATGGAGTGTACGAAAAATGTGTCCAAGAGCATGAAAATGTGTCTGCACCACTAGCAAAAAAAAAAAGAAACTTTTGAGAAAAAGATGCCATATGTGTCCTATTTTAAAGGACAGAAAATCACAAATAACTTGTGCTAATGCAGCCAAAATGTATGCGGTGAACACAGCAGCATAATTTGTAAAAAATGTCTGTTAAACGTAAGTTGAATTTATTTTGACTATATACGATTCAAAATATTACTGTACCCAAGGTATTATTAAATTTACTTAAAATAATTCGTTTATTATTATTATTTTACGTTTGTTAGCAGCTGTCAAAAAAATTATTCTAAAATTTTAATATCGGTAATAAATCTAAAATTTTATTCTCTTTAAAACAACTTCCCTATGTAAAAATAATTTTCCTAACTATTTAAAATGATAACCTGATAAATTTATTATGTTTTTGCTTACAAAATTTAAATATATTTAATGTTTAGTAAAGAAAATGTACGTCGGGCCTGCGAGGCCCGGCGCGCGCTTCCGTGTTACAGGAGCTAGCGCGCGTCCTCCCGGGTTAAACATTTTATAATTGTTATATTTATTTGAGTATCATGCTAAAACACCCGAGTAAGTGTACTTAAATGAACCATAATTTGGTAGTTTTGGAAAAATTGGAATGTATATTGAGTATTACTATTACTTCGATTGCTTTACCTGTACTGCTAAAAAAGTAATTATTCTTCAAAAAATTATTTTTTTATGGAATTTCAGCTCTGATATTTTAATTATTTCGAGTCTTATTTTTGTTCTTTGCGCAATGAAAGCGATTTCCGAATATTTGGGACAGACGATATTTTTCAACGAACGAGAATGAACAAGATCGCGCGAGCAGTGATATTTTTTCTGTTTCTTTCGCTCTGAATTAATTTCACATTTCTAAATTATGTGCACTTTTAGTTGTAAGTTGTGGCAACTGTGCGAGATCAAGAGATAAAAATGAATCACAAATTAGTATCTTTAGAACAATTTTTTCCGACAGCTTTTATTTTGTTTTATTTCGCGGTTTTTCTGTTTCAAATATTTATTATATTAATAAATGCGTTTTCCTGCTTATCACACGCAACACCACCACAAAATATTCGACTTAAAAATGGCAGATAGGTCAGAATAAATTTTCAGTAAATTTTTAAGTGTATTTATGCCTTTATTTAAAGAATAATGCCGTTATTGAAAGAATAATGCCGTTATTGAAAGAATAATGCCGTTATTGAAAGAATAATGCCGTTATTGAAAGAATAATGCCGTTATTGAAAGAATAATAATGTTTAAAAGATCCGAACTAGAACTTTTCAAACATTAAAAAATTCGTTGTCATAATGATAGGATAAAAATGCAAAATTTCACAATGTCACATACCGGATGCAAAAGTGCCACAAGTAAAAAAAAATTTTGTTTTGTTGACTTTGAGTGCGAGAGCACTCACCGTAAATCGTAATTTTTATTAATTAATTCAGTTGAACATGAAAAGAACTTAACTAATGGAATTCCAAATATCCCTCAAAATCGTCTTTTGTAGTAGTAACCTTAGTCATTTTGTAGCTTTGTCCTACAGTAAGAGTGCAATGTATGTGAAATGTATTACATGAATGGATATGCATGTGTAGGATTTGTGTCCAAAGTAAGTTGTAGAAATTATAAAGATAGCGAAAGGTATTCAAATAAATTTTTATTCCACAAAAAACGTAAGTCATTACATATTTTGATTATCTTTTCAATTTAAATAAACCACTTCAAACCGAGTAAGGTCAGGTATTTTGCTAGTAACGAATAAAAAACAGGTGACAATTGAGAGGACAAATTACAATTTATTTGTAATATCATGTTACAGAACGGTTAGCTGTCATACTTTTAACTAGCTTCTACTATTTTTAGGATATTTATTTAATAAAAACCTATTTTATAAATTAAATTTGCCACTTTACAATGACAATCAAAAATGTCTGTGTCCAGCAGCTTTTAGCAATTCTTAAAATATAATTATAATTTTTCTATGTTGAGTTTATGATAAATGAATATGTGGTCCTCCATTGGAAATTCCTCATAACATAATTTTAGGCAATGAACATGCAAATATTGCTCCAGAAACATCAAAGGTCAACGCCTCGTCATTTTGAATGGTGATCGTCAGATGACGAAGTCACACCTTAGCTGGCACCCCACTCTCCATTAAAAACAACGATTCGCTTTAAGAACATCAATTGCGAGTTAGCATCTTAGTGGAGATAATTAGGAATAAAAGATGGAAAGAGTATAAAAGAATTTCTGTTCAGAACAATTCCAAAATGAAACCTTCAAATATCTGTAGAAAAACATTTTTATCCCTAACCTAGTCTCTTTTTCTATGCTGGCATGAAACGCAACAAAAGATGAACCTAACTCGAGAAAATCGATTTTGAAATATGAGAGTAAACATTATTTACTAATTTTGAAATGGAAAAATTAGAGAGACGACAGCTTATTCGTTAGCTACGATAGATCACTTTAGTATGTGTAGCTTCAGCGTTTAAAAACATTAAAAATGAGGCAGAAATTTACGATCTTGGGTAGAAAAGCACTACACCTTGCAGATTCCCAAGCCTAGAAACATTGAACATTCAGTTTCGGGAACACAGACACTCCAGAGAAGCAATATACGAAACTTTTAAAGTGGCTGCATTTTAAGTGCTTCATGTAAATTTCCCAGCGAAATATACTGCTCCTTTTCGGGATAGAGCTTGCAGTAGACAGGTATTAGAGAAATCAAGTAGCCCAACTAGTCCTCCACAGCGATTTTGGCAAAATATCTTTGCGAGTTGGACAAAATCGGTGAACCAAAGCATTAGCATACGCGCGCGTTTTACCCAAGCTTTACAATAACTCTGAATATCCCGTCGTTTTATTAACTGTTCCTCGGCAGTTTTACCGGCCTCAGAACTAAGCAGCCTCTTTGGTTTTAAAACTAGTTTAACATGAGGCGCAGACTTGCAGAAGAGTTATTAAACACAGTCCAATCTAACAGTCGGACTTTTAGAAACATACATACTTGCTGCTATGGTGGTCTGAGATATTATTTCTAGGTGGTCTGTTGATTGTGGAAATAATCCCAGAGAGTTCACATGGTCGTGTCTTATCGATACTCGGTATATGTTTTGGTTATTGTATGGAGTTGTTCATGTATACAAAGATGTTAATAATTGTTAAAACTAACTAAATTGTTAACCCTTCTATGGTTGTTTTACGAACGGCGATGTTTTATGCCATTAATAAAACTGACGATATAATGATGGACAAGATATCTCATAAAAAACTGACCAGATCTCGATATCTTCATCATAAAGAAATTTGCAATTTTTTGATGACGAGAAATATCGTCATTACCTAAATTGGTAAGATATTGATGGACGAGAAATATCGTCATTACCTAAATTGGTAAGATATTGATGGACGAGAAATATCGTCATTACCTAAATTGGTAAGATATTGATGGTCGAGATATCGTGCCGCTAGCAAAACTGACAAAATATTGATGGACGAGATATCTCATAAGAAATCTGACCAGATCTTGAACTCTTCATAACAAATAAATTGGCTATATCTTTATGACGATAATTCTTGTCATTAGCAAAATTCGTCAGATATTGATAGACGCGAAATCGTGCCATTTGAAAAACTGACGAGATATCGTGTAATTAGCAATATTTGACAAATATTGATGGACTCTATATAACGTCGAAATCAATTGGAAGGGTTATTATTATAACAAATACATGTGAGTAGTGATGAGACAGGGAGACGTTTAAACAATGTATTTACTGGTGTCTAAGGGATATTTACAAAAGGGGTTTGTAGTTTGGAATTATAAAAGGTAAAATTAACCATTAGCTCGGTAAATTAATCATGATCAGCACAGCTTGTACAAAAGCGTCCTTCATCTCCGCTCGTCTCACACGCACTGCCAGGTCACAGTTAGTTGTCATTCCCCACAGCTGGTCTTTTCTCTCGTGGTCACTTCACTTCATATCGGGTGCGTTCCGGGTGAGCTCTCTGCAAGTCACTTCAGGATTTGCTCTCTGCATGTCGCTTCGGTGAGTGCTCTCTGCATGTCATTTCGGGGAGTGCTCTCTGTATGTAACACACACACACACACACACACACACACACACACACACACACACACACACACACACACACACACACACACACACACACACACACACACACAGATATATATATATATATATATATATATATATATGTATATATATATATATTTCTATTTCCAAAACTGAAATATTTCTTAACCCTTTTAGTTGCTAGCTCAACTATGTATCTCGTCATTAACAAAACTGACCCTATCTTGATGGACGAGTTATATCGTCACTCGAAGAAAAATGGCTAGATTTTGATTTCATCATCATCTTGATGACAAGATATCTCTTTAAGTATTAGCAAAATGGGCCGGATCTTATTTGTCGACATATTTCGTCGAAACACTTTGAGGGTTAAAACTAGTAACAAATAACAAAAAACAGAGCATTTTTAAAAATTTAGTGTTTTAAATTTAAAAAAAGGTGTAATATAAAAGGGGAAAATACAGTATCATCGTTGGGACTTGCATTAAAATTGAATTTGATTGAACTAAAATTTCCATAGGTATATGTTAATTATTTTTCAACATAAAGTAACGCTGAAAGGAATAGTGCCATTAGAAAACCAGTGATTTAGACTAAGTTTACGGTAATTATAATTTTAATAATTTGTAAAACAAATCAAATGTAAACAGCTAAAAAACGTATTTAAATCGTACATACATGTTAAATGTATAATGTAACTTGCTGAACTGGGAAAACTATAGGTAATTGAACGAAAATAAAATGAGGTTCTACGGAATATTTCTTGAAGGCTGGTAACTATACGGATCTCATTTCCGGATGCCAATCTGAATTTGAGAGGCTGCAATTTGCTGCAGATGTAGATGGCAGTATGCAAATGTGTTATGTAACAGCCAATCGGATGATTCATGTCGAGAAATATGCAAAAGTAGCAGTCGAATAAGAAGCCAGTATTGCGAAGGGTTAGAGCATTGGAGTCATTAACAAAATGATGTTTAAATCTAAAACAAATAAACAAAACCGACATTAATAGGATGTGACCAACCTTTATCTTCATACAAAGTTTACAGCGTGTGACCATGCTTTCCATGAGGTGATCAACCACCCCAGAGTCAAGTAATCGCCATTCCTCATGTAGTTTACAACTCTGTGAGAGTAGCTGGGGGTGAAAAACGTGCTGACACAGCAGGGCCAAGAGCATCCCAAAGATTTTCAATGGGATTAAGGTCTGGCGATTACGACGGCCAAACCATACACTCAATTCCCTCACTCTTCAGGTAGACGTCGACGATGAGAGCTCTATGGGGACAAGCATTATCATCCATTAAAACGAAACAAGAATCAATTGCTGCAGCTTATCATCTAATAGTGGGTTCAAGAACTTCATCTCGATAGCGGACAGACGTCACATAACACCGTCTATAGATGTGCAGGTCGGTGCGATATCCCAACGAAATTCCAACATACATCAGGATGTTTCCATCTCGGATTGCGTGATGTTCGATGATGTTCTGGGGCGGATTGCGTGTGCCTTGTTCTCTCCAGACCCTTACACGTTTGTCATCTGGCTCCAGGACAAATCTCGACTCATCCGTGAACATAACATTAGCCCAATCAGATACAGTCCAATTCGCATGTTTCTGAAACCAATTTAATCGTGCACCTCTGGATTGGACGGACAGAGGTACACAAACTCGTGGTACCGGGTGTACAGTCTATTCATGTGCTGCCTTTCGGTGCACTGTACTGGCAGATATCGTCTTACCAATGGACGCTTCAACCATAAATGCCACACGTGTGGAGGTCTCTCTTTGATTCCGCATCATTACATCTGCAATATATCGATCTTCTGCGGGGGTCGTAACCCTTGGGCGGCCGACCATAGGTCTCTGGACAACAGTTTGCTTTGTTTGGAATTGTTTCAATAATCGTGAAATGACGGAATGATGAACGCCTAAGAAAATAGCAACATCAGTGATTGATTGCTCTGCTTTAAGGCGTTCCACAGAACGCTAGCGTTCACTATCTGCCATTCGTCTTCTGGAAACCATAGAAACACGTCTGTCTTGAAAACTAACAGTACGAAAGTTCTAAGCACTTTTTGCAACACTTACATGCAACTCCTCTATCCCTTCTGGTTTCTAATACGACTGCCGTTTTTGCATACTTCTCGACTCGAAACCTTGATTGGCTGTTACATAGCACATTTGTATACTTTCATCTACCTCTGTAGCAGCAAATTGCAGCCTTTCAATTTCAGAATGGCTTCATGAAATTAAAATTATCCTCTCCATGTTTAACCTTTGACAGTGAGTCTCTACTATTATAAAATTTAGTTCGTGTTTTGGGTGTTCGCCGTGTCCTGACGAATCTATGGCACTTACAATAATGAAATTTGGCATACAGTTAGTCCGAATTTTTTGCAATTTTATAGTCCAGCTCGAATTTTACAATTTAATCTAGAACATTTAAAATGAATTGAGAGAAATTAAATTATTATTGTTTTCTTTGGAATGGTGACATCATAAAGATATGACATATACCAAATTTATTTTTCCGTTTTCATTTTGCGCCGAGGATTGATATTACAACGGACGATAAAGAACAAAGTTTTGACTTTAGTTATGCAGTTCTTTTTTTTCTCTGGTAAATGGAGTAAAAATTTCAACGGATTTCAAATCTGCGGAAAATTTCAGATTAGATTGTTATCTAAAATATGATTTTCTTGAGTTGAATATCTGAAATGAATATATATGATTGAATATATTTTATATTTTCGCAAGAGAATGTGACGTCACGCTAACATTCGTGTTACAAAAATAAACAGATTACATTTCTAGCCCTCTTACGATTTCAGCGAAAAAAAAGTAAATAATATAAAAAACATTTTGGCTGGCATTATTTAGTTCTTTTTTTGACACATAGGGATCGTTAAAGATAGATTGAATATTTTAACGCATTTGAAATTTGCGGAACATTTGACGCCTTATAGATACCTTATACGTTTGATTTTTTTTCAATAAATAGTGTTTCAATTAAATATTTATATTTTTTTGTTTAAACCACCTCACGGGCAGTGTGACCCGTCCCTCCCCTAAAAGAACTGTCATGGGCAATGTGACTCCCACGAAAAGAACTGTCACGGGCAATTCCATTATGGTTGTTATCCAATAGGCTACGAATTCCTATTTGGTTTGCGATGCAATCCAATAACCCCACAGAAACAACTGGCACGGGCAACACCCGGCTATCCAAACAGTGGCTAGTGTATATAGTTTTGAACCTGGAACTTTTATTTTCTTTCAATTAACTGTCGTTTGCATAGTTCTTCACGCTGCTTAGAATAATATATTACCTCATGCTGATTAGAAAACTCGTAACCCCACTGTTAACGCTTTGCTAATTAGCATGACGATACGTGACAGTAATATACTCCATACGTTCCGCATAGCACCTGCTTGGCGTTATTTAAATACAATATTAGAGATCGTTTGCTTTCTTGAATAAGTAGCGAAGCTAACGTAAATTTAGGAATGCAAATGTTTTGTGAATGGAATCGCAGAACTTTTAATAAGAATCTTTGCAGCGAATCACGAGACATCAAACGATGTTTATTATTCTTTATGACTTCGATTGTGAAGTGATGTTTATAATATATCTTGGTACTCCCTCCAAGCAATCTCGTCCATCAAGATCTGACAGATTTTGACACTGCCTATCTTTTAAGTTGACGAAATCAAGATCTTGTCAGTTTTCTACAAGTGACGAGATCTAACTAGATCCTGATGACCAGGATCTAGCATGCTTTTATATTAACGAAATACTCTGATAAGACAACTACAAAGGACCAAATCGGCAAATTTTGTTATCACCAATGGTTTGAGACCAATTCCGAGGACGTAGCGCTTTACAGTCCCGAGTTAAGGTGCGATTCGATAAGAGCGTCTGACGCAGAGCACTGCTACACTGGGATGTTACAGGTACATTAGGGGTCAATTACATCATTATTCAACCGATATTTAACGGTAGTACATCACTTTCAAGAAAACAAACTGTTCTTTAACATGAGCCAAAAAACATGAAAATCCGTTAAGTAATGAAAGTGCTGTAATATGTTTTAAGTTGAGAAGATTATGGAACTGTTTCTCACAATGCGTCAGCTACGGAAGCGCCAACTATGCACCAGCAGTACTGCAATAGGCGCATTGCGTCAGACGTCCTATAGGAATCGCACCTTTATACTGATCCGAAGTTTGGAGTCGTAGCAGTAAGAGTCCTTAACAACTCTCTCTTCCCTGCCTTCCTGCTTATCGCCAATAGCCCGTTGCTTTGCAGTATATATATACAGGGTGGTCCCGAATTCATGGTACAAACTTTAATGGTAGGTACAGGACATTGTAACAATGATTTATTGTATAGGAATGTATAGTCGCAAGTGACGCGGTGAGGCGAAAACAGGGGAAATAACGGCCGAAAGGAAAAACAAAGATTTTATTGAAAGCGTTGTTGACAAGTGTCATGTTTACAGTAATTGTTCAAAATTGCGTCCACCAGTATCGATACATGCTTGACAGCGTCGGTGGAGCGATTGGCGTACACGTTCAAAGATGCCTGGTATTTCACGCACACCTGCAGCAGCTACAGATAAGCGAGCGACGAGATCCTCATCTGAGTCAACTGGAGTCTCATAAACAAGATGCTTTAGATGTCCCCATAAAAAGTAATCGAGGCTCGATAAATCGGGAGATCGGGGTGGCCAAGGGACTGGTCCACCACGCCCAATCCATCGAGTACCAAACGTGGCATTCAGGTAATTCCGTACATCAATGCTGAAGTGTGCTGGCGCCCCATCGTGCTGAAACCACATGCGGTTACGAATGGCGATCGGAACATCATGCAGCAGTTGTGGTAACACTTCTTTCAGAAAAATAAGATAGCTTCCGCCAGTGAGCCGCGTGGGTAGTAAGTATGGGCCAATCAAAAAGTCGTTCACAATACCAGCCCACACATTAATACTGAAACGTTGTTGAAACGCATGTCGACGCGTTGCATGTGGATTATCGGTTGCCCACACATGGGAATTGTGCGCATTAAAGACACCCTCGCGTGAAAATGTCGCTTCATCTGTAAATAGCACATAATCTACGAAATCCGGCTGCAACGCACATTGCTGCATCACCCACAGGCAGAAGTTCACGCGGCGAGGATAATCTGCCGGATTCAATGCTTGTACTTTCTGAAAATGGAAGGGGTGTAAGCGATTTTCGTTTAACACTCTGCATACAGTCTGATGACTCACACCTACGTCACGCGCAACAGTTCTTGTGCTTGACTCGGGTCTATCAGCCACAATGTTCAAGATGCTTTCTTCCAGCCTTGGAGTGCGTACAGCTCTTACTCGACCAGCGCCATGTCTGTTGACGTCGAACGCACCTGTTTCACAAAGTTGACGATGTAACCGTTGAAAAATTCTATGATCCGGCATTCGTCGATCAGGATACTCCGCGCGATACATTCGTAACACAGCTCTGCCGTTACCATTTGCACGGCCGTACATGTAATGCATGTCTGCTTTTTCTGCATACGTAAAGTCACCCATCGTCTACGGCAGCACAATTGTGAATGGCGCTTTTCCCTACTGCGATGCATCATGTTCAACAGCGGCTAGACATCTACTGCCCTCTACCGGCAATGATACCAACCGATCACTCCATTTCTCTTTCCTTTTATTTCCCCTGTTTACGCCTCACCGCGTCACTTGCGACTATACATTCCTATAGAATAAATCATTGTTACAATGTCCTGTACCTACCATTAAAGTTTGTACCATGAATTCGGGACCACCCTGTATATATACTTATATCATTCAAATACGTAATTTAATGAAAGATCAAAATAAAAATTAAAATCATATGTATTAAACCAGAAAACGAAAGTTAGAAGAAAAGTTAAAACTAACCATGCAAGCGCGCTGAAAGCTGCAGACATAGCATGGCAAGGAATATATTTTTCTTAAACAAATTTCTTTTTTATTTCATTTATTTGAAACAGATTTTCGGTTGTATGGATCAGGCTCCTCCCTGATGACGCCCTGATCCACCAACACTTTCGTTTTCAATAAATTCCTTTTGGTTTTTATTTTGTAAATTTCCTCTTGTTTAAGGAAAAAAAAAATTTAAAAAAAATATAAAAATATATATATATATATATATATATATATATATATATATATATATATATATATATATATATATATATATATATATATATTCGCACATGAGTTCTAATTTTGTTCATTTGACCCTAAAACACTCGAAAATTAATTTTTACCTTATTTGGAGGACTGCAACCCGTGCCGACTTGCATGGAATCGTGTTCGTACAAGTTTCGTCGCAGGTGCCGCGCGTGCGCCGTGATTGCTCTGCCAGTTAAGGCGGGTTTTCTTGACTCTGGACTGGTTCTAGACTGGTTTCAGACTGGTTCTAGAGCAGTCAAATGCGTCATACGCCACGTACTACAGTCAGAATTTAGTTCAAATAACCGATCACGTGATTGACTGTTAGAGTTGATGCGCTTTTTAGGAAAAAAATAAACACGCAGCGTTGCTATAAGTTGCGAATTCCTATTGGGGCGGTAATTGGTAATTTGTAATTAACGTCGTACTAGAGTAACACAAAGAGCTATTGACGACGGTCCGGGATCAATCCCTTAAGGGAAAGATCCGAGGATAACACCTAGTAATTTTGAACCACGGTCAGATCACGAAGCAACACCTGAGGTGGCACCTTACTCTCCAAACTTCCACAGCAACCCAACGTGAGGACTTTCAGCCACGACAGATTTAAGGTGCACCAGCACCTCTATACGAAACGCCTACAAACATGCATGCCAGAACCCGGATTCGAACCAGGAACCTTCCGATCTAGAGGCTAACACCTTAACCACTATACCGGTAAAGACGTTAGACTTGAATCTCTTCGCACGGCGCTTCTACCCTGACTCTTGGAAAACCGGCTTTACTCTCGGCTTGTCGGGTAATTAACGCGCATTGTTTTAGATTTCGAAGATGTCAATGGAACTGAGAAGCAGTAAAAAAAGCATTTTCTTGGTTGATGAGGTGAGTCATTGAGAAAGGTTAGAGCGGAATCCATAAAATCCGATTTTCAGAATAACGTGCCCGAAGTAGTTACCGTTCATTATGATGGAAAATTGTTACCTGGCCTGGATGTGAGAAGTTCTAAAGAAGAACGTCTGCCGATCCGTATTTCATTTGGAGAGAAGGAACAACTTCTTGTAGTACCAAAACTGGACAGCTCTTCCGGCAAAGATGAAGCAGTTTCAAACGCACTTAAAGAATAGAACCTCAATGATAAAGTACAAATAATGTGCTGTGATACGACAGCATCCAATACAAACCGCTTGAATGGAGCTTGAGAGCTTTTAGAACAAAATCTAGAAAGAGAATTGTTACTCTTTGCTTGCAGTCATCATGTTTATGAACTGGTTCTGAAAAGTGTATTTGAATCAAAGATCCACCAAGTCGCAATCAGTACTTATATTCCAATGATCAAAAAGTTCAAAGACAACTGGAAAAACAATAATCCTAATGCTATCCAAAACATGCACATATTTTGCCAAACAGCATCTTTTTGACGCAACCATTAACGGATTGGTGACGTTTTTTAAACATGAACTGCAAAAATCCATTATGCCTGACGATTGCCGGCAACTGATAGAACCATCTGTTATTTTTTTGAGAGGAGATAACGAGGATAAAATTAAAATCCGACCTCCTGACGCAATACATCCAGCACGATGGATGGCAAAAGCTATTTACTCTTTGAAAATATCTTTGCTGCAGTCTCAGTTCAAAATAAGCGTTGAGGACAAACGAGCGTAGCAAGATGTTTGTTTATTCATTGTGGCAGTTTACGTGATACGCTGGCTTGGACGCAGTTTGGCGGTGAAGGCGCCGAATCAAGATTTGCGTTTTTTAAAGACGTTAAAAGAGTATGAAACAGATGACAAATTGATTTCCAAAGCAGCCCTGAGCAAGTTCAGTCAACACCAGTGGTATTGATCTGAGGAAATAGCCGTAGTATCACTATTTGATGCTATTGTTTATAAACAAACCAAGGCGAATATTGTGTGTATCGAATTTACTACGAGAAAGTTGATATGATTTTGGGAAGATATATGTGCCAGCGAAGGAAGAGATGTCTGTATCTTTATAAGATGAGAGTTTTATTTGATCCGTTATTTTAAATTCTGTTAATTTTCTTGTGATACTAAATTTTCTTATTGTTTTAGGGAAATCATTAAGTGATATCGTATCCATCAAGAGCAAAATTTTTTTTTCGCTATTAAAAGTTGACTGCAGCTTCCTCCAAGAAAACGTATCTTCATGGGAAGAAAATGCAGCCTTTGTGGAAGCTAAATGTTAGAATTTTAGCTTAAAAGCACTAAATGACACAGCTGAAAGAGCTGTTCAACTAATGCAAGCCTTCCATGGTTTAATTACCGCAGAAGAATAACAGAAACAGTTCTTATTACGCTGTGTGCAAGAACATATTAAGATGTAACCATACTGTAAAAAAGAGACCTTAAAATGAAAGTATCCAGAATAACTATGTGTAACTTTATTTTTTAATAATTAACGGCATTACTTACATTTGTCTTTTAATCAATATTTACATAAGATATGCATAGTTGAGATAACCTAGCTACATATTAAGATATGTTCAAAAACGTATATTTCCATAAACTTTGGGGCCCTGTCGGCATGGGTTAACATTAAAGTAGGAGTAAAGTAAAGTAATAAAAAAGAAAGTATATATATATATATATATATATATATATATAATAACAACATAAAATATACAAAATAACATAACACACACAAAATAACCAAACAGCCGGGGTGCATTAACCAGAAATCGAAACTCGAAACTACCCATGCAAGCTGAATGTCCGACCAGAAGCGGCTCAATCCCATGATAGTACATTACGCAAGTCCAACTTGATTGGCTAGTTTCATATCTCATATGTAGTTTCTAGCTCATATGTAGAAAACACCATTTTATGTTGTTTGGGTCAGGCTCCTCCCTGATGACGCCCTGATCCACCAACATTCCTTCATTTTTTATTATTTTTTAAGACTTTTGTTACATTTTTTTAGAAATTCTTGTGTTCTTGAAATTATATATATATATATATATTAAACCGAACTCGACAACTATTGTTTCGTCACTTTCTTTCAATTTTCCGTAGTGCCCACATAGTTCTGATCAGATTTTTAAGACGAATTCACGCCAAAACTCTTTGTTGGACCTGTTTATTTATGTTTCATGTAGATTTGCTCAATCGAAGAGTTATCTTGTCGTGAGCAAAACTTACGAGGTCCTCGATGGACGAGATATCTCGTCCATCTAGATCTTGTTGTTTCTCGTCACTAGAAGAAAATTGACCAAATCGTCATCATAAAATCGGCACTATCTTGATGATAAGATATCTCGCAACTAGGCAAAATTTGGCAGACTTTGATTGACGAGACGCCTAGTTGAAACCACTAGGAGGGTTAAAGTTGGAGGCCTAATGTCTCTGGTCCCCCTATTTTTTCTGACTAGTCAAGAGTACGCCTTGCACATGACTCCGAAACGGCTCTGGATCCTGATTCGTCGAGTTCATGAAACTGATTTAGCCGCTCAACTTTGCTTTGACACAGCCTCTGACTTCCTTCACATTTCTTTAAAATGCAACCGAAGGAAATGCCCATAACTTCCAGATGGTGACATAAATGGGTGAGGCTTTTCTAACGATGTCTACAAGGATTCTGCAGCCATGGGTGTTGAGGGGTGCACAGTGAATGGCCATCCATTTGCTTTCAATATAAGGAGAAGGTTCAGCAGATCTGAGAGCTGACAATGACGGTCTGGTTTTGACAGCTGATTTATGTTGGGGGTACCGAACCTAGAAGGTACGTGGGTAAAGTGAAGATTTTTATGTTATGGTTTCTTCCGGTTAACGTAAAAATACTCAGTAATTCTCTACTGCAATTACTGTCCATCGTACTCTTATGCTACAAAATTCCAAATAGTATTAGTGTTTTTAAATGAGTGAAGTGTTTTTAAATATAAAGTGTTTATAAATATAAAATGTTTTTAAATATAAAGTGTTTTTAAATATAAAGTGTTTTTAAATATAAAGTGTTTTTAAATATAAAGTGTTTTTAAATATAAAGTGTTTTTAAATATAAAGTGTTTTTAAATATAAAGTGTTTTTAAGTATAAAGTGTAATAAAGTATTAAATGTTCTTTGAAAAATTATATCACCTATAAAATTAAAGAAGGAGACATTGAAGTGGTAAGAAATAATCATGGATTCCGTTTGAAATATTTCCTCGAAAGGAATTTTTTCCCATTTCGACTTAATAATTCTTTCTCTTTTAAGTCTTTACTCGAATAGATTCTTTACTAGAATTTTTTACTTCAGAGAGTGTGCATAAAGTGGGTGTCGCTTTCATATGATTTAAATTATAGAAAGTATTATCTTTGTTTAGTTACATACTTGGCAGAATTATGTTAGTAGTTGATGATTTAGAGAACTATGCGATGAGTTAAAACCGGTTCATAAAGTTCCAAGCTTGTTTGCTTTATTTTATACATTCCATCAACACTTAAATGATATGTAGTTTATTAAATCAGATCTACGTATCTTTTTGAGTAATCTGAAATATTGTATTGGATATCCGGTAATTTAATAAATAATGGCTAATGGGATATGAAAAGCTATTTGATTTAAAAAATCACTAATTATTTCTTCCAATTTTAAACTCATATTTACAAGTAAAGTTCTCAACTCATAAATTCATGTTGAAAAGTGCTTTGCAAAAAGGGTATTTATTTTAATTAAATGTAAATGAACACTTCACAGATAATTAATTGGTATAATTAACTATAGGATTTAGTTTTATGCCAAAATATTTCGTATTACGTAACTACGTCATATTTGCAGAATTGTAAACTAAGAGTAATTTTAGTGTCTACTAATCATTATAGAAAAAAGATTTAAGAAAACATACACAAACAAAGCATCACAGTCGAAGCTAATCGTTAAATGTCTATAAACAAAGAAATACAGTCAAATCTAATCGAGTTATTTGTCTATAAACAAACCATCACTGTCAAAACTAATCTAGTCTAATATCTGTAAATAAAGAATTTCAGTCAAATCTAATCTAGTCAAATGTCTAAAAACAAGGCATCACAATCAAAGCTAACCTCATCAAATGTCTACAAAGAAAGCATCACAGTCAAACGCAACCTGGTTATATGTCTATAAACAAACCATCACATTTAAAGCCAATCTAGTCAAATATCCATAAATAAAGCATCCCCGTCAAAGCTAATCTAGTAAAATGTTTATAAACAAACACACCAGCATCAATGCCGCTTGGTTTTGCCAACATAAATATGAGTATTTGGTTAAATATATATATGAATCGATACCCATCCTAAAAAAACGATATTACAACATAACCCTCCCATCATGTTCCTGACACTTGCAAATTCCTCCACATGACAATCTAGAAAACTTTCTCGTCCAGTTGTCATTTATATCCTCCCCTTTATATAGGTTAGTAGAGGCAGGTATAAGGAAAAATAACCCGCCCTAGTAGCCCCAAATCAAAAAAACATTCGTCAGGGCAATCGATGAATTGGATTATCTGTGGACTGCAGTTCCACCTTTTCTCCCCTTTAGGCTTAGATAAAGGGGCTTGTTGTCGAATATTTTTTTCCTTTCCTCTACCATTTTTCTTTCAAATGGGGCAGCCACATCAATTTCGGCAATCACGTCTGCTCGGAAATCCATAATGCCCATTACAGGTTGCGGCCAGCAATGGTGCCGCCCCGCGTATTGGAATCTTCCTGGCCAATACATAGAAACATTTCTTTAGTGCTATTTCTGATTGATAGAATGTTTTCCTTGATCGTGTATCACGCAAGATATTTCAAGCTCAAAAACGACGCGAGGTAGTAGTGTGTTTTATGCTGTCTCATTTGTGTTCCAGGAAGTATCCTCAAGTGGATTGGTGATTTATCCAGCAGTTTTCAGAGTGGATGACATATTTACAAAGTCCTTAATTGTGCATTACTGAACAGATTTGGAGCTCAAAATGGATGCGAGGTGGGAGTGTACTTTCACCTGTCTCAATTTTGTACCAGAATGTGTGTTGTGAATCTAATACGTTCTATAACTAGCAGTTTAAAGTGGTAGGGAAAATGTACATAAAAGTTTTTTATCTTTCTTTACGCAATAGATTTTAAGCTCAAGAAGGACGAAAGGTAGAAGGAGAACGTTTACTTCTAATTTGCGTATTAGATAGTATCTTGAAACTGCTCTGTGCTTTAATTGCTTAAAGTAGAAGGTGGTAATCATTGCGATATTGTAAATGCGATATGCTAATGCGATATATTGAGAAAAGAAAATTCGATGTAGTTACAAACACTACTTTATTGAAATCTGCAAGATGCTTCACAGACTACGTCCATTCTGCGAGTGCGATATGTTGGAAGAACAGCTGTTCTTGTGTTCTAGTTGATACTTAGTCTGGTTAATGCGAATCGCTAGACGACAATGCATGAATTCCGATACGCTTAAGAACATAAAATATTGGGTGCGATTACAGAAAAGAACATGGATTAAAATACAAATATTTTGCGATTTGGAATGAGGAGTTAACAAAAGGAAAAAGCGGAAGGAACATATTTCTTCCATCATGCTTCGCGCAACTGATTTCAAGCTCAAACATAACACTAGGCAGAAGGAGTTTGTCTTTTGCTGTCTGTCTTTCTTGTGCTTCAGGAAGTGTCTTGAAGTTGAAATGCACATTAATAGGTTGTTTTCAGTCGATGAAAAAACTGTAAGGACAAATTCCTTGGTTGCGTATCATGCATCAGATTTCAAGCTCAAAAGCGACGCGAGGTAAGAATACTTTTTCTGCTGTCTCACGTGTGCTCCATGAAATGTCTTGAAGCCGATCCGTGCAATAATTAGTTTTATCCAGCGGAACGAAAAAGGTGCAAGGAACAATCCTTGATCGTGTTTCTCACAACGGACATCTTCATAAACAAAGCGAAGCTGTAGCACATTTTCTGTTGTCTGTTTTTTGAAAATGTTCGGATACATACAGCTTTTATAGCTACAGGGAGTGTTTAAAGCTGATGTGTGCTTTAATGAACAATTTTCAATGAAAGGAACAAGCTACTAGGAACTAATTCGAGAATACGATGCTCTTTAATTGATGCATGGAATTTTACTTAAAATTGGGCTTACGCTAATTGGTTGCATGGTCCATTGAAATCAGAGTATGTTAAAAATTCGCAACGTTCTAATTGGTGGCATGGACATCGGTGACAGAGAGAGCGAAAATGCGAAGCGTTGTAAGTGGTAGTATTAATTTTGGTGTTCAAAAGTTTGATATGGTATGATAAACCTAGAATTAATTGGGTTTATTAATTCTAGGTTTATCTGTATTAAGCAGCATTCTTGTCATGCACTTTCCTCCATTCCATCTATCTCTCTTCTATCATTTCTTTACTTTTAAACACTTTTCACTTTATTTCTTAACCTTCATAATTTTTTAAAAATAGTTCTACATAGAAATAACGCAAATTTTGGTTTTTTAAACCTTCCTGATGATTGATGAACTCGACGAGGTATCTTGCCATTTGAAGAAAACTCACCGTTTCTTAATGAACGAGATACCATGTCATTAGAAAAAAGCTGACCTGATTTTGATTCTCTTAGTCCACAAATCGATAGTATCTTGATGACGAAATATCTCGTCATTAGCAAAATTGGTCAAATTTTCATGGACGAGATATCACGTCATCTGTCTGGAGATACACAACGGGCTATTGGCAGGAGTACGAAATACATCCGGAAAGGAAAGATTCCAGTGTACCTCATTATCTTAAATAACAGGAAGATGAGAGAACAACACATGACTTCGCAGCACACTCTAAAAACTTCAACACCACCGCAACGTGACGACGGTATTTAGTTGGATCGACTATCGAACTCGACAACATCCCTGGTCAACATCAACTGGTCAGTTTTCTTCTAATGACGATTTGCTAATACATTTTTCTACCAACCATACTATGGCAGCCCAACAAATTAATGAAGAAAATACCAGGAATTTATAGAAGGTTCCATGTTGGCACAGACAAAGTACATAATTATTTTCCAAGCTTCATGCTGAAATGTTTAGGAGAAATTGAGGATATTTGACTTAGAAAGACGTGACAACAATATAGTCCTAAATTTAAAAATGTTTTAGGTGTTTGGGTATTTTTAAATCTATCAACTCGTCAGATTAGAGAAGAAACTAACTAATTGAAAAAGCATAATATTTACTTTCCATCTGCCGAAATACAAACTTTTAGTTCGACAAGAAGATCAGGAGGTTTAAATCATTTGTTCCTTCAATTGATCACAAAATGTATGATTATACGAATCTGTTTGTGCATAGTTACACTCTTAGGGTAATAATTTCAACAAAAACGAATCCACACACGCAATACCAGTAGAATTAATGTGACACACTGTATCTGAACATTTCAATTGGGCCAAAATCAAACCTTTTAACTCTCCAAGTGGTTTTAACCAGATATCTCTTAAAAGATCAGGTCAATTTGGCTAACAAATTTGCCTTCTCTAGTCCTCGTAATAGATTGGATCAGGTTTTTTTCAACTGAAGCTAACCGCTATTTTTAGGGGGGCAATTTTCGACTGGAAGATTAACCAGCAGGATGATAAAATTATTTGCTCCCTCAACGAGTCACAAAAGGTCTGATCACATCAATAAGATTTTTTTTTCATTAAACGTCTGCTACTCTTGGAATTTTGAATCAAGAACTATACCAACCTGTTTGTTCATGGTTATCCTCTTAGGTTAATACAAAATTTTTCCAGTGATAAATTTCCCCAAACGAACATTTGAATCGGGTAATACCATCAAAGATTTCTTTTTGATCCTTCAAGGGATTTTGACGAGATATCTAGTAAAAGATCAGGGCAATTTTGCTAACGAAATATACGTCGTCGAGAAAAACTACCCTATTACTACAAGGGGAAATAAAGATTTAAGTAGGAAAAAGAAATTGTTCTTTGCCTATATTTTCCAAGATCAGGTCAATTTGGCTAACAAATTTGCCTTCTCTAGTCCTCGTAATAGATTGGATCAGGTTTTTTTCAACTGAAGCTAACCGCTATTTTTAGGGGGGCAATTTTCGACTGGAAGATTAACCAGCAGGATGATAAAATTATCTGCCCCCTCAACGAGTCACAAAAATGTCTGATCACATCAATAAGATTTTTTTTTTCATTAAACGTCTGCTACTCTTGGAATTTTGAATCAAGAACTATACCAACCTGTTTGTTCATGGTTATCCTCTTAGGTTAATACAAAATTTTTCCAGTGATAAATTTCCCCAAACGAACATTTGAATCGGGTAATACCATCAAACATTTCTTTTTGATCCTTCAAGGGATTTTGACGTGATATCTAGTAAAAGATCAGGGCAATTTTGCTAACGAAATATATGTCGTCGAGAAAAACTACCCTATTACTACAAGGGGAAATAAAGATTTAAGTAGGAAAAATAAATTGTTCCTTGCCTATATTTTCCAAGATCAGGTCAATTTTACCAATGGCAAGATACCTCGTCGAGACAAAACTTCCCTATTACTCCAAGGGGAAATGACAATCCAAGTAGGAAAAAAAATTGCACCATGACTACAGCTGTTAATAGTTAGGAATAGGTTTTGCATCTTAGAGCTGAGCGCTAATTTCGGGGGGCTATTTTGGTATCGAAGAGAAACCAGCAGGACGGAAAAATTCCTTGCCTCCTCAACTAATCACAAAATGTCTGATATCAATAAGAATTGTTTTAGTAAAATTTTTTGTGCTACTCTTACAATTTTCCAAGAATTGCACGAACCTGCTTGCTCATGCATATCTTCATAGGGTAATCATTTCTCCCGAAACATTTCCCCAAAACAAATACCCCGCACTCAATCCCAATAGAATTAATGTGACAGAATGTATCCGAACATTTTAAAAAAGTTCTTATCACCCCATTCTAAAACGGGGGGAAACAAATGTCGGGAAGAATCAATTTGTTTAGCACTTTACCGCAGAGCAGTTGACGTCCCGTTATCGAATGTATCGCGACGCTCTCTTTCAGCGCTCGGGGGAGGAAGGGGAGTGGAACAAAACAAAAATGCCTCCCTTCTCCAGAATCAATGAACCGGGAAAAAATCCCGGAGCACACAACAATCCATTCATTATCCGGGAGTCATTCATTCCCGAGCGTTGTGAATGGCAAGGCATCAGGAAGTCTTGCTTTGGAGCCGTCGTGGTTGTCAAAAAATGTGCTTTGGGAACGTCAAACTATTTTGTTCTCTCGCGTTCTATGGAATGATCTTAATTAGCATTGCCTCAAAAGAGCGCTAATGAATCAATAATAATCGTTTGCCAGCGACAGCTGCTCGCTGCTTCCCCCCTGACAGCGATGCCTTGTTATTGCTGGCGCGAGTGTATGAAAGAAGAAGGCATTCGCTCGCAATCGCTTGATTTCGATCTCTGAGTACACACCATGTACCGACACTTATTAACCCTCTAAGAGGTTTGAACGAGGTATATCGTCTATCAAGGTATGGCCACTTTCAATAGTGGCAAAATATCTCGTCATCAAGATAAGGCCGATTTTCTTGAAATGACGAGTTCGAGATCTGTTTAATTTTGCAGTAATAACGAGATGTATTGTCCATTATGTGATGAGTTTTCATTCGATGAAGGCATGCCTTGTACATCAAGATATAAATCAGTTTTTTTTCTAATGGCAAGATTATTTTGAACATCAAGATCTGGTCAGATTTTTGATGAGATGTCTTGTACATCAAGATCTGGTCAGTTTTATTCTGATGAGATATCTTGTTCATCAAGATCTGGTCAGTTTTCTTCTTATAACGAAATGTCTTGCCCATCAAGATCTGGCCAGGTTTCTATTAATGAAAAGATGTCTTTTTCATCAAGATCTGGCCAGTTTTATTTTAATGACAAGATGTATTGAACATTCGGATCTGATCAGATTTCTTCTAATGAGATGTTTTGTCCATCCAGATTGGTCTGTTTTCTTTTAATGGCAATATGTCCAAAACATCAAGATCTGGTCAGTTTTCTTCGAATGACGAGTTGTTTGTCTATCAAGATCTGGTCAGTTTTCTTCGAATGACGAGTTGTTTGTCTATCAAGATCTAGTCAGTTTTATTTTAATGACGAGTTGTTTGTCTATCAAGATCTGGTAAGTTTTCTTCTAATGACGATTTGTTTGTCTATCAAGATCTGGTCAGTTTTCTTCTAATGACGAGTTGTTTGTCTATCAAGATCTGGTCAGTTTTCATCGAATGACGAGTTGTGTGTCTATCAACATCTGGTCAGTTTTCTTCGAATGACGATTTGTTTGTCTATCAAGATCTAGTCAGTTTTATTTTAATGACGAGTTGTTTGTCTATCAAGATCTGGTAAGTTTTCTTCTAATGACTATTTGTTTGTCAAGATCTGGTCAGTTTTCTTCTAATGACGAGTTGTTTGTCTATCAAGATCTTGTCAGTTTTCTTCTATTGACGAGATGGCATGTCCATCAACTACTACGTAGTTTCTTTTGCTAGTTTAATCAATTAGGTTTAGCGCAATCAACCATCCTTTATCAATCTATAATGAATTCTTTGAAATTTTTATTTTGGAAGCGCTGAATGGTGTTTAAAAAATTAATCCAATTGACGTCACGTTCAGGATACTATCGACCTTCCAAAGATATAGACGGAGCATGAGCTCAGCTTCATGCTACTCCTTCCGATCGCTCGGTTTTAAAATCTGTCTCGTGGTTATGGGTAAAAGCATGAATTCTAATATGGGACAAGTAATTCATTGATTTAAGAGATTATTCAGCATGATTAAAAACTTAGTTTTGGCTTCGAAGGACAATATGCCCAAGTTGATTCGTAAACTCATGTGACTTCTCTTCTGAGATCTTACTACGGCGACCCCCCCTACACACATAGCTCTGTCTATTTCATAAGAACAGAAACACGTATCTCTGCTGAAACACTATCGCCAATGACAGGCCTTAGCTTTTCACACTTATCCATTCATAGCATTAAGTCGAATTCCTAAAGCTAAAGTCGGAAGTACCAATCGAAAACAGTAATAAGTAGTGTCTCTGAGAAACAATTCCCTTTCAGAGCTCAGAATCAAGACTTTTGCAGAATAAATAGATTTGTTTAAACAGAAAGTCTGAGAGAGAGAGAGAGTAATGCAAAATGTTCAGCAGCATTCGTTAAAGTGTAAACAAGTCTAGAGAGCGAACTGTGTTTTTGAAGAACTAGCTGAATAACTCGGCGTTGTTCGGTTTTAAATTGTGACCGTGACATTTCCCTGTGATAACTCAAATACACAAACTCTGTAGAACGTGTTTACTACCACAACATTTCCCGTTGTTAACTGAAATAAGCAAACCCTGTAGAACGTGTTTCCTTTTCCATGTACATTTATTGCAGAAAAAAACTTTAGATTATAAAATTGAGGCCTCGAAGGGCATTTTAGGACTACCTGTGTACTAATTTCCATGGCTTCAGCTTGGTCTGAATAAAAGGAAAGAAATAGCCTATGTTTTCCGCAGTGTTCTAAATTATAAATGTACCACATTTGGTACAGATTGGTAAAACGCTGTGGATTTGAATAGAGAATATACACATACACACACATCCTTTTTATATTAATAGATACATATTTGTATTTTTGCTTAAACAAAAAATTCTGAGGATTAAGCAAAATGTTCGTGAGCATTCGTTAAAAGGTGTGAGAAGTACAATTTATGGAGGAATAAATAGATTTGCTTAGAAAACCTTAACAAATCAGGGATAATAAAGCAAAATGTTCGGGAACATTTGCTTAAGTGAATGATGTCCAGTGCAAGTTTCGTTTTATATTGGAACTAGCTAAATAACCCGGTGTTGTTCCGGTTGAAATGGTTGAATGTTGACTGAAAAATAAATTAAGAATAATCACTTTTCATGGAAAAATACAATAATTTAAGTTGTACAGAAAATATTTTTTAACTTCAATCATTTAAGTTGCTCGGAAAATACTTACTTTTTAACTTTGTTTAATTTTTTATAGCTTCTATGAAATTTAGTAATGCTCAAATAAGACCGCGACGTTTTCCTGTATTCGCTCAAATACACAAACTCTGTAGAACGTGTTTTCTTGTCAATATTCGTTTATTACAAGAAAACAAACTTTAGATTTTAAAATTGAGGCTTCGAGAGGCACGTTTAGGACTATCTATGTTCCAATTTTCATGGTTGTAAGTGCTATAGATTGGTCTGAAGACAGGAAAGTAATATTCTATGTTTTTCGCAGTGTTCTAAAGTATAAGTGAACCAAATATGGTGTGGATTGGTCAAACGGTGTGGAATTGTATAGAAAATACACCATATACACACAAACAAAATCTGTTTATCTATGTAGATAAATAGATTTGCGTGAACTTAAAAAAGTATTAGAGAATTAAGCAAAATATTACTGAGCATTGGTGAAAGTATATAAAATGTGTAGAGCAAATTCTGTTTTCTTGTTGTATAAAATCTGAGGGAATAAAGCAAAATATTTTTGAGCATTTGAAGTTCATAAGAAATACTGTTCGAATTAGGCTTTATTGTGGAATAATTAGATTTACCTAAGCATAAAATGTCTGAGATAATAAAGCAAGCTATTTTTAAGCATTTGTTAAAGTGTATAAGAAGTCTAATGCGAATTCTGTTTAATTTCGGAATAAATACATTTGTTCGAACAAAAAAATCTGAGCAAAATATTCCTGAGCATTCGTTAAATTGCAAGATGTCTAGCGACAATTCCGTTTTATTGCGGTATAAATAGATTTGTTGAAACAAAAAAGTCCGAAAGAATAAAGCGAAATGTTCGTGAGCATTTGTTAAAGTGTATAAGAACTCCAGTGCGAATTCCGTTTTATTTCTGAAACATGGATGCAGCATCGTTAGGTCGCACGACAGGAAGTGCTAATTGATTTCTTTCAGATCGTCCACGAACCTAATGAAATTTCTCCCTTAATAGTGCAGGAAATTCTCATTTAGGCGTGATCGATCAATCACGTGTCATTGGTTAGTTATAGCAGTCACGTGTCCTCCGTCCTTTTGACAGATTGGTTAAAGGAAAGGAATTTCTTGTTCCGTCCGAACAATTAAGTTGTCTGACTATCGGATTTGTTTGATACCGGTAACCGGCCCTGTTGCTGTATTCTAAATATGATGCAAGCAATATTTTAGATATATTTATACCCATTTGTAACGTTCTATTTGTCGCTTTCCTGGTATTATATCGTTACGAAGGACGGATTAATAGCAGGACATAGTTTAAAACATAGAATCTCAAAACGTTTTTAGCTCATAGTCTCATCAAATAATTTTTTATTTTTTGCCCTTTCTGGAAAACTATTATGATTAATGACAAGTTGCAAGTGTAGTTGTGGTTATAACTTTTAAATTTTACCGAAATATTAATATTAACTGTATGTAATTTTATAATTTAATAAAAAAGTTTTGGAAATAAAACAATTTTAACTAAATAACACGAAATAAGTTGAACAGATTCATTAGATATTTAACTTGTCTGCACATAATGCAATAACGAACAAAAAAATACTTTTTCAATTCTTAAAACTTCAAAAAACACAAACTAATAACTTCTGCAATCTTATGACCCGAGCATTTAAATGAACATTTTTATGACCGAGCATAGATACAAATTCGTCGTGGAATAAAAATTATTTTGTTGATTTAATACGAAAATGAAAGAAAATCGACAATGCAAGTGTTACTTCACTTAACACCAACATACACCCATACAAAGATAATCGGCTTACATTGATTTGTCAAGATATTGTGTACAATTCGTTCTTGCATAGTTTAGATTACTATAAAAATCCAAATTGAAATTAAACACCTTTGCATTTCTTTTTCCAAACCCAAATTAAAATGCCGTAGTATGCGTTCAATTCAAATCACAATTTGGAATCAATTCTGCCGGTGCAGTACGTGTTTGACTAGTATGAATGCAAATCTAAACAATATCATGTGATCGTGAGGAGATGATGGTACACTATCCCAGCGAGCGTATCATTTTAATCCGTGGATCACTTTACCCATCGTTTGAGAGAATACTGTTCCCGCTATTTAACTCTGCCCCACGGATCAACTGATCCTCGTGTTAACTCGATGCTTGTGAATATGACCATAAGCTACTCAGAAATCTCGTTCAGATTGTATTATATAACTAGCAGAAATACCCGGCTTTGCTCGGGTTGAATTAATAATATGTTGATTGAGAAGTCTTCAATTATTTTTCAAAAAAGAATGTTAGCATCATTACGGGGAAAAACATTTATTAACAATTTAACTTCTCCGTTGCTTCTACAGTTTACTTCGGACGCAAATATGCATATATGTTGTATCCAACCATATAATCCATTTCATATTCTTCACACTTCTGCTGAAATTGATTTTAAGTTTTCGAGTTCCCGTGCATTCAATTTCAGTAAAAATGACGAATTTTCGGTGGATTGTCTTGCAATTAGTTTTCCTATGAATATGTTTTCATTGCGCCATTCCTTCATCTAGTAAGCGATATTTTCGAATTTCATCATCAATATGAGAAAAGAGTAAATTAAATTTTTACGGCATTCGTGACTAATTTAATTTGAAGCAAACGCACTTTTCCCAGAAAATTTTATTTAGTGGCATGTGGAATAACAGAGCTTTTGTTAAAAATACATGTCATCAGAGTAGACAAATTAAACCCAATCGATAACACTCTTTTAATAAACAGAAGGTTGATTTTACAGCGCTTTTACAAAAGAAAATCATTTTCAACGAACGATTCACATCCATCTAAGTTGCGTGAGAACAGCTTCAATAAATAGAGTAAGAAACCTCGACTTTCTGTCTTAAGACATAAAATTTCAATTTTTCGAAATTACTTAGTGTGAGATTATTCCAAACTAAACAAAGTCTTGTTAAAAATTCCCTTTTCTCCAACACACAATACAGTTTTAAATTGTACCCTTATGGTGCTTTTTAAGATTAGAAATTTGGTTTCTAAATGGAAAGCACGTATCTCTTTAGAATGATAGATGTAGTTACCTGACTATGGCGTAAGCTTTCAATAACGCCCATGAAACACGAAAAACAAATGAAATTTAGTTTATTTAATCGTCTTTCAATGAAAAGCAAAAAAATTTTTTAATATATTTTGAACTACAAAGTATGACAACCAGTTTTAAATTAACGTAACACATCTTATTTTAAAGTTATTTTTGAAATTATTCATGTCATTTTAAAATAATAAATTCACACTTTAAAATATTTTGATTTGTAAATTTTATTTATTTTTTTTACCTACACACTATTACGTATTCAACCAAAGATTTAAAGAAAGTTGGTGGAAATATACATATACCATACATATACATATACATATACATATACCTTGAAATTACTCATGTCTAGTGATATTTTGCAGGAAATAAATAAATAAAATTCAACTCTTAAATAATATTTCTGGAATAGGTAATATACCGGAACACATAAGCAAACAAAAACAAAATTCCAATACTTAAAAAAGGCAGAATTCTGTAAAAAAAAAAAATCTGTTCTAGTATGTTGAAGTCTGATTTCCTGAATATATTCTAAAGTAAAACAATTCGACAAAAAACTTGAACAATATTGATAAAGACAATGATTTATAAGCAAAACGAACACATATTTATAATACTTGGGAATCCCCAAATGTGACCGCAACCATCTCGTTTTCAACTCAAATACCCAATAAAGCAACTATAAATAAAATTAAAAAATTAAACATTAATTCTGAGGTTGCCAGATACCGAGTAGCAAAATTAAGATTTTATGATCAATGAGTTGATCGTTTGGGCTTTTCGTGCTCCATTATAAAATTTAAGTAAATATAAAATTAAATGTTCTAAATATGCTTTCTTCATCAATCAAATATTTATAAATATTATTTTCATCAGGGAAAGATGTAAAAATTCAGTTCAAACATGAATATTATAATTTAATTTATTTTAAGGAAATTGTTTTTCGATCAACACTGGTAAAGCAATCTCAGATGCGTATAGCAATCGTTTTATACTCCATGTTTTTTCTATGGCGATTTCAAATTGCTTTTGGCTTAGGCCTTAGGTCAATTTTAGGTCTCTTAGGATTCGAATTTTTCTAAATCCTTTCTTAGTGCACCCCTACGGTATAAGAAGAATCACCCTGCAAAATTTCAGATTCCTAGAACTTGTAGTTCTTGAGATACAGTGATGAATCAGTGAGTGAGTGAGTGGTATTAGAATTTTATATATATAGATTTACTCTCTACTTTTATAAAAAGAAGTGTTTGTCTGTTTGCCGCAAAATCTTAACGATTCTATGGCACTTACAGCTATGAGATTTAGCACACAGGTAGTCCAAATTTTTCGCAATTTTTGGGTCGCGGCGAATTTTAAAATTTAATCTAGAACATTTTAAAATGAATTTAATTAAATTGAATCAATATTGAATGCTACAACATAGAAGAGATCACATATTCTAAATTTATTGTTTTAGTTTCCGGCGCGCGGATGAATAATTTTTCTACCAGACGATAAAAACAAACAATCTTTTAACTGGAGTTTTTGTTTGTCTGTCTATTTCTTTCCGCAAAATCCTAACGATTCTATGGCACTTACAGCAATGCGATTTGGCACACAGGTAGTCCGAATTTTATGCAATTTTCGGATCGCGGCGAATTTTGAAACTCAATCTAGTACATTTTTAAATGAATTTAATGAAATTGAATCATTATTGAATGCTACAGCATAGAAGAGATCACATATTCTAAATTTGTTTTCGTTACCGGCGCGCAGATGAATAATTTTTCTGCCAGACGATAAAAACAAACAATCTTTTAACTGGAGTCAATTAGTTCTTTTTCTATCTCCTACACCGTTAAATATTGAGTAAAAATTTCAGCAGATCTGAAATCTGCGGAAAATTTCACTTTAGATTCATACCTAAAAATATGATTTTATTTATATAAACAACTTTTAAATTGAATATATCTTTTATATTTTCGCACGAACTTGTGACGTCATGAAAATTTTCCCTTTCCAAAAATAAACAGACTGCATTTCGCACTAAAAAAAACATTACATTTCCTGCCTCTTTCAGTGGAGCGCAAAAAAATAAAAAACATTTTGAAAGGCATTGTTTAGTTCTTTTTCGTAAAAACGGATTCGTTAAAGATAGATTACAAATTTCAACGGATTTGAAATCTGCGGAAAATTTTAATCCAGATTAATACCTTTTACCAAGGGCACGGGCAACGCCGGGCTAGCCACGCAGTGGCTCGTAATGTGCTGCATGTTTTTAAAGTAAGTACTGTTTAGAAATAAAAACGAAACACAAGTAGAATTTCTTAGCAATTTTATTTTTATATGAAAGCCTGTACCTCAATCTATTTTTCAACATAATTTCCGCCAATATCGAGGCATTTATCGTATCGTTCAACCAGTTTTTGAGCACCCTCTTTATAGAAGTCTGCCGCCTGATTTGACAGCCATTGCAACACGGTTGTTATGACGTCATAATCGTCGTTGTAGCGTCGGCCGCCCAGATGCTTCTTCAAATGCAGGAACATATGGTAGTCCATGGGCGCTAGATCAGGACTGTACGAAGGGTGATCAAATTGTTCCCAGCCAAATGATGCGATGAGATCTCGAGTTAGTTTAGACGTGTGTGGACGGGAATTGTCATGAAGCAAAACGCTCATTCTACTCAGCATGCCACGCCTTTTGTTTTGGATTGCACGGCGCAATTTGTTTAAGGTCTCCCAATACGTCGCAGATTTTACTGTGTGACCACGAAGCAAAAACTCGACAAGTAACACCCCTTCCTGTCTCCAAACACAGTTCACATGATTTTCTGAACTGAAATTGTTTGCTTGAACTTCACTCTCTTGGGCGATGATGAATGTCGCCATTCCATGGATTGCTGCTTCGATTCCGGTGTGGCGTAAGCTACCCAGGTTTCGTCGCCTGAGACAATTTGGCTTAAAAAATCACCTTCCTCACTGTACCGCTGAAGGAAAATTAAAGCACTACCTAAACGTTTGGTTTTGTGCAAGTCAGTGTGTGTGCCTCTGTTTGGTGTGCCTCTGTCAGCACGTTCGGTACCCAGCGTGCGCACAATTTTCGATAATTTAAGCGTTCGCTATCAATTTCATACAGAACACTGCGTGAAATTCGAGGAAATTCATCAGATAATGAAGTAATCGTAAAGCGTCTGTTCTGTTTCACTCTTTCGTCAACTTTCTGCACCAAATCCTCAGTAATGACAGAAGGGCGCCCACTCCGTTCCTCATCTTGAACATTCGTGCGGCCATCTATAAAAGCTCTAACCCATTTCCGTACCATTCCAGCGCTCATAATGTTTTCTCCGTACACTTCACTTATCTGACGATGAATTTCAGCCTCTTTCACTTCTTTAGCACTAAGAAAACGAATCATCGATCGCATTTCACAATCGGCGGGATTCTCAATCAACGGAGCCATTTTAATTACTCATAAACGAGCGTCAACACGGTCGAATGTTTCCGTTATAGGGCCTGTGGCTTGCCAACAGATGCAGGTAAACAGCGTGCATGCTCGGAATGCCGACCGCAGCACTGCCGCGCCGGAATATAGAAACGGTACTTACTTTAAAAACATGACTCGTATTATATAACATCTATATATATAATTCTCTTACGTGGCACGCAAAAAAGACGTTATTTGTAATCGCGTTTTGGCAATACTGTACGATTGTTTGCTTATCGCGAAGTCTCGCGCATCAATTGAATTTATAGCGTTATCGGATAAAGTTTTATTGAAAAAAAAAAAGGAAATTTTAATGAGCTGTTGCAGTTAGTTCACAATAGAAATCAAAGAAAGCGGAGGATCTTTTCAGGGCCATTTAAAAAACGGTCCTTTTCAGGGCCAACAATTATAGTTCAACAAGACGCTTGCACTACAACTTTCGGCAACAAACTCAATGAAAGAGTGTGGGTCGTTTGAATGCTGAGAAAATGTACACACAAACAACATGCTGGGTATTCAATTTCCAAAGCAAAGCTCACATTTAGAGTCAAAATTTGCACAAAGTTTTCATTTGAATTCTGATTTTAGAGATACTGTATATATTTTTTCTGTAATACAGCAAATTTAGATTTGAAAAACCTTTTTTTGGTAACATATTTTGTAAACAATCCCTTCTGCTAGGACACATGTCTTCATTGAGGCGAGCGTAGCGAGTATAGGTTCGCGCAGCGAACCAATGAGGATTGCGAAGCAATCCTCCGGGGGTTGGCGAGCGTTAGCGAGCAGGGGGCAGGCCCCCTAGTAAAAATATATTTTTGTCTTCGTGCATGCTTGAGCCCACCTCGCGCGCATATTTAGGACACATCCTCTACAAGAGACGTACATCTGGAAAACGCAAGGACGCCCCAACAACCTAGTGTCGAATTTAAAACGGCCCCGCCGCATAAGAAAGGGCGCCTTATCTGAGATCCAGAGTGAAGGTGAAGGAGATAAACCTAAATAGCCATCTATTTGTTGGATAAAAAAAGGGCATTTCCTGAAGCGCTATTGATGTCAAAGATTTTGACGGTTTCGACACCAAACAAACTGTTCTGTCACTCACAACGGAGAAATGGATGCGACGCAGAACAAGCGACAAAGATAACAAATGACATCGGGAAAATCGTTCCCGCAAATCCTTTTTGAATTTTTAATGCACCGGAATAGACGCCCCAAAAGGATAAGAGAATAACCTTTCCAGAATAAAAGAGTGAATGTAAATAGCCTCGCGTTGGAATGGCGGTTTTGTGTCATCTATTAACCTTTTGAATGTATACACCAGAAAAATCCAATGTTTATGACCAGGTTCAGATATTTATTCACCAGAAAGACCGTATCTTTTAACCAGGTCGAAATTTTTATTTTCGATATGAATGGTATATTTGTCTTTACCAAAACCACAATTTTACTGACCATAAGGGGGAAAATGATACTGGAATTAAGCTGATATTGGCCTTTTTAATGAACATAAATGTAGAATACATAAAACTCTGATTTGAAGTAAAAGGAATCGAAGCGACATTAGTAACAATGTAAGATGCTTATTATAACTAGTTGAATAACCCGGCGCTGCACAGGTTTCAAATATGACCGCGACATTTCCCTGTGTTAACTTAAATATACAAACTCTGTAGAAGGTGTTTCATACCACGACAGCTAAAACATGACCTCGTTATTCCCCTGTGTTAACTCATACACAAACCCTGTAGAACGTGTTTCCTTATCCATGTCAATTTATATAAGAAAAACAAACTTTAGATTTTAAATTTGGGGTTTCAAGGGTACTTTTAGGACTACTTGTATGTCAATTGTTATGGCTACAGATTGGTCTAAAGACAGGAAGGAAATAGCTTATGTTTTCCGCAGTGTTGTAAAGTGTTAAGTGTAAAAAATTTGGTGTGGATTGGTAAAACGGTGCAGATTTGTATACAGAATGTATACCCACATACATGCCCACACACATCCTTTTATATATACATATAGATAATTTTTAAAAGATAGATTTTACAAGTTAAACATATCTTTATATCGGGTGTTCATCAGGAATGGTCGTCATACGCCATTCTCCCCTCGACTCTATCTGTGGAATCTCCCTAGTACATCGCCCAGGGGATTCTGTCAGGACTTTGTGGTACTTGTTCATTTCCTGGATTACACACAGGAAGTGGTAGGTGTTCTACTTGTTCATCCTCGCATTTTCCGGCTGGTTTGTAATACATCTCGCCCCCTTCAACTGTGCGACGTTAACCACCTAGCTATTTATCCTTGTTTCGTTTGTTTCCACTAACAATTCTTCTCTTAGAGCGACAAACTGAACTAAAACAAATAAGCATAACGCAACGAAAACAGATAAACATTTCTTTACAACGCCATGATTTGATTACGTCTACCCCTTCAAGTTATGTTTATTGGTAACTTTTTGCTATGTTAATTGATAGCTTTCAGTTCTGTTAAAAGGTATCTGCTTAGTTGCTAACTACCTGTTAAAACACATTACCATAATAGCAACTAGACATAGAACATTACCAAAATTAAATACTAATATTCGTATTCAATAGTTTTTATTGAACAAAAATTGGCGGTTTATTATGTTCTACAGAGTAGGTTTATTGAATTGTACTCTGCTCTTAGAATACACGTGATAAGTCTATTATTATAGGATATTTTTTATAATAATATTCTTGAAAATCCCCTAATTATTAATAGGGTAGTCAGAATTTTCTAAATTAACTGTGGAAAAGGCTCAAATTGTACTATTGCTAGATTATATTCAACTGTCAGAACAAAGTAATAATGACACAACTTTTCGATTGAAACTTTTTCAAATATCGATATATTTCTATTCTACGTAAGCATCTCCCCAATCCGCTAAAACATGAGTAATGTATGTTTTGACCATTAGAGTCGATTTAATACATCTCCATCATTCATCTTTGTTCTGTCTGGAGCTTTGTTGTGCTTGTTAATTTTCTGGATTACACATAGGAAGATGCAGGTGTTCCACTTGTTCATCCTCGCATTTTCCGCCTGGTTTGTAATACCCGTCGCCCCCTGCAGACAGTGCGATGTTAACCAACAAGCCACTTATCATTGTTTCGATTGTTTCCTCTAGGAATCTTTCTCTCAGAGCGACAAACTAAACTAAAACAAATAAACACCACGCATCGAAAACAGACAAGCATTTCTTTTCACCCCCTCGATTTTATTAAGTCTTCCCCTTCGAGTAAGTGGTTCAAAATTATGTTGTCCTCGGATCTCTCTCAAAGGAATAGACCTCGGATCGTCGCCAACAGACCATTGAGACCAGTGAGAAGTCAACTCAACCCCCCACCCCTTCAGAATAAAAACCAAAAACGAAACAATTTCAGTTTCAATCCGGTTCAGCGACGGTTCAAAGAGCCCGATGTTTGTTTTTTATCTCTGTTCTGTCCTCTCTCCACCCCAAATTTCTCCACCGGTGGCGGAATCCGACCGAGCGTTAAGCAGCTGGCAATAGATCTTCCGGTCCGGCTTTGTCACGTTATCCTCGGGTGACCACAACATCCCTTAATACCCTCCCGGACCTCTCCCTCATCTTCCAGCCGCTTAATTTCCTGTCAAGCCGCTCTCCGGAGAGGCGCCGGGCCCCCTAATGAATCAGAGGCCCCCTTCAACCCCCGAAATTAGGCTAATTATGAAACGTCCTTTTAATTACGGACGTCAACGAGCGCGATTCAAACGTCGTTAAAATCGTTGGTCGGGTTTTAAAGTTTCCTTCTTAATGTTCGCTTTCGATTCTCGTGGTTGGGATTTAAATTGAGAGAGGGACGGATTTTCCAATGTCTTCGTCTGGAATATGCCTCGGATTGTTTCAAACGGGGTTTAAGCCAGGGATCGGAACTAATCTTTGTTTCTGTCGGGGCGATGTCAACGTCTAAGTGACGTATATTTGTTTTTCCGTTGTTAACGCTTTTCCATCGTTCAGGGATGCATGCGAGATATTTTTGAATAGTAAGTTAGTCAAGTTAATGGGTAACTTTCTGTTCTGTTTATTGGATTACTTTATATCCCCTTAATTGCTATACTTCTGTTAAAACACAATATGTACCACAAAAGCTACAACATATTGGGCACACAATATTTTAAAAATTAATTGCTAATATTGGTACACACACAATAATACTGGTAGGCACTGATAATACTGGTGTGTAAACAATAGTACTGGTACAAATAGTATTACCAAAAGTATTGGATTTTTATACAAAATCTCGTTCTGTTTTTGGCGCTAGATGGCATCGCATATTGCATCGCAAAACCGTAGTGTTATCTACTTCTCACGCGTAGTTTTGATGTTGTTTGAAAGAAGAAATTTCAGCAAATAGATACCTGGGGAAAAGTTGTTTTATTCGGTTGGTGTTTTTTAAATGTTGTTAAGCATTCAAAATGGCAGAAACTAAGGAGCCTTTTTGATATATTATGCCCCTTTTTACAAAAATGCAAGGATTTTTCGCAAACGCACAGAAAGATACGTGTTTTGTAGGGTGAAAGTGCCGTTGATTCTACATGCTGTAAGTGGTTCAGAAAGTTTTGCAGCTGGACCAGTTCTTTAGCTAGAAACCTCAGATATTCTATGAGCGCAGGATGATGCAGCTAACAGAGAGAGACGGAGAAACTTCACAAAACTAGTGATTCAATGTAATTTTTAGTAACTAAAAATAATTTTTCTTCTATTTTATCAAAAAACGGGATGAACTTGTGTATCAACCCAATAAAGTAGTTTACAATTGTTAGCTCTTTTTCATCACTCAAGGAAGTGCATAAGGTATTTTTTAACAGTTAGCTGGACACGTTAATTAGTAACTTCAAGTTTTGCTTATTGGTAACTTCCAGTTCTGTTAATTGCTAGTTTTTAGTTCTGTTAATTGGTAACTTTCTGTTAAAACATAATATTTACAATAAAAGCAATTGGACACAGAATATTAACAAAATGAACTGCTAATATTGGTACTCACAATAATATTAATAGAACAAGAATTGCTGGTTTAGGTTTGACAGTAGGTTTATTGTATTGTATTCTGCTTTAAGAATGAACATGAAAAGTCTATTATTCTACGAGATTGCTTATACAGTACTAAGTCCCAAATCCGGTGTCCCAAATCCGAAATCGTCCAAATTCCGGTCGTTTTGCTGACTATATTTGTTTAGTTTTTCTCACTCTTTTACATCTTTTCGACAATTTTTAAAGAAAAAGGAGTTAAGCCTGGACTTAATGGATGAAACAACGCAAAATAATGGATATGTTCAGAATAAATACCACAAAAAAAGTTAGAAGATTTGCAAGTAAAATTTGGGGCATTGCATTAAAAGTTTTTTTTTCCTTTTTAAAATTTATTCCTATTTATATATCTGCTATTTATATATTCCTATTTATATATCTGCTATATTATTACAAACGCGAAAATCAAGCGGAGGTGGTTGGGTGGTGAGGTAAGATTAAGCGTTTCTTGCGAAAAAAAATACAAATAATCCGAAATGATTATAATGGACTTTGTACTGTAACAATAATCTTGAGAATCCCTTAACTGCTAATTGGGTTGTTAGAATTTTCTAAATTAATTGTGGAAAATGTTCAAATGGTACTATTTCTAGATTATATTCAGCTGTCGACCCAGAATAATAATGACACAACTTTTCGATTCAAACTTCTTCAAATATCGATGCATTTCTATTCTATGTTAGCATCTCCCCAATCCGCTAAAACATGAGTAATGTATGTTTTGACCATTAGAGTCGATTTAATACATCTCCATCATTCATCTTGGTGTTTTTCTAACTCTTTTCAATAGAATCAGCGTGAATCTCTGCATTAAAAAACACTCCTTGAAGAAATCTTTGTGAATAATGCGAAAACTTTTTACTTTTAAGCACTAGAAAGACTCCGACTCTTTTTTAACCTCCTATTTTAACCCTTTGAAGAAAAGTGGTATTTTAAAAGCAACTATTTAATCTTAGTGGTTCCATTTGGAACCATTTAAAAGATAGTTTCTGACTATTTAATAAGGGTCGTTGTGGTTTAGAAAGAATGCCTGTCTCGACGAGGTACTACCTCTTTAGCAATATCTGACCAGATTTTGATAGACGAGATATCTCCTCATTGGAAGAAAACTGACAAAATCTTAATTGCATCATCATACAAGAATCGGCAATAGCTCTATAGTATGATATCCAGTTAACAAAATTGGCCAGATATAGATTAGCCCGTTTACGAGCGGAAACAAAATGTTTGAAAACACGTATATAAAAAAACACGTGTGCATATGTGTGTGTATTATCATTACAAATGTAAACCATTTGACTAATCCACAAGAAATTTGGTACACTTATACTTTAGGACACTACGGAAAACATAGGCTACTTCATTCCTTTCTACAGACCAATTTGTAGCCATGAAAATTGGCACACAGGTAGTCCGAATAATGCTCCTCAAAGCCCCAATTTTAAATCTAAAGTTTGTTTTTCTGCAATAATTGGACATGGATAAGGAAACACGTTATACAGGGTTTGTGTATGAGTTAACACAGGGAAATGTTGCGGTCATAATTTAGGTATCGGGGTCATATTTGAAACCCGAGCAGAGCCGGGTTATGCAGTTAGTACTAAATATTTGTGGTTCCAAATCGCATATAATGAAATTTTATGTGGGATATGCTTTTGCCGTTTAAGGGGGTCCAGGACACATTGAAAAAAATTTTTTATTAATTAATTTAGAATTTTGAATTTTTTTTGCACTGATTACCCATCTATCTAATAAGCAAAATCACAACACAAAAATTTTCCCAAATTTTATTTTAATTTTAAATTAAAATTTTTTGAAAAAAAGAGGGGTCATTTTAAATTGCTAAAACTCAAAATATTCTTGATCCATTTTCAAAATTCTTGCAGTAACTTATTCACAAACTTATAAACTTTAATTTTGATTCAGCAATTTAAAAAATATTAATTTAATAAAAAATAAAAAAATATTTAAATAAAAATTTTTGAAAATTTTAAGGTACTTTTTAAAAAAAAAGTCATATTTTTAAAAGTAAATATTTGTTTCAAATTTGCTGAATCCAAATTAAAGTATAATGTTTGAAAAAGATATATTCCAAATTTCAACCCTTAAACTTTATCGGTTTTTGACTTATAGCAATTTGAATACAGGAAATCTTGAAAAAAAAGTATCATGGAGAAAAATGCATTTAAAGTTTTAAAGACAGATGTTGTTGCCATGACAATAACTGGCAAGAGTGTCAGATTTTCAAAACAACGCACCACAAAAATTATTACATCTCTAGTTCTAATTAAGATAGAGACATGATTTAGACGTCATTTTAAGCAGAAAAACACTGATAATTTCTTAAAATAATAAAAAAAAATCGAAAATATGACGATTTTTGTGTCCCGGACCCCTTTAAATGTTCTCGCATAAAACCGATAGGTGTAACATTAAAATATAATTTAAAGCTGCGATTGATCATTAATCTATTTGATGTTGTCCAATCCACTATCCTTCATCGATTCTTAGTTCGTTCTTTGAGGGATAGTTGATTTTACTTTGCAATGGAACACCACAATGAGCCATTGCTATCTGAAATCCATTCCAAAGAGAATGATTCGAAGTCAGCATCTCGTAGATTTTAACCAGTTATTAAAATGGCCGTAGATAAAATTGTTGGGATTGAAAATAAATGTTTCTCTGCTTTTGATGAGTGATGTTTCTAGACCCGCCCTGGACTCACCGTTATGTTAAGAGAGTTTTAAGGCCCAGTTGTATTCGTGATGTTTGCTTCAGATTAGTCTGTCGCTCTGCGGTTAGGATTTCTAATATAAGGAACTAAATCGCAAATGAGCAAATGCGGATAATCGGAATGCGAAGATTTTACTTAAGTTGATCCTATACTCATGCTTTATCCATCTAGGGTTTGCCTTAAAGCTCAATATATTGCTGTTTCGGCAGAGTTTAAAGAACTAATGTAAAAAATCTCGTCAAGAAATGTAATTTAAAATTGAAAAATTAATTTTTTTAATAAGTTTTTCATGAAAATCTATCTACTAAAGATTTTGATGTTTTTTCTTTCATAGTTGACATCTCCTTGTGGCAAATCATCGAAATTGGCATACCTTGGAAATGTTCTCCAAAGAAATAGTTGAAAAATATTTTTTCCGTTCGCTATTACTTAACAAAGGAACTTTACTTTAAATTACCTGTGGTAAGTATAAAAAAAAAGTCACACACAGTTTAGAAAAGTTGCTAACATTTCAAAGTTAGAAGACTTTGAAGCGGTTATGCTTAAAAAAGATATCGTAATTAACCAAGGTTGAAAAATATTCTCAAAAAGTCACATCTCCAAAGTCAGCACACTATGAGCAGCCAACCCAACATCGGTACCTATAAGATCTGAACTCGAAAAAAAGCGCTTGAGTTTATATATTCCCTTAGCCGATTCAGGATTACAAAGTGTGCCATATGTAAAAAAATTAATTTTGGTAAGTCAATGAATATCCAGAATGCAGCTATAAATTTGGTTTCAATATCTATATATATAATTCTCTTGCGTGGCACGCAAAAAAGACGTTATTTGTAATCGCGTTTTGGCAACACTGTACGATAGTTTATTTATCGCGAAGTCTCGCGCATCGATTGAATTTATAGCGTTATCGGATTAAATTTTATTGAAAAAAAAGGAAATTTTAATGAGCTGTTGTAGTTAGTTTATAATAGAAATCAAAGAAAGCGGAGGATCTTTTCAGGGCCATTTAAAAAACGGTCCTTTTCAGGGCCAACAATTATAGTTCAACAAGAAGCTTGCACTACAACTTTTGGCAACAAACTCAATGAAAAAGTGTGGGTCGTTTGAGTGCTGGGAAAATGTACACACAAACAACATGCTGGGTATTCAATTTCCAAAGCAACGCTCACATTTCGAGTCAAAATTTGCACAAAGTTTTCATTTGAATTCTGATTTTAGAGATACTGTATATATTTTTTCTGTAATACAGCAAATTTAGATTTGAAAAACATTTTTTTGGTAACATATTTTGTAAACAGTCCCTTCTGCTAGGACACATGTCTTCATTGAGGCGAGCGAAGCGAGTATAGGTTCGCGCAGCGAACCAATGAGGACTGTGAAGCAATCCTCCGGGGGTTGGCGAGCGTTAGCGAGCAGGGGTAGGCCCCCTCGTCATTATGGTAACTTACACATCATTTTTAAGCTTAGTCTCCTTGGTTTACATTTTCATAACATTTTGTATCCTTCGAGAACTCACCATAATTAAGTGACTGAACAGACTGTCTGTCATGTCTGTTTTTTATTTAAATACTTTTACTATCATTACAATTTTATTAAAATGTTTTTAAAATCATTAAAATTTTATTTAAATGTTTTTACAATCATTACAATTTTATTTAAATGTTTTTACAATCATTACAATTTTATTTAAATGTTTTTACAATCATTAAAATTTTATTTAAATGTTTTTACAATCATTACAATTTTATTTAAATGTTTTTACAGTCATTACAATTTTATTTAAATGTTTTTACAGTCATTACAATTTTATTTATATGTTTTTACTATCATTACAATTTTATTTAAATGTTTTTATAATCATTACAATTTTATTTAAATGTTTTTTATCATCAAATAATTTTAAATTATAACAAATTCAAAAACTTATTCCAACTCAATGAACGTAATATTACAATTTGCATTGCCTATTTATTGTTTTTTTATTTTCACCCATAAATAACTGAAGATTCTACTTCTGTGACGGAGCTAACGTTTTTAACAAGGCAGGAAAACGTTCAATACAAGTAATTACACACACCGGCTAGACTCTTCTGATTTCTCATTTAATTTATTTAGGCCATTTGAACTCACACTTTGAAGATTTGTTACTTAGCAACCATTTATACTCTGGTTTTTAGTTTATTTTAACCTTTGTCGACATCGGATTCAGTTCGTTCTCGTGTCCTTCCAATCCAATTTATGTGTGGCATATATTCATTCCGCCATTTCTTTTTTGTATGACTCTAAATCCCTCCGGTGTTCCTCCACGTTGAAAAATTTAGAAAATGAGGCGGTAAACAACAGTATTTTAGATCAAAACAAATTGTCGGAAAAGGAATGGCTCCAAAGTGAAATCTTTCCAGCATCCAGGCGTCTGATAAATGACAAGTGAATAAGTTTTCCCTTCGTCCCATCACCATTTTGCGCGAGTTCGGATTTGGAATTTTGTTTGAGGCAATTTGCGGGAACATCTTTGAAAGTGAATCGGAGGGAACTTTATAGCAAATTGAGCAATATTGATGTTTTCAGTTCCTGTTTCCAAATCGATACGTTTTTGAATCAGCTTTTCTTTTCAATAAAGTTGTTTCGAGAAAACATTTGATTTTTATGCTTCGAGACACTATTATTCATACTGTTGAGGTTCAAAATCTCTCCATGTTAAAATGTTTTTCTAGTCAATACGTTCGTTCTAGTGGGTTAACTACATAGTTCTTTTAAGTTATTCAGTTCTGATTCAATTGTTTTAACGTCTTATTCTACGTTTGTGTCCGTATATTCTCAAAATTGACGTTGAATCCAATTTGTGTTGTGCTGTTTCATTCCGCCATTTATATTTTTGTAAGCCATTAAACATCTCACGAATTCCTTCGCACATTGAAAAATTTAGACAATCAGTTGGTAAGGTTAGGTATTTTTTAATTAACGTCATACTAGAGCAACACAACGGGCTTTTGACTACGGTCCGGGATCAATCCCTTAAGGGAAAGATCCGAAACAATGAGTTTGTAAGCAAAGCATATTTTAGACCAAAAAACTGTCTCAATGAAACGAAGAAAGATACTTAATTAACGACGCTCTGGTGCAAAACAATGAGCAATCGGCGACGGTCAGGGATCAACCACCGGAAGGGAAAGAGCCAAGGACAACACCAAGTAATTGTGAACCGCGTGGACATTTGAGGCCATACCACAATTAACGTGCACAAAACTGGCAAACCTTCAATTGCTAATGTGTTACTCTTCAAACATGGCTTCTGCGGTCTTCAAATTTCCTGAATACACATGGCCAATGTAAAATATCTCCAGTTTCCAGAACTGATAAATAACAGGACACATCAAATTCTAACCAGTTTAGTTGTATAAACGAAATTCATTTAAAATATTGTAATAATTTTTTCTGTTTAAGATGTCCTGAAAATATATCTATATGTATAAAATATATAAATTTTATGACAACTTAACATTACCGAAAGTCCTCAGGTTGGATTGAAGATATGCACCCTCACATGGACAGATACACCCTCGTCAGAATAAGATACACCCTCGTCAGAATAAGATATATCTCCTCGTCAGTAAAACTGGTCATATAGTGATGACGAGATACCTCCTAGCCAGTAAAACTGGTCATATCTTGATGGAGAGATACCTCTACGTCAGCAAAACTGATCATATCTTGATGGAGAGATACATCCTAGTCAGTAAAACTTGTTGTATCGTTATGGAGCGATACCTCTTAGTCAGTACAACTGGTCGTATCTTGATATAGAGAAACCTCTTCATCAGTAAAACTGGTCGTATCTTGATAGAGAGAGATATACCTCATCGTCAGTAAAACTGGTCGTATCGTGATGGAGAGATACCTTCTAATCAGTACAACTGGTCATATCGTGACGGAGAGAAACCCTCTCGTCAGTAAAACTGGTCGTATCTTGATAGAGAGATACCTCCTCGTCAGTAAAACTGGTCAGATTGTGATGAAAAGATAATTCCTCGTCAGTAAAATTGGTCCTATCGTGTTAGAGAGATATCTCCTCGACATTAAAACTGGTCGTATCTTGTTGGAGATACGTCCTCGTCGGTAAAACTGGTCGTATCTTTTTGGAAATACCTCCTCGTTAGTAAAACTGGTCGTATCGTCATGAAGAGATACCTCCTAGACAATAGACGCATCATATCCTCATTTAGAGATATTTCTTCATCAGCAAAATGGATCGTATCCTCATAGAGAGATATATCCTCGTCAATAAAATTGGTCACATAGTGATATAGAGATACATTCTCGTCAGAAAAACTGGTTATATCTTGTTGATCTACCTATTCCCCTGCAAAACTGGTCGAATAGTGATGGAAAGATACCTCCTCGTCAGTAAAACGGGTGGTATCTTGATGGAGCGATACCTCCTCGTCAGTAAAACTGGTCGTAACGTGTTGGAGAGGTACCTCCTCATTCGTAAAACTGGTCTTATCTTGATGGAGTATCACCTCTTTCCTAGCAAAACGGATCATATCGTGATAGAGAGATACCTCCTCGTCAGTAAAACTTAATAAAGAGATACCTACTCGTCAGTATAGTATTATATCTTAATGGAGAAATACTTCCTCGTCTGCAAAAGTGGTCATATCGTTATAGACAGATACCTCCTCGTCAGTATAACTGCTCATATCGTGATGGAGAGATGCCACCTCACCAGAAAAACTGGTCATATCGTGATTTAGAGATAACTCTTCGTCAGTAAAACTGGTCATATGAAGGAAAAACTGATCTTTCAGGAAATTTTCTTCTAATGACAAGATATCTTGTTGGACGAGATATCTCGTCACTAGAAGAAAATTTCGATCCTGATTTTATCATAAAAAAATCGGCAATATCGTGATGATATGTTTATTGCTTAGCATAACTGGTCAGATCTTGATGAACGAGATTTCTCTACGAAAGCATATCAAAAGCTAAGCATACGAGAGCTTAATCCTCGTCCCGACGAGAACAAGTTAACAAACAACATCATAAATATAATAAATCTATAAAGGATCCTCAAATTACTAGACTTCATTGTCCTCTATGGGACAATAAAGCCGGCAGTAAATCACGAACCCCGAATAATACTATATCCAGGATAAAAGAGTGGCGATAATAAATACAATTGTATGCATGACTTATATCCCGGACTTCAATCTTCCCCGGCCTCCGCAAATTCAAGCAAGAGCGATATGTTTGATGTATCTGAGCGAGGATAACTTTGAAATACCTCTTACATGAAAATACCCATTCAGAGCAGGGATGGAAAAATGCGAGATTTATGGAAGTGATATTTCTTACATGTGCCCATAATGTATCAGTGAAACCAGGGGGAATTTATTTAAACGGATGTTTTTATACTTTATTTTGCATCTAGGGTATATACGAACATTTTTTTTTGTCTGATGCAGGCGAAGTGGGATGCGATTGTTTCTTCACTAGATAAACATACGAGGTAGGTTGTCGAATCAACGTCACGCTGTATCAGTACAACGGGCTATTGGCGATGGCGGCCTGGTATCAGTCTCAGACTGAAAGATCCAGGGACAACATCTCGTAATTTTGAACCACTGTTCAGATGACGAGATCACATCTGGACTGGCACAACACTGCAAACTTCCACACCGTGAGGACATTTGAGGCCACGACAGATTTAAAGTGAACGAACCACCACGAACACGACGGTCAATGGTAGGATAGAGCTACGATTGCGCAGTTCTCCATTTGCTGATCCGTTAACCTTTCATCCGGGATGTTGCGTGGTTCCAGATATACAGATGAAAACTTTAGTTAAATTTATAGCAAAAGAAGAAACTCTTCAAAACAACAACTTATAAAGATCGTCGATGACCGTTTCGATGGAGCTTGATGTTTAGATTCTTCAGGGCATACTTTTATGTCCTGATAAGGTGGATATCATGCTCAACCGAAATGGCTATTAACGATCTTTAGACTTTTTAAGCTTCCAAGTTGTTTAGACAAGATATCTTGTCCATCACAATCTGGCAAATTCTGCTAATGGCTAAATATTTCTCCACATATTGTCGATTTTCTAACGACTGTATCAAATTTGTTTCAGTTTATTTTAATGGCGAGATATATGGTCCTTTTGTCCATCAAGATTGGGTCATTTTTCGAATGTCAAGATACATCCTCGAAACAACATCACTGAGGGTTATTTTTTAGAGTAATGTAGAGAGTTTTACTGATTACGTCTACATTAAAAAATATAAGTGATTAATCCATGTGTGAATATTAATTTGTAAGGTATTTTATCTACATTGTGTGCGTCATTTTGGATAAAAAATTTCTTTAGTACCCGTGTAATTAATATTTATGCTCCAACGGAATTTTTTAAATAGATATTTAGTTTCTATGTTATTATAGCAATATGAATTAGTTTGCATGCGATGTTAGTTTCTAATTAATGCAAAAAACAGCTAATGGTGCTTGTATATATTTCACTTCGTATTAGGTTTTGTAAGAAGCTCATTATACTACAAATTATTTTCCGATAAAATTACTTATTTCCGAGAAAAATGTTTGTTTATATATACTATACCTTATTTCATTATTAGAATCTGAAAATGCTTTATTTGGAAATGATGTGCTAGATTTTTTTTTGAGATAACTTGAAAGAAAAATCTTTATAATTATTTACAGGGTTATATTTTTATAAATCTTTTTTCGCAACAGCAACTGTGTCTTTCGATCTCTTAAATAATTTTAAATTTAGTCTTTTTTTTGATACTGGTAGCAGTGCGATTGCAGCTTCTTAGTAGATGGTTTAAAAATGTTGGATTGTTATTTAATTCTGCAGAGCATCATAAGTTTCTGATATTTCTTTTACCCCTCGATAGAGATAGAGGTAGATATATATATATATATATATATATATATATATATAGAGAGAGAGAGAGAGAGAGATAGACACTTGACTAAATAACCATATATGATGCTTGAAAGAATTCCTGGATATTTTGAACCCTTAGAAAGATTCTATTAGTTTATTCCTTAAATTATAATAATTTCCAAAGATAATATTGGTTCTTTACTTAAATTAGAATAATTTGGGAAGATTATATTGGTCCCGTCCTTAGAAAAGAATCCATTAGATATGAATACTTGACTTTTCTTTACATTAAAAACCTTCGTATAAATTAAATTGGTCCCTTTCTTTGAATAGATTGCTTTGGAAAAGAATATTGGATTTTTCCTTAAATTAGAATACTTTGGAAAAATTATATTAGTCATTTCCTTGAATTGGAATCATTTGGAAAGATTATATTAGTCTCTTCCTTAGAATAGATTCCTTTGAAAAATAATATCGGATTTTTCCTTAAAATTGAATACTTTTGAAAAATTATATTCGTCCTTTTCATAAATAAGAATCATTTGGAAAGATTATATTGGTCTTTTCCTTAGAATAGACCAATATATTTTCATTGGAAAGATTGTATTGGTTTTTCTTTAGAATAGAAAAGAATCCTTTGAAAAAAATTATATTATATTGGACCTTTCCTTAAATTAGAATCATTTGGAATGATTGTATTGAAATTTTTCTTAGAATAGAATCCCTTAGATAGAATGTGGTTAGAAGTCATGCATTGACGATCGTAGGTTGCAAGGTGGAATTATGGTATAAACCCCACACCAGGGTTAAGTGACAAAAAATTATCATATCTTCTCCAATTATATACAAATACTAAATTTTTCATCGACTATAAGAACTTCGCTTGAGGATTTCACTATGAAGTAATAAAACAAATATCTTTAAATTTACATTTTTATCTAAATCTGTAATTATCTTGACACCTTGTTAAACCACATGATTTACATAAGACAGTAATTTGCTGATTTAATGTTATTTAGAGAGGAAAAGAAAAACATCTAACACTTAAACTGAGTTAGTTATGGAAACTAGCTTCATGTAATTAACATAATTATTATGCTCAAGAGATTTTTAAGGATTGTAACAGAAATAAAAAGTCAATTTTCATTGCAATTAGTATAATTATTCTTAGCTTAGCTATATTATATGGTGGCATGAGAAACATAAAGAACACCATTATATTTAAAAGTTCTGAACTCAAAATTAAGTGAAACAGCTAGTGGGTATTTGTATAATCGACGACATTTTCACTAGAACGCTGGTGGCAAATTAAAATTTTGGAATCGTCAAAGGGCTGTAATGTAACAATAGCTTCTGATTATTATTTTTAAGTTTTCAGTTACCTTTCTATCTCTTTTTGGCACACGAGGTTGGTAGAGTAACGGATTATCAAAACGTAAGATTCCGAGTTCAAATCCAAACAAAGACCGTCGCATACAAAGGGGACTGGTGCCCGTTAAGAGGGTCCGGGACACATAAAAAAAAAAGGTTTTATTAATTAATTTAGAATTTTGGATTTTTTTTGTACTGATTATACCCATCTAACTAATAAGCAAAATCTTTTCACAAAATTTTTCCAAAATTTTTTAATATTTTTAAAATAAAATTTTTTGAAAAAAAGAGGGGTCTTTTTAAATTGCTAAGGCTTAAAATATTCTTGATCAATTTTCAAAATTCTTGCAGTAAATTATTTACAAATTTATTAACTTTTATTATGATTCAGCAATTTAAAATACATTAATTTAATAAAATAAAAAAATATTTGAATGAAAATTTTTGAAAATTTTAAGGTACTTTTTATTTTAAAGTCATATTTTTAAAAGTAAATATTTGTTTCAAATTTGCCGAATCAAAATTAAAGTATTATGTTTGAAAAATATATGTTCCAAATTTCAACCCTTAAACTTTATCGGTTTTTGACTTATAGCAATTTGAATACAGGAAATCTTGAAAAAATGTATCATGGAGAAAAACGCATTTAAAGTTTTAAAGACAGTTCTTGTTGCCATGACAACAACTGTCAAGAGTGTTAGATTTTCAAAACAACGCACCACAAAAATTACTATATCTCTAGTTCTAATTAAGATAGAAACATGATTTAGACGTCATTTTAAGCAGAAAAACACAGAGAATTTCTTAAAATAATAAAAAAAAAATTCGAAAATTTGACGATTTTTGTGTCCCGGACCCCCTTAAAACTATCGTAACCTAAAATATCCTTACGTTGGCGTGGTGTGGAAGTTTGGAGAGTGGGGTACCAGCTCAGGTGTTGCCTTCGTTGCCTGACCGTCGTTCAAAAGTATGTGGTGTTGTCCTCTGATTTTTCTCTTCGGGGGTTGATCCTGGACCGTCACCAATAGACCGTCGTGTTGCTCCAGTACGACTATAATTAAACACTTACCCACCTTATGTATTCCGAGGTGGAGGTCAATCTGGAGCAACATGACGGGCTATTGGTGAAGGTTCGGAATGCATCCCAAATGGAAAGATCTGCCATTTTGAACCATTGTCAGATGATGAGTCAACAACTGAGCTAGCACCCTACTCTTCAAACTTCGATACCACGCCAACGTTAGGGTATTTGAGGTCACGGCACATTTATCGTGCAGCAAAGGCCCCCTTGTACATGACGGAGTTTGGATATATTAGAACTCGCAACCCTCCGTATTGTATGCGTGTCTAGACTTGGTCAAATGTAGACAAAGTTAAAATCGCTTAAATTTGGTAGAAACAATTCTTTAGGTAGAAACAGCTCTAGATGCTTCGACAGATGTCTATCGCCTTCTACATAGACTGCAAGACGCGACAATGGCTTGCAAAGGTGGAGTCGCTATGTATATTCATTAGTTCATTTCGACACGTTTTTTGGAATTTCAACGTACAAAAAGCAGAAAATCTGCTATTCTGAAACAGAAAAATCCCCAGAACACTGAGTTCTGACGTTATGAAATTTCCACTGCTTATTCTGTCTAGAACTTTGGGGTCAACGCAACTATTTTCAGCTCCATAATCGTTCCCTTAGAATCATAGATGTAAAATTCACTGTGGAACATTTCGAAAGGAACATATTTTAATCAAACTGGAATCAACAAAAAATTCAGATAGCTATAATAAGCGGTACTATTTGAGGAGGAAAGAACATAGGCATGTAAGGCGGATAAAGTTCAAAAACATTTTGACGATGTAACGAAACTTCTAAAGTAACTCAACCTGGTTTGTCTGAAGCAGCTATCTTCTCTCTCCCTTGTCTCCTACATATCTCCCTCTTTTCTCACTACCTCTCTCGTGATTCTGTTCTTACCTTTTCCCCCTGACCATGATAAATAGAGGATAAAAGAAACGAAACAAAACTTCCCATATAAAAGCATTTAGCAAAGCTAGTAGTTTATTAAATATTGACTGATTTACTACTGTATTTACGAATTACGGAGCTTCGTCTGCTGGCTAAGTGGTTAGAATGTTGCACAGAGTCCATAGAAACGGATTAGCAACATCGGCAACACTTAAGCAAAGTGTAAAGTAGCTTCTTGCAACTTTACCGATGAATATCAGCTGAACTGCAGACGCAGCTTTCGTCCGTCGCGTTTTCAATCACGTCGCGCTGATTCTGAGGGTACACCCATTAAGCATGTGTTATGCAGATTTCCCCGCTCCACCGAAGAGGGATTTATCAGATCGACAAACAGCAATTACCAGTGTGTACCTCATGAATCAAACTGGAAAGGTTTGACGTATGCGCTGCAGCAAGTGGACACATCGCATATTCATGTATGCACACAGAACGCACTCTGCGATTATTTAGTCTTGATTCCGTCACGGCCTAAGTGCATGATTAGTTCCTGATTATTTGTCTTGTGCTGCAGACAAATGCTTATTGTCGACTTGGGGAAGTAATTCTCACAAGAGGAAGTACATATAGAATAGTATGCATTAACAGGGAGAAAGAAGAGAGCGATTTGATATATATAGATGGGTTAGAGAGAAAGAGAGAGAGAGAGAGAGAGAGAACTAAAAGAGAGGGGTATTGCAGAAAAGATACACTACCCTATAATAATGGACTGGATGGCAAGATGTGGTATACGGAAAATAATACGTTTTTATTGGGTGGATGGTCCCATTCGTACTCCTGCAATTACACCAGCAACCCTTCTGGGCATACTTTCAACAAGGTTTTAAAACTCAGCTATGGGTATTTGTGCCCATTCCTACTACAAGAATGCCGCCAGCTCAGTTGTAGATTTCGGACGTGGTTCCCAGATCCGTAAGCGTCGCTCTAAATCGTCACACAAATGTTCTAGGGGTTTAGGTCAGTACTTTGAGCAGGCCAGGGGAGAAGTTTTACATCCATATATCGATATCACTTATTGACCGAGGCTGCAACACAACATTGAGCGTTGTCGTCCTGGAAGTAACATTCGTTCATTCCATAAAAACGCCAGAGCGTAGGAAGAACCTGATTTACCAAAATGTTCATGTAGGCGTCGGATTTCAATTGACCAGGAGCAACATGCAAAGGTCCCAGGACATACCACGAAAAACACCCCCAAACAAGTAGACGAATTTTATGCAAATCCGCTGGCGTCCGGTTCATTATTGTACGGTAGTGTATATTTGATAGGCATGAGAAAGAGTAGATAGGCAAAGGAGAGAAAAGAGACATATGTACGAAAGAGATAGGGAAATAAAAGACAGAGGTGAGAGAGAGAGAGAAAGAGGTGATAGGTAAGAAAAATAGCAATAAGAGATTGTTAAGAAAGAGATAGAGAGACAGATAAGGCAGATAGTGAAAAAGGAGAGAGGTATGACGAAACTGAGAGTGGTAAGTAAGACGTAAGTTAATGTTAGTAATGTAAGTTAATGTAAGTAATGTTAGAGCGAGATAGGAGATATAAGTAAGAAATATATAGGAAAAAAAGAGAGAGATGGACAGAAGATGTGGAGAGGATAAGAAAACATAGAAGTGACAGAGAAAAGCAAGAGAGAGAGAGAGAAAGAGGGTAAGGGATAAAACCAAATAAGAAATTGAAAAAATACGAGGGATAGGTAAGAAAGATATTTAAGTTAGAGGTTGAGAAAAAGAGGGAGAGATAAGAAGGTAGAGAATCTAGAAGAGAGAAGAAACGAGCGATTTTGCGATACAAATAAATTAGCAATTGGATAACAATATTAACCTTAAAATATTATAAAAATACTATCACAAAACAAAAATAATAAAACCTTAAGATATTTGATTGAGGGTCTGCAAATATTTACTAATCACAAAGTTTATTTTTTATCTAAGAGCACAATTTTGTTTTAGGATAACTTTTCAATACATTTTTTCGTGTTTACGCTTACAATGATGTAGAAAGGAAGCGTTGAAAAAACCAAGCAAATTGCGTCGTCAAAAAACCGTATCTGTAGAGCAACCAGAAGCAGTTATTTACCATTATTTGAGTAAACAATCTATAAAAAAGTTGATAAAAGATGTTTACTTCAAAAGTTATTCCAAAGCAAAATGGCATCAGTTTATAAAAAAACACCCAGCAAAATAAAGTATTTTATTTGTCGAGCTCCTTGATAAATTTGCTACAGTTGAAATATGAAATCGACCATTCTGGAAACATTTTATTTCCATAACCAGTAATTTGTCATTTTTTTAATTGAGTAAAAAAATATATAAAAAATAATATAATAACAAAACGGTTTCCTCAAATAAAGAAACACCTATACAATTCAAAACATTATTTTTTGAGTTCCTTTATATATTCTACAGCAATTAAAACGCGACATCGACCACAACTACACATGATTTTATACCGAATAGTGAAAGGTTGTAAAATCGAGAATAAAATTTTGCTTCCATCGATTGTTCGGACATCATACGTCAGCTCCAATCATTTATTTCGAGAGAACCGAGTTTTGTTTTTCCGGAAGCTTTAAAGAGTCTAACCTTAAACGAACTGAACTGAAGAACAATGGTTCCATCCAATCCAATTCAATGAGCGTCGAGGGAATTGAGCAATCAGAATTTATTGCATTGTGATAACCGGATGATAACTCAAGCTTCGCGGAAAACATTCCCACCTTCTTGATTGGGAATAAAGCGTACGATAAATAATGATAACGTGATCAGAACTCCCGATCGTTTTGAGTTTAATCTGCGGATTTTATTATTTTTTTGGATCGTGAGTTTTGAGCAGGAATGAAGTTACGGAAGAATCTTAATTTCCAGTTCTGAAATGAGAAGAAGATTTATGTATCAGAACTGAAAGTGCTGCAGGTGTATTGGAATGAAAGAATTGAAGTTTTAAAGAAATACAACTGGAATACATTGTACCTGTTAAAGTTTATTTTGATTCAAATAATTTGATGAAAATTTGAGTTTGACAGTAGTTTTTTTTTACACTTTCAAAGAAAACGCGAACTAAACAGCTATTGAATCCAACAACGTATGTCTGTGATTCAGATTGTTAAGTTGTGAAATAATCTTTATTTTGAGTTCTTTAATAAGAATATTTATATAACATCAATGAAAATACTAGCAGGTGTCTTTAAATGAGGGAATTTTAGTTTTCAGGGAATGTAATAGGAATATATTTTACATGTTACTGTAATTTGTAACTATAATTACTTATCGAAAGTTTCAGTTTGACAGTAGACCCTCGATTGCATTCTAAACATAACCAAAGCTTTACACTTACGACAAAAATACATGCTTAAGTGGATCAATTCAAAGCAACAGAAAGTGCATAGTTATTAAAAAACTTCTTAAAAAAGCGGCCGTCTTATTATAAAATAATGGAATTTAATTCTTAGGCTAACTTATTTTTTCGACGATATAGGTAACAACACAACAAAGTAAATCGCGATGGAACACATGCAAAACAACATAGTTACAAAATTTTTACAAGATAATAACATATTAACATAATTGTTTTTCAAATTTTACGAAGAAAAAATATTGATTGTCGTCTGCGAAGAACATAAATTATTATAAAACAATGCGCAACAATGATTCTACTAAAATCAATGACAGTCAAAATATTCTTAGGAAAGATTCAATTATTTTAAATGGAGGATTCAACTGAAAATTTCAGTCGAAGCAACAGTGGACACGAAATTATTCAGAAACCTTTCTCAACTAAACAGCCCTTCTATTCAAAAATAATATAATTTAATTCTTAGCTAACGCATTTTTTTCCACTGAACGGTCCATCAGCAGGACGAAAATTCGGCCCAGAAACATTTTAAGTAAATAGATAGGGCAAATAACTAGAGCAGCTCCCGCACACGAGGGACGTTCGGGTAAAAGAATCCCATAAACATTGTTTCTGCCCTTGATCAAATACAAAGAAATTTTGAGTGACGCCACAGGAAGCCAGGACACGGTGAAAGCCGACGAATGCGTAAGAGAAAATCAAATATATACGTGGAAAATGCAAAATAATCCCGAAAAAATCTATCTGGAAATAAGAGTAGAAAGGTAAACAGTTATCTAAAGAGAAATATGTACAATAACTTTCTGTCTTGTGTGGGTTTAGGAGGTGGAAAAGGAATGATTAAAATAGTATTTAAATAAGGTACAATTTTTTAAACGTTGAAGAGATGGTTTTAAAACTTCGAACTGTGGCTACACGAATAGGCATATTTTAATTTAATATTTCAGAATTCATTGAATCGTTTTCATACAGACACTATCTAAAGACACTGTGCCACCTGATAATCTGCTATTTTCCTAACACCAGCTAAATACACTGTATAACCTGCTAATCTCTTTTTTTTTTAAACGTTGAAGGTAGGAAGTTGAATTAACATCGCACTGGAGCCAAACAACGGGCTATTGGAAACGGTCCGGGATCAACGCCAAAGGGAAAGATCCAAAGACAATGTCTCGTAATTTTGAACCCCGGTCAGATGACGAGGTCAACACTTGATACGTTGACATACATGTGTCCCCGAAGATTTGAAAGGGAGAACACATGTGAAGCCACTACGCATTTAACGCACATAAGCTCACACATACACGAGGGTGTATATTATGTATACGTATGGTTGGATCTAGTTTCGAATTCGAAACATCGTGGTTGCTAATCTGTGATTCCACCAACTGGACAACCAAGCCCCCAAAAGCTGATAAGAATCTCCCTTTGCCGTGGAAACGAACAGAGCTGTCTGTGAGAATAGTCAAGGAATATCGGCTGTGAAGCTGATAGGGTTCAAGTTGAATAGATATTTGTCTGTCTTAAATTGGTTTCACAAGTCCCAATCTGCTGAAATGCATGAATAAATTATCATATTTTCTATAAGGTAGTAATAACAGTTTCGTAAGTTTCAAAATCTATAATACTATTCGGTTTCATAGTAGTTTCGGTAACAGTAATTTAATCCTAAGTGTAAAAAAAAAATCAGGTAACTGTATTTTTTTAATTTAAATCTGATGTTTTCAATTAAAATCAGATTTTTTAAATTTAAATTTCAGTAGGCTCTATGTACTGTTTTTATAATAATTACATATAAATTTGCTAAATAAAAAATTGCGTTTTTGACATGACATGTAAACCAACATTTATTTTAAGCAAACAAAAATCAGAATTTGTGGCATGGTAAATCAATATTTATTTTACTAAAAATCACAGTTTGCTTCATGGTATTACATTTAAAAATTAATTTTCAAAATAAAAGCAAAAGGTAAAACATTTGTTTAACTTTAAAACACAAGTTGACATCCTATATAGTTTTTCATGAGTCAATTACATCATTATGGTAACCAATTCATATCAGTAAGTCTAAGTGACAGACCTAAATTATAGTCCGATTAGAGATAAATATTTGTAATGTGTCGCTCCTCTTAAAGTGACAGGTGATTGTTTCAGGGTTCATTTTGTAAAATGAAAGATGTTCATAGTATTTAAACTTACTCCTTTCAAATAAAAAATTCAGTTGTACGTTTTATTTAATAAATTATTAATCACATACTCGTGTTATTTTGTATTTATATCTCAATTAAAAAAAGTAGTTAAAAATTCAGTATAGCTAAGCCATTGGCCACAGTCAATTAAAAGGATAACAAGTAATTTAGGCTTACAAGTGGGGTTTTTCTTTCGCTGGCTTGACATTTAGAAGTAGGACTACTGGTCATGGCCAATATAAATAGCTAAAGACTTTTTTAAGTATAACATTAATGTGCAATATTCTCCCATGCTTCCCACACTTGAATGAATGCTATATTGTTCGTAACACATATTATAAAATTATGCATGGACATTGTCAAAACTTTCAAAGAGATGTAAACTTGTTTTTTACTTTAATGTTTGTCTGAATCCCTGACTCAACATTCAACAGATACCTAGTCCATTGACACCTCAGATTATTTGCAAGTATCCAGTGCCAAACATTTTTCAAAATCTGATGAGTGCTGGGTGTAGCCATTACTGATAAATCACCATTAGTGCAGAAAGGTTAAAACATTTGACGAGTTCTGTGATTTTCCTAGGGCGTATTTACTTAGTTATAAAAATGTAAGATTGGTTGTGCTTAAAATCAATGTTTTTTTAAAAGAAATTATTTTAAAATCAAGATTTTAATCGTTGATTTAAATCTTGACACCCTGGTTTAAACAATAGCAGTTTCAGTTATAGTAGTTGCAATAATAGTAGTTGCAATAATAGTAGTTTCAATAACAGTAGTTTCAATAGTAATAGTTTCAATAATAGTAGTTGCAATAATAGTAGTTTCAATAACAGTAGTTTCAATAGTAATAGTTTCAATAATAGTAGTTTCAATAATAGTAGTTTCAATAATAGTATTTACAATAACAGTAATTACAATAATAGTAGTTTCAATAACAGTCGTTCCCAATATTAGTTTAGTTGACAGTAGTTTTAGTAATAGTAGTCAGTTTCATAGTAGTTCATAGTCAGTAAAAGTAGCAAGTTTCATAGTAGTTCATAATCAGTAAAAGTAGCAAGTTTCATAGGCAGTAATAGTAGTCAATTTCATAGTCAGTAATAGTAGTCAATTTCATAGTCAGTAATAGTAGTCAATTCCATAGTTTCATTGTAGGTCATACTTAGCATTGGTAGTCAGTTCTAAGATAGTTTCAGTAACAGTAGCTTCAATGATAGTAGTTTCTGTAATACTATTTGGTTCTATAGTAGTTTCAGTAACAGTAGTTTAAATAACAGTAGTTTCAAAAACTGTAGTTTCAAAAACAGTAGTTTCAATAATAGCAGTTTCAATAATAGTGGTTTTAATAGTAGTTTCAGTATTAGTATTCAGTTTGATAATAGTTTAAGTATTAGCTTTCAGTTTAATAGTAGTTTCAGTAATAGAAGTTTAAATAATAGTACTTTCAGTGAAAAATTAATCACAGAAAAAGTGAAAGGAGCCATATATCCGAATACGGAATGAAGACAAATGTAAGAAGATATAGCGGTGTACAATATGCTAGTAACTGTCACTTTTAAAATTATTATATATGGCAGAACAATTTTCTACACAACTTAACATGTGTATATAAAAAAGTAACGATACATCACATATAAAAAGAAATTTCAGTGAGATGCAAATCTTTATTTGTTGCCAACAAAGAAGTAATTTATCACTCTAAGAAACTGATATATAGCATTTTGAATTTTTGTAAAGACGCCGGAGAAACCATATTACTGCCTAAAGTTTCTTAGGAAGAGTAAACACCAATCTTTTGAGTAAACAAACAGTATTGTGTGTTTTTCTACTTCAAAAGAGATTGAAATCGGTGAAAATTAAGAGAAAAAACACTCTTAAAGCACTGTTCATTTTGCTGAAAAAGATAACCCTATTAAATAGCCATAAAAGGATCGGATCAGTTTTGAAGTGAAAAAGGGTGTTTCAACCTCTATTATTAGCTATTGGGATATTGATACGCATTAAGGCTTGCGTTTGTTTTGTACAGAAAATTCAATATTTCCTTTTTTGCCTGTGAGTTTTCTAATTAATACCCTCTCTTCGCTTGCAATCTTATGTGTAAACTTTTGACGATCAAAAAGTCATTAGATTCGTGTAATGTTTTCCATAATAGATTAAGATTAAGTTTATTTTTAGATTTGTAATTTTTTCATTTGTGTAGAAAAGAATAATGCATAACCTTGATGCGAATTAAATTGAAAGAAATAGTTTTAGAATTTTTATAGTTCTCATAATTTGGAGACAAATCATGGGTATTAAAATGACAATATACAGTTGGATTTGTGAATCTTATGAGAAATGACAAACCATGCACAAAGTAGGTTGGATAAGAAATATAACTATAATAATAGTTAAAATAAGGATTTAAGGAAAAAATGGTATACATGTATATACTAGTTCATTGCAACCCATACTATAATCACCCAATCATACATTATAGATTCATCTAGCTATTAGGCAATACTTGGTAAATAACATCGCACTGTAATAATTCAACGGACTATTGGCAACAGTCTGGGATCAATGGCAAAGAGAAATATTCGAAGATGCCTCGTAATTTTGAGACAAGGTCATACGTGAACTAATATCTCCATTCTCCATATATCCACATCATTGCAAAGTGAGGAAATTTGAAGTCACGACAGATTTAACTTGCTCTGCCCCCCCCCCCCATAAACGTCGGTATTTGGTTGGATCAAGTTTAAAATTCTCAACCCTCGGGACCTTTACAACTGGGAGACTACCGCTCTTCATTGGAAGGATGAATTTTGTCAAAGGAAAGCGACATATTTACCTCAAAATACCCATAAAACCAAATTGATATTTCATTGCACTGGTGTCAATTAAATATCAATATATACCTACTAGGTAGGTAAAATATATTCCTTCCTATCTAGGTAGGTATTTGTTGGTTAATTCAAATCCTAAAAAAGTAGGTAGGTATTTGAATTAACGTAGCACTGGAGCAACACACGGGTTTATTGGCGACGGTCCGGGATGAATCCGAATGAAAAAGATCCAAGGACAAAGACCACGTACCGCGGTCAGAAGACGAGGCAACACTCAGATAGCGCCCACTCTCTAAAACACACCACTCTAATGTGAACCCCCGATGCAGAATGATTTAAATTAGTTATGAGATTGGCGTGTAACACATTTCAACTGCCCTTTCTCAAAGTTTTGTTAAATGTCTCTCACGAATGGGTAATTCCACACCTAAATCCTAGTACCAGTTCCCTAAGTTGAATTTGATCGGACATCAATCCCCATTTAATGCGACTTCCCATTTTTTCAACATTTGGAATCACTGCACTCATTCCACTACCAAGTATCCTTCACTTGCCAACCAACCTCCACGAACACGCGAAAAATTGAATTCCCAAGAACGAGAAAACCAACTCTATTCTTCCAAGAGTATTGTTGGACCTCAGCACCAATCGTTAATTTCCGCCAGTCAGCAAGTAGAAATTTGTCAAAAGATATAATTCATCTGTAGAAAAGCGAAAAAACGCAGCCACCTTATTCTCCTTTCCCCGCCCATCAGGAAAAAGAATAATCTTCAGAAATAGAAAATCAATTTCTGTTTTTCTCTTCGAGAGCCCCCGACTTGGTGTTCTATAAGGGGAAGAGGAGGCCAAAGAACAGGACATTAGCGCTGATGTAGTGGATAACAAGCCCCACTAGCAGACAAGAAAAGAAACTGACGAAACTTCCGAAAAAGAAGTAAAGTAAACAAGGTTTATCACACACGTGAAGAGGGAAAAAACACATTTTGGAAAAAGTTCTTTCAAAAGGGGGAACTTTTTGAGCTTGTTTTGATATTGGATTAAGATGAAGTTCCTACCTGAGAAAGCGTTGTTTTCCATCATTGGTATCAGGCCATTGCCGACTGAAATTCTTTTTTAAACACTTTTGATTTGTCGATGGTTTGTGGAGAGTTCCGTGCCGTTACGACTCCGAGAAGTTATGGGTGTGTTTCCCTTTGGAATTTCGTGGGAACTACAGAACTGAGGCAGTGGAAAATCGACTGGTGTGTCGACTATCGTTGACATCCATTACAATGTAAATATATAGGGTTGGTTGTTCTTAACTATCTGGATATTATGAGCAGTTTACTCTTCCGAGTCTATTATTTTTCCAAGAAAGGAGTTTGATTTCCATTCTAATTTCATGGTATCAAATAGAGCTATAGAATAGAGGCATTGTAAAATATCGTATCATCGCTAATATACATTGAAATAAAAATGATTAACTCTTTGCAATGATGATGTAATTCATTTACAATTACTTGGCCTTTTGAATTTGTAACATATATTTGAGACACCTCTTTTCTTTTATCTTGTCATGACCGTTGAAGTGGTCACGTCTCTTGACCAAAACTAACAAATTGACTCCTATATGATCTCAGTCTGTGTGAGTATAACTTCTTTGCATGGGTTTATATACTTAATCTTCAAAGTGGTTTCGACACGATGTATAGTTCATCAAGACCTGACCAATTTTGCTAATGACGATATACCTCGTCGTAACAATCGTCAAAAGAGTAGGAGAAAAAGAAGAAACTATAGGCAAAAAGTTTAAAGTCCTAATGAAAATACATTAAACATTATTGAACCAAGTATTTTATCAACGTTTATCACCATTTACACACTCTCAATATCTCACAACACTACTAATCTGCAGGCTACCATTTTTTATGTACGTTATCATACAGACTAGAGGAACTCTAGTTATCTTCTTTACACTAGGAGCTTACTGTACTTAGTGGCCCGCGGTTGCCCGTTTGAAAGAGTAATGGACTGGCAACCGGAGTGTGGTTGCGTGTTCGAATCCAAGCAAAGACCATCGTGTACAAAGGAAGAAGGTGCACGTTAAATGTCGTCGCCTCAAATATCTTCAAGTTGACGTGGAAGTTTGAAAGTCAAGTGCCAGATCAGATATTACCTCTTCATCTGAACGTGGTTCCAAATTACATTGTTGCGTCCTCGGATCTTTCGGTTTGATCCAGAGCTATCGTTAATAGCATGTTGCATTACTCGAGTGGGACGATAATTACTTACCTACTTAATGAACTCAGTAAACACGACGGTCGGGTTCTGGAGGTACACAAGACCAATATCTGCTTTGATCCCACTACTGTATTCTCCATTCCCTCTTTCATAGTAATTTTTTTTAATTGATAAAAGATGTTGAAATGAAAGAATTTTTAGAATATTTCTTTGGTTTTTAGAGTTATTTAAAAAAATTTTTTAGTTTTTAAAGGTGATTTTTTGTTTTGTTTTTGTTTAAAATTTTTTTTTGGAAGGACAACAAATAAATGACAATTTATAATGTAATATATAATATTACACAATATTAGACATTACATTATACTGCATTGGAATGTATAATATTACAAAATATTCTTTCGCACGAGTACTAGTGATAAGAAAACAAACAAAAGATACAAATGCAAATAGTACAAATTAGCACGCAACATATTTAAAAGTGAGATTACAAAAGACATAAACTCCGAATGATTGATGAAACTATGAACAATGAATGAAACTATTAAAAGTGAATGAAACTATGAACTATGAATGAAACTGTGAGCAATGAAACATACAATGTGTTTCAAAGTTCAATAGACATTAGCGCAGGTGGAGCAAAATATATATATATATATATGTATATATATAATCTGTGTGGATGAGGCCAGAAGTGGACCAACGCGTTATTGACTTACTACCTTTGTAAAGATCAAACTCTGAAATAGATAATTAAATTGTTTCGAAAATTTATTCGTTTGTTTTTCTATGTATGTTCTTCATATTCACCAATTTTTATCGCAATAGGACAACTCCTTCTTGGTGCGCCAATTTTTTTGTTATAGAGTGTATAATATACAACTATACATAATTAACCCATATTAAAATAAATGATGCGTCACCAATATAACTTAAACACTTTTAACGCTGAAAAAACACTACTTTTTTTAGGCTAATAAGCATAAATTTACCGTGTTGTTGTCTCATCATCCTGTTTATTTTTCATTATTAGAACACGAATCGTATTTTATATCTTTGTCTTCTATCAATTTTATTTGCTCGTAATGCATATATTTTTGGCACAATATGATTGAAAGCTTGCTGGTAACATTCGTATCCCCCATTTGATTTATTCATGAAAAGATTCTTCAGTAGAGATAATAATTAATAAATAATCGAATATCCTAGCGGAATAGTTAACGTAATTGTGCCTAATAGTTTAAGCCCTTCATTAATCATTCTTAGTTTAGTTCCAAGGAAGGAGTAGCCACGTCATGTTAGGCGTACGGTAATGAAAAAAGCTTAGAATTAGCCGGCTAATTCTTTTGTCAACTCGAGATTAATGGTTGCCAGCAAGTTGGTGGAACAGCGGTGTGAGTTAAGTATATCGTTGTAATTTATTCAGAGGAAGACTAACACAACTGATGATTTGATGTATTAATTTTTATTAATTAACAGTCAAATCATTTTATTAATATCATTAGTTTTTGATTTTTAAAGAAAATATATGAAGGTAACAATAGCTTTCAAAAAAGAAAGCTTACGCATCAAAACGAAATTTACAACAAACGAGTTTTAATTTTCAAATTTTAAAAAGATGGCTCAAAAGAAGACTGTAAACTCTCCAAGAGGTGGCAACGAGATATCTCGTCCATCAATATCTTAAATTTAACCAATGACGAGATATCTCCAATTGAATTTCGTTTGATGAAGACAATGTAATTGCTTGATGATAATATCAAGCTAATGATACTTGATGAGAATATCAAGATCAGGTCCCATTTTTCTAATGACAAGAGAGAGATATCTTGCTCATCAAAATCTAGTCAGTAACAACGAAAAGGGTTAATATCTATTACTTCTCTCACTCATGAGTCTTATTTAGTACTTTTGTTTGTTTGTTTGTTGAATATATTTTTCAAAAACTTTGTTCGTGCGTTCGGAGCTATTAGTTCATTTCAAGGTATCTTCTATACAATTTACAAACAATGGCCTTACATTAAAAGGAATTAATCGATATTATATGTCCAATGTTTTTTGCATTGGATCCCAGTCTTAAGTTAACTTTTATAAGGGTTAATAAGGAAATAAATCTCTTAAAGGTTCATAAACTTTTAAGAGATTATATCTTCTTGTGTGTATATACTACATTCTGTATACAAAATCTACACCGTTCGACCAATCCACACCAAATTTATCAAACGTATACTTCAGAAAACTGCGAAAAACATAGGCTATAAATTTATTGTGTTCAGACCAATCGGTAGCACTTACGACCATACAAATTGGCACACAGTTAGTCCTAAAAGTGCCCCAATTTTAAGATCTAAAGTTTGTTTTCTTGCAAGAAATGAATATTGGCAAGGAAACACGTTCTACAGGAAACTTAACATGGATGTCGCGGTCATATTTAAGCATTGCAAACTTACAAAAATCATTATCGTCCTTAATCAATATTTTTCTGTCTTTTACCATTTCAACCGGGGAATGCCGGGTTATTCAGCTAGTACAAAATAAGATTAATAGCGATATAGTTAGCTACAGAGGAGAGAAAAATATAAGCCTTTTTATGGGATGCAATTAATTTTTTAGGCTTCTATATGCCACTAATAGTTAGCAGCAAGCGATAACCTCAGATGAAAGTTTGGTTAGCAGCAAGTTGAAATGAGGATTTATTGTATTTTGTAAGTCAAATAGTTTAGCTGTATCATTTCTCATTTACCAGTAACGATAGTATTGATACAATTTATTTCTGAGTACTGTAAATAACTGAGTGTATTTATTCCTTCTTCCCCTCAAATGCTTCAGTGGGTTTGGTTATTCCTGAATTGCTTGTTTAGGCAAAGCAGAAAGTATGCTCTCAAGAGGTTATGCAAAGAAGAATATGGATTAGTACGTAATCCCTACTTATTGTTACGTGAGCTCTTACAAATATTTTTTCTTCCCCATGTAAATAAACTTAAGAGTGAAACATTTTCAAGATCTTTCTTTTAATAAAAATAAAAAAATATTTAAAGGAATTTTCAATTACAATATTATGTTCTTGTAGATAATATGCATCGAAGAAGGTCTGTGAAAAATGTATCTAATAAAAAAGATTAATAAGTACTAATTTCAATCGAAGACAATTTTTGTTTATAAGATATAATCCCTATCGGTAGTATACAATATAAGATTGGTTGCTATGTGGATTTATGGCGCAAGTTTCAATTTGCGAAGCTGCTCTAAGATCAAGACAATGACTGGTAAGTAGGTATTAAATTAGCGTCATACTGGAGAAATGTGACGGGCTATTGGAAACTATCCTGTATCAATCCCGACGGGAAAGAATCGAGGACAGCACCACAGTCAGATTTTGAACCACGGACAGAAGACGAGGTTACTCCTGAGCTGGCACCTCACTCTTTAAACTTTCACACCAAGCACATGTGAGGATATTTGAGCCCATGAGAGATTTAACCTTTTGACTACGGCTATATATATAACAACAGCGATTCTAATAACTTTCAAGGTACAACAGCTGTAACGGCCATAGTCCAAATTCTTTCTTGACGCGATTCTTATAACATTTAAGGTACATCTGCTGTAACGGTCGTAGTCTAAATTCATTTTTTTTGGCGTAATTCTTATGACTTTCAAGGTACAACTGCTGTAACGGCCGTAGTTTAAATTCTTTCTTGGCACGATTCTTATAACTTTTAAGGTACAACTGCTTTAACGGCTGCTGTACACATTATTTCTTAGCGCGATCATGGTACAACTGCTGCACCTGACGTAGTCTAAAGGTTAAAGTGCACCAGCCCTCATGTACACGACGGTATTAGGCTGGATAGCTACCAACCGGTTCATCCAACCCTGTTTACCACGGCCCAACCAACCGCTGCGAGCGTCATTTATGTTTACACCATGGCAGGTTTCTCCCAACTAGCTTTCGCACCTTTTCAAAGATAGACTAACCCAAGGTCGTCTTCCTTCCCGTTAGGGCCGCGCTGTACATTACATTGTCAGAAAATGCCACCACATCTCAAAAGCACACTGTCTGCGTCCCAGTCCTGAGTTCATTCCATAGAGGCATCGGCCAGTCAGGGCATTGTTCATCACAACATTAATCAATGATTAAAACCGCAGTCCCTGCATTATTTTTCTCAACATCCCGTTCTGATTAACGGAACGTCGAACGTAAAGGATTATGGGCTTATGTCTACTTCAAGGTGAGAGATTAGGCCTAAGCTCCGGCCGGCCTATCGCACACGATGCTCTTGCGGTAAGTGGGTGTATGTGTGCGTATAGATATTCACATATATATTTATAGCAACTCATTTCTCTTTTATATTCCTTGAAGGAGGAGAGCCCCACCGAAATGAGGATTTTCGAGGACGGAGAGTTCATGATACATTCCGTGATTGTTTCCTTAAGATGGACTTTCGGGAGCTCTTAAGAAGTGGTATTAGTTCTCCGGGTTTTCTTCCGTTCTTCTGGAGCTGGGGAGGTTTGTTTCTCCCTTGAGTGGAGGTTATTACACTGTTGTACTTCGGTGTGTCAGAGTTGTTGAGATGCACTTACACACTAAAATATATTTTTTTTCAAATTCTGACTTTAAAAATTTAAGTTTTTTTACAAAAGGTCATTGGTTTATGCGTGGTAATGGTCTCACGTTGGCGTGGGGTGGAAGTTCAGAGAATGAGGTGCCAGCTCAGTTGTGACGTCATCATCTGACCGTCGACAAAAGTTACTTGGTGTTGTCATCGTATCTTTCCCCATGATTGATCTCGGACCGTCGTAAATAGCCCCGTGTGTTGCTCTAGTACGGAGTTAATTAAAATTTCCTTACCTTACCTTACCCTGTTGATTACAAAGTTGCTATAAATATTGTTCCGCATGATTTTACCCTCAATCCAATTGGGAAAAGGTTTCCTTTACAACTTTTTTCACCAAAAAAACCCACGAAATTCATGATTTTCCAGGAATTTTAATTAAAAAAAAATAAACTAAAAATTTACTTTGTAGCTAATAACTCTAGGTAGGTAAGGTAATTTTCAATTAACGTCGTACTAAAGCAACACAACGGGCTTTTGACGACGGTTCGGGAACAATCCCCTAAGAGAAAGAACCGAAGATCACATGACGTTGTTTTTAACAACGGTCAGATGACGAGGCAACACTCTCCAAACTTCCACACCAACCCAACGTGAGGATTTAAACCATGACAGATTTAAGGTGCACAAGCCGCCTCTACACCATACCATGCAATGACCCGGATTCGAATCAGGGAATTTCAGATCTAGAGGCTAACACCTTAACCACCAGACCGGTTGGTCGGTGACTAATAACTTCAATTGAGGGTCACTACATCCACTGTAATGTAAGCTAAGGAGCTAGATAAATATTTCGAAGCAATAAAAACAATCGATATTCTAGTTCAATTTTGTGATTTCTAGTGCATATAACCTTAAAAGAACAAAAACTATTCAATATGAAAAATGTAGAATGCGACAGTAAGGTTAAGAAATCAGTTTTGGAGATTGATGGGAATTACCATTACCCCCAAAGCATCAGTATCAGTTTCTTTAGTCATCATATGTCATTATTTTACCGTCGAACTCCAATATAAGCTAACTTCACTCAAATAATTTAGGAATTCGTTAGTACTGAAAAATGCAATTCAATTTCGCAGCTACTTTTCAAGTGTTGATATCATCATTTGGCCGTTCAAAATAACGATGTGTTCTCGAATCTTTCCCTTCGGGATTACTACCGGATGTCCATCAATTGTTCATTGTGTTGCTCCAGTACGAGAAGTAAATACAACTACCTAACTTTATATACGAATTTAATCTCTAGTTGTTTGTTTGAGGCGATCGCTAAGCCTTGCGTCCTTCTACCCATTTACTCAGTCTACCAGAATGAATTATGTATCACGCATATAATCGCCAAACTGAAGCCAAGCTCAAGGACGTACTTTCAAATTAAGATTTAACACATAAAGTTTAATTGGTATGAAGGAAAACATGTCCTTGATTGAATAAAAACTTCTTTTGAAGAAAAGGCTTGTAATTAAACTTGAAACTAACATAATGTTGCAGCAATCTTGATGACCGAAAGGAATAGATAGAAGGTATTTGGTATTTTCTATTAACGGTACACTGTAGCAACACAACGGGCTATTAATGACAACCCATGAATGTAAATATCCTAGGTCACCACCACGTAATTTTGAACCACAAATATATGGAAGAAACCTATGACAGAGAATAGATATTCTAGATATAAGGCATTCAGAATGACACACAGATTTCCCTCATCACACTGGTCATGAATATTTAATCAAATTAGTGTTTAACTAATTTGAGCATCTACTAATCAATACTCAAGCCATAAACATATAATCAATCACTGAATCTGAGTACTTGTGCTACTTTAAACAAGGAGATCACAAATAGTACTAATCATGCATCCTCAATCTTACTAAATTTAAATTAACTTCGCGTTTAACTAATTTAAAGGTCGCATTATAACTATATAAGTGTTTTCCAGCTTACGACACTGAGTTGGCATCAGTATCCGAAATGTAATTTGTTGGAATTCTGAAAGCTTAATCGATTTGGAGAATCCCTTCAAAACTTTTAGAACACAACCCCATTCACCTCAAATTGATAAAATTTTAATGCCCTTAATTCAACTGAATCCATTCCTTTGGAGAAGGCAGAAACGTATAGAATGGGAATGGTACCGTCATTATCTCGAAGCTTCATGTACAAGACAAGGCTTTAGCTTCGGTATCTAAAATGCTTATTTAATCAAATGTGTTGTTGGGCTCTATTTGTCAGCTAATATCGCCTGCTCGAGAGAGTATTGGTACGAAATGGTTGCTATTCTGCCTGCTAGAGAGGATTGGTACCCTTATCCAACTCGATGTCGTGATATTTTTACTTTTGCGACACTCAGAAGGATTACTGCTAAATTTGTAGTCAGTTTACTGTAACAAAAGGCCATAGATTTACTTATTGTTGATGTATTGATGTCCAGACATTCTTATTTCTGTGCCACTCTCAGAAGGATGTCACGAAATTCGTAGTCAGTTTTCTCTTACGAAATGGCATAGTTTTAATTATTGTTGATGGTATTAAAGTCGTGACATTCTTACTTATGTGACACTCTTGGAAGGATGTTGGCCAAATTTTCAGTCAGTGTTTTCTTAAAGAAACGTCATAGTTTCACTTATGGTTGATGTATTGATGTCTGGACATTCTTATTTCAGTGACACTCTCAGAAATATTTATGCCAAATTCGTAATCCGTTTTCTGTTACAAAATGCCTTTTGAAGTTTCATAACCGGAGTTAAAACTACCAGACGTTTTGTCCGTAATGTAGATGATATTTTCTTGCATCAGCTTGAAATAGTTTCTTAACTATTTCAAGCTTATCAATTGTCATTTGGTCTGTTACAGAGGTATGATTCTCTTGTTTAACTGGATATCCAGACATTAGTATTGCTGTGAACTCGCAGAAGGATGTTTCCAATTTTTGTAAACCGTAACGAAATGCCATAGGTTATTTATGTCTTTTCTATTTCAAAGAATAATGAAAACCTAAAGCATCTAGATGCTTTTGAAGTTTGATAAACGGTGTCCAAACCACAGGACTTTTCTATTCGTACTACATATTATACTTTCTTGTATTGATTGAATGATTGAATGATTTCTCAAATTTTCAAGCTTATTAGTTGCTATTTGTACTGTTAGCAGAGGAAGGATCCTCTTCCTAAGTGTTAACTATAGGTCGGGTCTAACTATAGGTCGGGACATTCTTACTTCTGTAACACTCTCAGAAGAATGCCAGCGAAATTTTTCATTCATTTTCTGTTACGAAATGTCTTGTATAAACTTACTTGCGACTTCTTTTTACCTCAAAGAAAGAAAACTAAAGCATACGCATGTTTTCGAAACTTCTTCAACGGAGTTGAAACTATAGTACTTTTTTTATTCGCATTGTTGATTATACTTTCTTGTATTATCTTCAAATGGTTACTTAACCATTTTAAGGTTATTGTCAGAGCGACCGAGCGATGTCTAATTTGATAGACAATGTTTGTAGTAATGGCCAAGAACAGAGAGACACTACATACCTAAATAGGATACGCACATTTATTTACAAAATAATGTAAAAGTTTCAAATATACATGCCGCACCGACAGGTGCAAAAACACATGTCTCACTCCGCTGATGTGTACCACGAATCTCACCTTATTCAGATTCTTATTCCGAACAGTACCAATATTATATGTTCTTGATAGCATCAGAACACAGGCACTGTCTGTACTGGTTATTGTACCCAATTTTGTTCTGGATACCAATATCCAGTTTTGACCTCAGATTCGATCGGAAATAAATGGAGTTCTCAATCGGTATTGGATAAAAATATGAACATCTATATATATATTTCTCTTACGTGGCACGTAAAAAAGACGTTATTTGTTACCGCGTTTTGGCAACATTGTGCGATTGTTTGTTTACTAGGAGTCTCGCGAGTCATTTGAATCTATAGCGTTATCGGATGAAATTTTATTGAAAAAAAATGAATTTTAGACGAGCTGTTGCGGTTTGTAATAGAAATCTAAGAAAGCGGAGGATCTTTTCAGGGCTATTTAAAAAACGGTCCTTTTCAAGGCTGACAATTATAGTACAACAAGACGCGTGCACTACAACTTTCGACAACAAACTCAGTCAAAAAGTGTATGGGTGGCTCGAGTACTGGGGAAATGTACACACAAACAACATGCTAGGTATTCAATTTCCAAAGCAGCGCTCACATTGCGAGTAAAAATTTGCTCAAAGTTTTCATTTAAATTCTGATTCTAGAGGTACTGTATATATCTTTTATGAAAAACAACAAATTTAGATTTGAAAAATATTTTTTTGGAATATATTTTGTAATCAATCCCTTCTGCTAGGACACGTGTCTTCATTGATGCGAGCGAAGCGAGCATAGGTTCGCGCAGCGAACCAATGAGAATTGCGAAGCAATCCTCCGGGGGTTGGCGAGCGTTAGCGAGCAGGGGGCGGGCCCCCTAGTACCTTTATATATGGTGACCATCAGGTTGAAGTGAAGCATGGGGTATACAGGTTCCTTCTTTTGGAGTCAGGTGGTTCTTTCCATCTAATATCTAGAGATTTCTAATATTGGTGATGACAAAGTAAAGTCAGCCGTTTTCTGTGTGGTAACTTTGTTTATTAATTTATTCTTTCAATTCGTCGATGGTACATTCTTTTTACAGTAGTTACCATATTTCTGGAAAAATGGTTGGCCACAACGTTAGATGCTCCGTCTTTTTTTTAGCGTTTTCGTTTCGTGTCGTTCTCCCCTTCTGACCTTCCCTCAATATTCAGGGTGCTAAGCCCTAACCTTGCCAGAGGGTCAATCCTTCCATTGGCCGAGTCATTGCGTCATTTCAAATATCAACCTCATTGCGTGAAGGGTGAAAGCGCACACGTTCCATTTTCTCGGAATCGAGGGGGTCTCCTCAAGTTCAGGGATTTGTTAGGGGAATGTACATTGACACAAATAGCTTGTAGGTTGTGTTTCCCCGCTTTTAGGGCAAAACAATATCTGATGTGATTGTCATATCACACTGTCATACACCAATGTTATTCTATTAGAACAGTAACAACCTGAACACAAGAACAACTGTTCTTATAACTTATCTGTGTTCGTAATTACCTGTCTGTCTTTACAGTTATCAATTGCCATTTGCATGCTACAGAGGATTGGTCCCTTGTACAACTGGATGACGTGACATTCGTATTCTTGTGACACGCTCAAAAGGATGTCTGACAAATTTGTAATCAGTTATCTGCTACAAAATGACATATGTTAACTTACACCTTTTCTATTTTAAAGTATAAAAAAACTAAAATATAAAGATGCTTCTGAAGTTTTTTAAAATGAGTATCACGTTTTCGTACTGTGGAGGTTTGGCTAGTGGGTAGACATTTCAAATGCTGACCTTGTCATTTAACTATGGTTCAAAATTACGAGGCGTTTTGCTTGTTTCTTTCCCTTCAGAACTGATTCCGAACCGTCGCCAATAACCCGTTGTGTAGCTTCAGTGCAGCGTTAATTAAATACCTACCTTAAAATGGAGTGAAAGCAATTTTACCATTTCTACATAAAGTTCTACTTTCTTCTTGAACTTCGTACAGTTCTACTTATAGTTTCTATTTGTTTGCCAAATTTGTACTCGGTCTTCTGTAACGAAATTACATGGGATTACGTATATTTTCTCTATTCCAAGGAATAAACAACTGAAGCTTAAAGATTATTTTGAAGTTTTTGAAATGGGGTGAAAACACTACTTTCTACATGTGTTCTGTAGATTGTACTTTTTATTTGAAAAAATTACTTAATCATTTGAAGCTAATCATGTGCCATTTCGCCAGCAAAGAGGAATGAGCTTGTCTGACTGGATGTTAAGTGTAAGCTATGACACTTTCAGAGGGATGGCCGACAAATTTGTTGTCACTTTTATGTTACGAAATGCCATGAGTTTACTTATGTTTTCTCTGTTTCAGAGAATAAAAAAAGTTAAAGCATAAAGATATTTTGAAGTTTCATAAATGGAGTATAAATCAGTTTTCCAGAATTGCAATAAGATTTCTTTCAGATTTCTAAGATTCTTCCTTTTCTACGGTCGGAAAGGATTTTGATATCTATCTCTCAATATATATAGATAGATAGATCGAAACAAAATTTACTTAAATTTAGTGATGCAATGTTTTCAAATTTTTCATAAAAACATTCTATTTTAGTTTTGATGGCTCTTGAGGATTTTTCCTTAAAATTTCTTATTCTATTAAATAAATTGTCTAATTAAACTGTATGGGAGTTCCTTCTAAAATTTGAAAACCTTACTTTAACAATAATGACAGATTTTAAAATAATTTTCGGTCATTTGTACAAATTATTCAGACGTTGTCTTGAAGCAGAATATTTCAAACACGTTAAAGGTCACGCAATCAGGGGATGCATATTCTGTTCGACCCAGCATACAAAAATGTTCGAAGAGTCTCGGTTAGTATTAGTTTTAGTCACACAATCCTGAGCATATGATAAGGTAACCATTGCTCACTCTAATTTTCCATTTCCTGTACGTCAACCTATGAGTTGAAATGAGTTACGTCCATTACTAGAGGCTTTTTGTCCTGTGTTTGTGAAGCAGCTAATTCAAATATAACCCTTTCTCAGTAAAACAACCAAGTACTTGGTATTCTTGTTACTTAAAGACAATACGTAAATGTTGACAGCTTCTGCAAATCTATTATTATCACATGCATATTATCGCCCCCTCCCCCAATTCACATTGGATGATATCTGATAGCACCTACCATAGTTAAAAATATTACCCGGGTAGCAATTAAAGTAGTTTCGACGAGATATCTCGTATTTCATGATCTGATCAATATCGTTAATGACGGAATACCTCGTCAGCAAAATATTGCCTATTTTATGATGATGATGCAATGAATATTTGGTCAGATTTTTTTTAATGTTGACATCTCGTCCATCAAGATTTGGTCAGTATTTCTAATGACGAGATATCTCGTTCATCGTTATTACAAATGACGAAACAACCTCCACGAGGGTTACTTCTGAGTTCTCCAGGTTCTCCCCAACGAAATGCTTGAAGGACGATGATCAAAATTTTAAGAGGTGATAGTACACATCCAAACAAACAACTTTCATCAAAGAATGCATGGTCGGAAACAAAACGCAAAGGTGCTGGAGCATTTGAAAACTTGATCATTGCAAATGTTAAAGCTCCATTCTTGTTGCGAGTTATTGATAGAAGAACGACAGTAATAGCATGCAAATTTGATATATTGAAAAAGAAGAACTCGCATGCAAATTTTCGCCTCGATTAATACATAAGAGCCACTGATCCGAGTGTGCAACTGTCAATCGCGGTAGGAACGTATCGGAAGATGTTGCCCTTCACAGATAAGGAAAAGGCTGATATGTGCATTTTATCCACGGACTTGCAAATGGAAATGGCTCAGAGGCTCAACGATTGTACGGAGAGGGGTTTCCCAACAGGGGGTTGTACGACCGTAAAACATTTGAGCAATTGCACCAACAGGTGTGCGAGACGGGATTCTTTCTCGCTTCCCGGTCAGATGCAGGTCGTGCAGAAACAAACAGATCGTCAGTCGTGAAAGAAGCCATTCATTATATGGTGGCTGATCAGCCAAGTACAAGTACCCGAGAAATGGCTAGGCAGTTACATGTATCATAATCCACGAGATGGCGAGTACTGAAGGCTGAACGTTTGCATCCTTACCATGTTCAACGAGTTCAGGAACTGACTCAAAACGATTATCCTCGGTGTGGAATTCGCTCGCTGGTTTCTGCAGAAGAGCGCAGTAAATCCAGATTTTGTGGTAACTGTGCTTTTCACGGATGAATATACAGTTACACGTGGAGGTCCATTTAACACCCACAATCATTATGTTTGGGCGGATGTAAATCCACATGCCACTTATTCACATGCTCATCAGCGGCGCTTTTTTATCGATGTTTGGGCAGGAATAATAGAAGACCACCTTCTCGGAGCTTATCTTCTGCTAGAACGCCTTGACGAGAGACCCCCGTTGAATCTGCAGAAGATCTCGTTGCCAGACTTTCGGCCGCTACAGGGGAAGTACGCGATATGCCTGGCGTTTTCAGAAAGTTCGCCAATCCTTTCTTCGCCGTTGTACCTCATGCATAGCCACTGCCGGTCACTGTTTTGAACACTTATTATAATCACATGTCATTAAACTTGCTTTTGTCACTTATTCTCTCTTCGTGTGCTTATGTCTCTTATAACAACAACACCTTCGGCGCCCTATAGCACCTTTGCGTTAAATTCCGACCATGCATTCTTTGATGAAAGGTGTTTGTTTGGATGTATACTATCACCTCTTAAAGTTTTGACCATTTTTTAAGAATCACCCTGAATAATGTGAGGGTCATATTTAGCCAAGCTCAAGTCAGATAACTTCAAATTATAGACGTACACACAAGGAAAGATTTACTGTATAAAGTCAGAGAAATGCACACCTCGAAAGATTCAAACCAGTGCCGCTTAGAGCTCTCAGATTGCTAGAGTAGCGGGAGGAACCACGGCGACCCAATATCAGATGAAAAAAAATCTTTTTGAACTCTTTATAAAATATGGTTTTTCTTCACAACATTTTTTATTATTCATATACCACACAAAAGAAACAATACTTTCTTCTAAAATCCGAAAATGGCGAAATATTTGAAGAGTTTCTTTTCAAAGCTTAATTTAAATTAAAAACATTTTACCCTATATGATACATTTTCGTTTATTCAAATAGTAGCACCTGTTGTTCACTCCACGATTTAAAGTACTTCCTAAAAAAATACTTCTCGGTTCTATACTTGGAAAACTAGAAGACAATAGCTAAACATTTTAATTCTAAACAAACAAAGTACCAAAGCACACCAGCATCAAAGACCTTAAGTAGAAACTATGTGGAAAGAAAAACATGTTTCGATGTTCAGTGCTATCTTCTGGTTTATCACTCTTACAAGCCACTCCTTCTGGAAAAACAGCCTGTGTGTAGTTAATATTTAACGGAAATGGCGCGTATTTTAGTTTTTGACGTACATGGTTAACTTACGAGAGGGAAAGTAGGCGCTGTAAATCGTTTGCTGTAAGTTCATGCCCTAAAAAATTCAAACGCAGGTCACATTCAATTCAGGTTTATGGGAAGGATAAACAGAAGTTTTCTTTTTTAAAATTTAATTCTGGTTTAAGTGACCTTAGTATTATAACCAGTATTTGAATAAGATAAAATACTGTTCTTAAAGTTTAACGATTGGCCGATCAACCGGTCTGGTGGTTAAGATGTTAGCCTATAGATCGGAAAGTTCCTGGGTCGAATCCGGATCAGTGTTCGTTTATGATCTATGAGTTTTTCTTTGTGGCATATCATGTTCCATTACAAAACGTAAGTTATTTAAAATTAAATGTTTTAGATATTCTTTATTCAATCAAGTATTTATAAATTACTAAATTCAAGGAAAGAAATAAAAAGTCAGTTCAAACATAAATATTATAATTTAATTTGTTTAATGTAATGGTAATGGTAATTTTAGTTAACGTCGTACTAGAGCAACACAACGGGCTATTGACGACGGTCCGGGATCAGTCCCTTAAGGGAAAGATCCGAGGACAACACCTCGTAATTTTGAACCACGGTCAGATGACGAAGCAACATCTGAGCTGGCACCCCACTCTCCAAACTTCCACGCCAACCCAACGTGAGGACTTTCGGCTACGACATATTTAAGGTGCACCAGCCGCCTCTACACCATACGCTTACAAACATCCATGCCCGGACCCGGATTCGAACCAGGAACCTTCCGATCTAGAGGCTAACACCTTAACCACTATACCGGATGGTCGGCTTAATTTGTTTAAGTAAAATTGTTTTTTGATCAATACTGTTAAAACAATCTGAGCTGCCTACAGCAATCGTTTAATACTTCACAAATAACGTCGATTTAGGGTCCACGTATGTACGTTAGTGTTTTATATCTATAGACTTGGTATTTTTAACTTACCTCCCACTGGAGTAACGCATCGGGCTATAGGTAACGGTCGGGATCAAATCCGAAAGGAAGGATCAAAGGGCAACACATTATTTTGAACCACGGACAGATAACGAGTTCACATCTTAGCCGGTTCGCTACTCAAATACATATGAGGCAATGGCGGATTTAACGTGAAGCAGCCCCTTTCTACTCAACGGTATTTGGTTGGATTCGAATTCAAAATTCTTCCATTGTCCGTTAACTTTCCATCCAGGCTACATCAGCCGCTCGTTTTAGTTATGATGAATTGCAGTGTTATAGTAATTGTTTTAATAAAATTTGTTTCGCCAACTTTAATAACTGACTATTGGATTGGATTGGACTCCGTAGACGGAAACTGTTTCGCATGTGTGGCTTTCGGCAGTATAGTCCGCCTTACGGAGGAGATTCGGGGATAAGGAAGAGCCAAGTAATCCACAATACATACATAAAACAATTAAGTACACATAAAGAGGAAAAACATGTGAAGGGCAAAACATGTAAGCACAAAAATTCATAATTACAATGTATAACAATGACGAATTTAATCAAAACCTACATTTGTATAAACAAATTTTTAAAAAATGGACTGGCTCTGGGGGACACGGCCGCTAGATTTACGGCGTAGAATACGTCAGTGAATCAATATGGTGAATGAGAGTGAACGGAATTAGTACTCGAGTGTTTTAATTTCACACCATCAAATGTTCATCGCTTTGCATAAAAATCCAAATTGTTACACTCTTTGTTGTTGAATATTTGTGGTTCGTTACTGACTCTATGAGTTGAACTCCATCATTTGGTTACAAAACGTGTATGTCATCAGATATGCTATTGGCGTCGAACTGAGCGGTGGACGTACTTGGAGCACTCGTATTAGGTATTTGGTCACCTTGAAGGTTCGACGCCCATAATTTCAAGAACTTCTTTCGAACCCGATGACACCCAGCGACGTATGTCCGGATCTTCTTGATTCCCTATTTCTCGATCGTTCTTCCTGTTGACGTTTTCGATGATTCTGGTGTTTTTATTATATAATTGGACATTTTGAATTTTTTTTTTGCGATTTTCCACACTTTGAAGTCTGATACGTAAACATGTATGAAATATTAAGGTTTTACTTCTATTATAATTTATAAAGAGCAAAGAGAGGAAACACACACAAATAACACCTTAAACGTCGTACTCGCACAAAGGTAATTGGTAATTTTTAGTTAACGTCGTACTAGAGCAACACAACGGGCTATTCATGACTGTCCGGGTAATGGTAATGGTAATTTTAGTTAACGTCGTACTAGAGCAACACAACGGGCTATTGACGACGGTCCGGGATCAGTCCCTTAAGGGAAAGATCCGAGGACAACACCTCGTAATTTTGAACCACGGTCAGATGACGAAGCAACACCTGAGCTGGCACCCCACTCTCCAAACTTCCACGCCAACGCAACTCGCACAAAGGAGGCCAGAGCTAGAATAAATTATGTGAGCGGCACGACGTCTCAAATTTGAGGCACTCTCGTCGAGCTCATTGACGCTTAGCATTGGATGTCCGGATCTTCTGGATTCCACGTCTCTCAATCTTTCTTCTTATTGATGTTTATATAATTTTTCTTGTTTTTCTCTCTTGTGCATATATTTGGACATTTTGAAATTTTTGCAAAATTTCCACACTTTGAAGTCTGATATCTAAACAAGTATTAAATAGTTAAAGTTTTATTTCTATTATTACTTATAAAACTCAAAGAGTCGAAACAAATGACACCTGAAATGTCGTCTTCCCACGAAGAAGATCGGAGTTAGACTAAATTAATGTGAGCGGAAGTGTGCATTTTCGTGACTCAACTTTGCGCTACGATTGCATCAGCCGATGACGTCAGCGCAAGTTTAATGGTCATATATAACAGGTTTTGTTTAAAGCTTTTTTTTAATTTTTTTTTGTACGCGATACCGTTTATTTGTGTATGATTTATATTGTTATTAAATTTTTCGTCCTCGACACTGTTTGTGACATTAAAAAAATAAGCGCGGTATCCTGGTTTCGAAAGGTAAGACGTATTTTTCCATACGTGAAAGTCCTCACGTTGGGTTGGCGTGGAAGTTTGGAGAGTGGGGTGCCAGCTCAGGTGTTGCTTCGTCATCTGACCGTGGTTCAAAATTACGAGGTATTGTCCTCGGATATTTCCCTTAAGGGACTGATCCCGGACCGTCGTCAATAGCCCGTTGTGTTGCTCTAGTACGACGTTAACTAAAATTACCATTACCATACGTGAAAAGTAATGTGAGGGTAATATTCGAGTATCCTTTATAGTTGGTAGACTCAGTTCTTCAATGTTTAGAGTTCTGTTGAACATAAATTATGGTACAAGAGAATTTCCATAACCATATAGATGATTTTAAAAATGCGTATATCTCTAATTGGGAAATGAATTCATGAATATCAACCTTTAACTCTTAACAACTCCTCTGACAGTCAGTACGTGTTGCGTTAGTTTGAAAACAATATCACCTTATCTGGAAATTTTGTAACGCTTAGACTTTCAAGACTAAGAGATATGCTCAGATTTAAATTTAAGAAACGACAGGGCGAAATCTCAACTCTGAAATGAAAATTACATACCTTTTCGAATCGAAATTCTGCAAACATATTTGTGAAATTCAAATGAAGTAAAAACTACACGCTATTGAGTCGCCCCTTCAATAAAACTTGCATTAAAATTTGATTATGACGTTTATGGCGTAATCTACAAGTTGAAATTTGACGAGAACATTTCCGACTTCCTAATGTTTCGACCACAACTAGATAATTAAGCCTCTAAGCAACTTTCAGACTTCATATATGAGAAAGCGGAAATTTTTCGTTGCAACTAAATGAAATTTGTGCCTATTTTGCATATCTCGATAATTACGGTGCCACATATAATTTAAGAAACATTCCAGCTTCGAGAACGGTTCGTATGGGGTCTGTCTAGCGTGTGTGATTTACATTTGGAACGGCCTATTGCCCGGTGTTTGTCACATCATTTATTCATGTCCCAAATGCCTTAAATAGCACTTAGTCACTCCTAAATATAGGGAATTTTAATTAAATGTAATACCACTAAGGCCTTAAATACTCAACTATGAGGAAATCGGTTAATGAAAGAGTTAAAACGGAACTGAAATAAAAATGAAAACTGCATCACATGCAGATGGAATTTTAAGAGATGTTTCAAAGGGTGCCGCATTTAATGATATTGCCACACTTTGAATCGGGGTAGTTTTAAACTTACGTTTCGAAAGAGGTAATTTCTGTGAAGCTAAATATTGGTGGAGGTAGTGTTTCTGCAACAGTACTTGAGTCTCTTCAGGGTGTTAATTCTACACTGACATTCTAATGACAGTGTATGGGTTGAGTCGCTGTCGTAAGATCTCAGAAAAGTAACTCACGTGAGCTCACGAATCGACTCGAGTTGATTGGCTATCGTCGTGCAGACTAGCGTTAACCTTTTGACTACGGCGCGATTCTTTCTTGGTGCGATTCTTATAACTATCATGGCACAACTGCTGTACCGGCAGTAGCCTAAAGGTCAATTTCGATAAGTAATCACTTACGATTCTTGTTTTTCACACTACAGCGTGACAGAGCTTCATACTGACCGACCGCTTGGAAGGCAGTTGGCGTCGCAATGGAACAACATAACGGGATATTGGGGATAGTCTGGGATCGATCGCGAAGGGAAAGAGCCAAGGACAACACCTCGAAAGTTTAAATTGGTATCAAATGGACAAGGTTCTCATCTTGAACCCTACTCTATTATGTTCTACTCATCATTAGGGATGCGACATCGACAGCAAAACATCAATGTTTTGAAACATCGATGTTCAAAATTAAAGCATCGATGTTAATAATACATCGCCCCCAAAATATCGATGTTTTTAAAATTCAATGTATTTAAACTTTTTCCCCCATTTCTTAAAACTGGTTTAGCATCTAGTGATGCGACATCGGCTCCAATACATCGATGTTTTTTATGAAACATCAATGTTTTGAAAACATCGACATCGATGTCGCATCCCTACTTTTCAGACCCTTCACCCTTGGCCACTTTGGTCTAAAAGTATGTTCAATTTGTTGATTATAAAAAATATTCTACTTGGTTATTTTTTAAATTTTTATAATGGTACTTTTTTTATTTAAAAATAAAACATCGTCAACGTAAAAACATCGACGAGTTTAAACATCGATGTTACAAAAACATCGACTCCAATGCATCGATGTTACAAAAACATCGACTCCAATACATTGATGTTTTATTAAAAACATCGATGTTGTGAAAACATCGACATCGATGTCGCATCCCTACTCCTCATCAACATCATAATGACGATATATCTCGTGAACAGGATCTAACCAACTTTGTTACGATAACAAGCGCAAGATCTGGTCAGTTTTTTTCAAATGACGAGATAACTCGTCTATCAAAATCTGGTCAGTTTTACTGATGACATCAAGACAACCCACCAACAGGGTTACTCTAACACCTACAGCCAGTATTCTCTGTTAGGTAGGTAATTAATTAACGTCGCATTGTTATACACAAAACGGGGTATTGGCGGCTGTCCGGGATTAACCCTTGAATTGAAATATCCAAGGACAACACGTAATTTTGATCCACTGCTAGATGACGAGATCACACCTGAACTGGCACCCCACTCTCCAAAATTATGCACCACACCAACGTGAGGACGTTTGAGGTCTCGTAACATTCAACGTGCACCAGTCCCCTTTGTGCATGACGGACTTAGGTTTGATTTGCATTCGCAACCATCGGTTACTAGCCCGTTCCTCTTCCAACTGGACTACCACGTACCACAGTATTCTCCAGTAATTAAGAAAATTTTTATAGTCATAGCGATAAATGGCTCGTAATATGCAGCTATCTATATAACATTAATAAGACGCGTCTCAGAATGCGATACAGGCTATTGCTAACAACAATAATGTAACAATATTAAGCAATCTATTTAACATTAATCAGACACGTCTCAGAATGTGACACAGGCTATTGCTAACAGCAATAATGTAACAATATTAAGCAATCAATCTAACATTTATCTGACACGTCTCAGAATGCGACACAGGCTATTGCTAACAGTAATAATGTAACAGTATGAATGCTCCAGAGAAAAATATTTTGAGTGAATTCGGTCACGCGTGACAGGTCATGTCCAACAAACACTGCTGCGTAAGCGTCAATAAGATTACGCAGAACATTAGATTCATTTTCATCCAGAAAATTAGTTTCACGGAACATGTAAATCAATTTAATAGAGATTGCTCATGGCAAGGACTGAAAATTTTATCTAATGAATAAGATGCGGAATAAATTAAAATGTGAGCTGCATGGCGGATTTGTTGGAGTAGCGTGCATAGTACGCCTACGTAGTAGCTTCTTAAATTGAAAAGCTGTTATTTCATCTTCCGATGACATCCTCCCTTGTTGACACACACATCCTGGCAGTAATTTGGTGTTTGCTTGCGTTGAGATGCATATAAGTGTATCGAAATGATTGAAAATACATCGAGAATGGGAGAGTTTACTTCATGATGTAATATATTTCTGTGATTCTACGAGATCCCGATAAAACTGATTTGTTTTAGCACCACCTAAGCAAGCGGAACGCAATGAGCTTTGTTGTATGAAGAATATAAGAGATTTTATTGGAACCGCATTTGTCTTCCCTGTATTTTAACTGTGTTCTGTCAATTATAAAGTCTATGGAAAGGTATAGATGATACGGATTTTTGTATAGATTTTAACTTTCTTGTGTGTGTGTGTGTGTGTGTGAAATTACCTGACATTCTTTGCAACACGATATCATTTGGTGGCATTAATTGAGATTTCATTTATTGGTTGGCTGTTTTTCCAAGTACAACCCTTTTTGGGCAATGAGGGTGGGGGGATGTTAACCACATTTTATTAGGATTTGCTGTTTAAGTGAAATTTTCAAGGCTGTTCAATTGGGAGGTAAGTAGTTATTTGACATCGCACTGGAGAAAACATCGGGCAATTTGTGACACTCCGGGATCTGTCTCAAAGGAAACGATCCGAGAATAACAACTCAAAATTGTGAACCAAGTCAGATGACTAGGTCACATATGAGCTGGTACCCCACTCTCTACAAATTTCTACACATTTTTCAAACATTTAACCAATAGACATTTGCATGTTCCCTGCCACGTGTTCCATTTCCGTTGCTCTTCCACACAGGCTACATTGGCAACCCTAAAAAAAGACATACCTAAAAAGCAACGACTTATAAAGAGTGAAAACTTCACCAGGCCAGTCCGTCCTTCATCAGGTCAGAAATAAATTACAAGAGTCAAATCTGATTATGAGCAATCAGCAATCCTATTCCGACGTCAAACGTGCAATGCAAGTCTAAAGTAATTCAAACGAGCATTTTCAAAGCGAGTTCCTTTATTCATCGACAACAATTAATTGAAAACAGCAGACTTGATTTTCTGAATAGTAATCTTTTGAATTTCTAACCTTTAAAGTGACACACATAGTTATTGGGAATGAAAATAGAAATTTATTCTTTGAATTTCCGGAAATTTAATTATTATTATTTATCAGAAATATTTCTTTTTAGGATTTTGTTCAAAATATCCATGATTTATTACTATGTTTTCTGCTAACTACAGAAAAATGCGACGTATATTATTTAAATTCTTGTGAAGAGTCTGTATTTTTGTTTTGTTTTGTATACTTATTATTGTTTGAAATTGTACTACATGAAAATCTACTTAATCCATTTCAAAAATAATGCCACCGAAAAAAACTACATTTATTTTTCTAGGGATTGAACTATAATAAAAATATTAATTAAATAAACAAAAATTTTACAACCGATCGAAAATGAATAAAATATTTTTGATAATTTTACAGTCCTTTACGAGAATCCATAGATAACGTTTTTGTGTTAAAACATTTAAAGTGAGGAAATAATAAAAAATATTAACTATCGTTTTTTCGGCTTTTGCTCTCTCTTGCTTTTATTATTTGCGCTAACAATTTTATTCTTCACTTCTCTTTAAAAATATGTTCACAACATTTCCAATAGATTCAAACATTTGAGAAAATTTTCTAAAATTATATTTACAAATCAAAGGAAATTTTTAAGTTAAATTTTTGACAGGCGTTTTGTCTTTTAACGAATTTTTACATTCCCACTTCCGGGTTTTTTCGCCGAATTAATAAAATCAGAAAAAAAAAATCATTTATATTTTGAACATTCAAATAAATTCTCTATCAAATAAGATCAAAAATTGTTTTTGAAGTTTTGGTCAGAAATGAAATTTTTAACGTGTTTGGATGCCTTAAAATACGAATATTTACAAAGCTTTACGTACAAAAAATGGTTGCATTCCAATTTATAACGGAACACGAACACGAGCTGATTCTTAACGTAATAAGAGCACGAACATCTTGTCCGCGCAGGTTAGAACAAAAAGTAAAGTGTGGAAAAAGATTAGACACTTAAACATAGCGCGTAAATGGTAGTAGTGATATCAAAAGTGGGGTACTAACATAGCCATCATCGCTACGTGAGTTTGGTAGTAGCTAGTAGAAGGTACTATAAAATCCACCATACCGCTCAACTTGAAATGTTGCATTACTAAATTGTGAAAAAAAAATACGCAAAATACAATTTCCATAAATGACATACACAACATGCGTAGGAAAAGTTAAAATACAAAATAATGGTATAAGTTGCAGTCGGCGCCATATAAATTGAATAAACCCTAATCTGATAAAATGGTCTGTACAGATTAACTCATGATCGAGATAGATGACCTCGTATTTGATTTGGAGTTCGTGATTGAGCTAGAATACGGATTACGTATTTTCGTACAGTAGAAATAATATTCCTGGACGAAATAATACAATGGTCTTGTTGAACGAATGCTTTTAAATGTCGAGGCATAGCATGTAGGCTGGTGATATGGTTGTTCACCAAGCTCCAAAGGCTCTCGGGCCGACTGTCACTGGTTCAATGATTGTAACATTCGTTCTCGGTTTATAACATGATATGCGATTCGGGACTGGGACACTATGCCCTTTGGAAGCAATTGGACATGTTATAAATTGGACGAGATTCAGGATAACTTGGATCCGCTAATTTAAGCAAATTGAAACAGTCCAAGTTAAAAGTATTCGCAGTATTCACTGAGTTTTGAGGTAAGTCACAGGTAATCGTACTTAAAATGTGCATTTCTGCATTTAAATATGTATTACTAATATACCTAGAGAGGAGTTACATATTTACAGTTCCATTAGAAGTAATAGTTTCTAAGGGAGAAACACCTGTAATTGAGAGTTTAGAATGTTTTCTTTTAACACCCATTGTTTGAACCCAGTGTTCTAGTATGAAACTGGATTGAGAACCACAGTGAATGAGTGCTCGAAGAACATGTGAAATACCTTGGAATTTCAGTAAGTAGCAAAACTTGCGTTTGATTTTTAGTTTGTGAGAAATGATTAGATACTACAGATAATGAATCAAGAACATGATGTTGTTATGACTAACTCCTTGCAATATTTAAGTGCAGGAAAGTATACTGCCTTTGTAAACATATTTTACAACTATTACTAGAACAATTTAATGAAAAGTGTCCTGCCTTTAAGCAATTTGAACACAATTTATGCTTCTTGACGACATTTTTCTTTTCATCAGTTGTGTGATCAGAAAATTGGTCACAGTTCATTCCCTTTAATTTAAGCTTCTTGACGACATTTCTCTTTTCATCAGTTGTGTGATCAGAAAATTGGTCACAGTTCATTCCCTTTAATTTATGCTTCTTGACGACATTTTTCTTTTCATCAGTTGTGTGATCAGAAAATTGGTCACAGTTAATTCCCTTTAATTTATGCTTCTTGACGACATTTTTCTTTTCATCAGTTGTGTGATCAAAAAATTGGTCACAGTTCATTCCTTTTTGCCTGAAGTCCAATAGACCCTATTTTCTCTCCAAAGGAAATGGAGAGGACTGAACTGTCTTGTAAACGTTCATGAGGTTTAGTGAAGCCAAGGTTCGTGCTTTTGAATCCATGAACTGACGAAACTGTTCGAAGGTGGGAAGTTTACGGTCAGGATGACTCAGCATATATTAATCTAATGATTCGGAGTCTAATTTGTTTCGAGGAAAGTACACCAAACAGTGTCCCATCCTTGTATTTTAAAATTTCTAGAGTGTCTAGATAGGGATTTGTAACATCGAGTAATTTTCGCAAGACGATAGCTGATTCTTGTGTTAGCTGAGGTTGAGAGAATAATTTATTTAAGGAAGTGTAAATTATATAAACTTCGTTATCATAGCGATTGGTAAGAATATGTTCCAAGCCTTATCTGAGATTTGAATTGAAAACAGCAAATCAGCCGCTTTATTCTTGAGTGATAACTTCAAATACTCTAGCTTTTGGGCATTACTTAGAGAATTATTGTTACGAATAGTCGCTACAAAAAGATCTCGAAATGATATCCAATTTAGATAATTTCCAGGAAATGTAGGAGATTCTAAGAAAGGCAATAAAACGGTTGAAGTTTCACTAACCAGTTTGATAGATTGGACCTTATCATAACAACCTCTATCTTTTACTCTTCTTGCGAGAGTTAATTTTAAACATGGTTGGCAAGTTTCTGCCAAGGCGGTTTAAACCACTGGTTATAACCGGTTAAAGCCATGCCGGTTTGGCAATAACTTACAACTAACAGCAGAAACAATGAAAATAACTATTCTAACTAAGAATTCATTTTAAAGTAAAACAAATTAAGTTATGTTTACAGCATTTATATTTATTCAAAGGTTACATCGCACCAAAGTCACCATTCAAGTTCACCTTTCCCACAAAGTATTCTAAAGCAAAAGACCAATTTTGCTGCTGTTTCTAAACATAAACTTTTTCTCAATTCGTTGTGAATAAACTAAAAGTTTGTGAATATTCTTTCAATCCCGGCAGAACTTGCAGGCAATATGATTGCACAAACAATAATTATTAAATCTTCATTTACAATTATTTTCTTTAAACTATATCACCATGTAGAAGCTGAAACATTTTCTAAGACTTCATTGGAGTAATATGTTTCAGGAAAAGTAGCTGTGTTTGCTTGAAATGTTATGATGTATGGTACAAAATTTGGGTTGATGTCATTAAGTAATTTCCCTAGCACTTTCTTCCTGGTCATGTGACAATTTAGATCCCATGACTTAGGGTGAAGCATATAAGCTAGCATATATGATGTTGAGTTATTGCCTGATTAAATCTACAATATCCTTTCTTAGGCGGAGTGAGGGGATTCCTTTGGGGAGGCGGGGGGAACAAAAACTTACTCCCCTTCTAACAATGAAATTAAATTATCTCGTGTCGTCTATTAATGAAAATAAGTTCTTCGTTTTTAATTAGAAAATATAGATTAAATATTTTTCTTTCATTTATTCAGACAATACGAACAAGATATTGTTGTATGTGTCTTGTTGGCCTATATAGTTCGGGGGTCCGTGCCTCCCATAACTTCGCCTATTCTGCCACGTTCCGTTTCTGCTGTTAAAAAAATTTGACTTGTAGTTTCTACCAGTTATTGCCATTTTCAGCCGGTTTAAACCGGTTGTATACAGTTTCTACCAAAACCATATTCCTGCCGGCAGAAAGCCAAACCTGAATTTAAATGATTTATTTTGTCAGGGATTTCATTAAATTCGTATTCCATAGCTGGAATGTCTTCACCATCAGCAATTAGAAGCATCTGATCTAGAAAATCATTTAAATTAACCCATAGCTCATTAATTTGATCTCAATAAGTATGGATGATACTGTCATCAAATTCATTCTGTCCTATGCAATTATGAAACACAGAAACAATTCTGGATGACTTACTTTTCAAAAACGACCGTTGTTTCTGCAGTATATTCATTATGCGTTGTGAAGATAAATGTTCTTTTATAAAGGTTCCAAGTAAATCCGGGGCTTCGGCACCCAAATGATCGCGATGACCCACTTTCGGGCTCTCCACGCACGATAGTAAATTTACACACCAAGTAAGTCAGGTCGAGATCAATCCATTTTGACAAAAACTATTTCACTTTAATCTCTCTTTAACTATGAATATTTATAAAGCTTTGTATAAAAAAAATGGTTGCATACTGATTTGTAACGGAGGTACAGCTACAGTCTACGTTCATAGCGGTGGCAACGGCCTTGGCGAACTTTCTGGCGCACTTGTAGTAGCGAGTTAAGGTAGGTTAAGGCAACTCATCTGCATATTCGGTTATTGTGGTTTTTATGGATACCTCGGCAAATAGAAACTTTAAATTTTCATTTTGATTATTCTATAAAGTTCTTTCAAAATCAGTTAAAGTCGTATGGTTTCACTGTCTCGCTTGGCATTTTTCTTTGATTCCATTGGTTTTTTAATGTTAAAATATCCTTTGATTGAATTGGTTATTCTAAATTTTTTCTTTGGTTTCATTTTTTCTTTGAATGGTTTTTCTCCAGTTGTGAAATTTTATTTTACTGTATTTTTTTTCACGGTAGAGTTTTGAAATTTATTTGTTTTTCGCCATTTGTGGAATTTTTTTTTCTAATAATTTTTTTCCGGAACAGTTCTGACGTATCAAGTTGTATTATCTTTTGCTTTTTTTCTTAAAATTTTTTTTTTTCAACATGACTACTCTATTCAATTTAATTGATTAGTTTCAGGGTATTCTTACCCAACATTTGCAGCTTAGTTTTTCTGCTGGTTCACAAATGTGTTCAGGCTTATTACTTTTTGTGGAAGTGTTTAAAAAAATACTTTTCAAAACGTTCTGAAATGTGTTTTCAAGCTTTCATTTTCCATTTTATAAAGAAAACCATTTTTCAAAGAAAAATATTTTAAAAATAATTATTTCCTTGCCGACTTTAGAACTGCGCTAAAAATCGCCAAGGCCGTTGCCACCGCTATATACGTAGACTGTATCTAAAACGTAACGGAATAAGAACACGAGCTGATTCTTAACGAAATAGGAACACAAACGTCTAGGTCGTGCCATAAGAACAAAAAGTGAAATGTGAGAAAAGTTGAGGCTCGTAACGTAGCGAGCAAATGGTACTAGTGATAGGAAAAGTGGGATACCAACAACACCTCCTATAGATAAGAAAGCTTCACAATGGGAAGAATGACGTCACGACAGTTAGGCTTTTTGTAGGAAACGTATCCTACGATTCTCGCTGCTTTTGGAAAGGATAAACTATAGTTGATTATACTAAATATTCATGTTTTCCGAATGTTAATCAATCAGGTGCATTCTATAACGTGTTTTTTCAGACTCGGTTAATTTTAAGTGATTATATTTGTTGCAAAAACCTAGATTATTGTCTATCTCCTCTTCCCCTAAAATGTTTAGACGAATCAAAAAATGCCAAAGAAAAATTAAATTGCAGATTCAAAAGTTGTTTGTGGTGTAATAAGACACACTTATAAATAACTTTTATGTGGTACTGACTTTGTCTGTTTTAGGGTAAATGTTAACTTGCAAATAAAAAATTATATAAACTGATGAAAATATACTACAAATCTATATTAAATAAATTTTTAAAAAACCAAATGCACCCTCTTGTTGGGAAAAATCACCTAAAGTGTGAAAAAAGTATTCCTGATTTAATCATTTTTACTAAGGTGATATAAATCAACTAACCCTGCAAAGAGAGAGAGAGAGAGAGAGAGAGAAATCATGATAGAAGATAAAAATACACACAACAGATTTCAGTGAAACAAAATCTTTATTCAGTGGTACGTAAGATATGAATGCTTACAAAAAACATTTGAATGATTATGATTAACACCAAAGCTTTGATTTATTTTAAAGGTGATTAAAAATTATGTTCAGAAATCTTTTAAAATGAAGCTACTAAGATATTGGTTATACATACAATACAGCTAAAAATAAAACTATAGATATAAAAGGTTAAAAGATCGGATATTAACTGACTTTATTATTAAATTATGAAGCATTTTACCACTTTTAATTTTCAGATATGCATTAAAAACTCTTTTAATTACAGCCAAGCTCATTATTCATTACTATCATTTTAATATTAGAAAGAAATCAAGCAGCACCAAAATTATAAAACATCACCAGTACCTGAATTAAAATATCTACGTTTTCCCATAAAAGGTCATTTTAAAATTTTTAAAATAAAAAATAAATATATTTGTACGTAAGCAAACTAATAATGTAATAAAAAGATAGAGGTATGGTTACATTACATGACAAATTTTTTTATTCTCTATACTTTAAATACAATTTCAAAGGCTGTAGATCGAAGTCTTACTTTTTTGTCAACCACATAAACTTGTGTCAAGGACATGTTATATTGTGATCCAGCAAGTTGTCTGTATTTCCCAAATCGGTTCTCTAATGTATCCATTTGCAATTTTACAGTTAAAACATATTCGAACGGCAGTTCATCATTGCAATATCTGGTAATTTCAAGGACTGCGTATTTGGTTTGTTTAAGAGCTTAGAGTGTTTCTCGTGAAAGCCTTCCAGTTTGCATAAAATGCACTCTCACATTTTTCTAACCAACTTAGGAAATTATGCAGGAAATAAAATCTCTCAACATTTTCATGTGATGTTAAAGATTGCATGTATGATATCTTTTGAATATAAATTTGACATTTATTATGTCAAACCAATTAATATTAATTTTTATGTAATCTACAGTATTACTAGTATTTACAATGTTATTATTGAGACTAACAAGTTTTAAACGTTCCCACTTAAATTAAAAACATTTAAAGACCAGACGAAGATTTTGCCATTCAAGACTAGTGGGACATATTGATTTAGCACTGAGAGTGTGAGCATACTTAACTATCCCATCTTTTTCTAAATCATCCAATTTTTAAAGTTCATCTGTTCACTTAAAAAAATTTATCATATCGTGATTATTTTCAGGGGCAATTGGTTTAAGTTCACGAAAAGCACTTATTAAGGATTTTAAATTGCTTAATTTATTGGATTCACAGCCATTATAATTATTTAATTGCTGTATGAGTAACACGAGTTCATTTATATTATTTACATGTAATAGAAATTTAAAACTATATTAATTATTCAGGTATATTACAGTAAAATACACTTACCCTTAAATCAGCATAAATTACAATTGAAAATGACAATTCAGGTACTGGTGAAGTGGAAATTTTTAAAAACATTATTGTACATTATATGAAAAACAAATCAACGCACCAAGAAGGAGTTGTCCAGTTCTAAAGAAATTTAGTACACAAAGACATTTTTGAACAACTATGCAAATAATTAAAATTTGGTCTTCAATGAAGGAATAATGAGAGCTCCAGCGCATCTGAATAGCACAATCTACAGGTGTATATAATGAGCAATTATCAATTTATGGTCCAAATTTTCTGTTGCATTTCGGCTGCGGATATCTTACGTCGACTGTAACAATGCCTCGCCAAAACATTCATGCTCATTACGAGCATATGTCAGAGTTTGAAAGAGATCGTGCTATCGGACTGAAGGAGGCTGGTTGGATGAATCGAAGAATCACTCGACTTGTGGGTCGAAGCGATGGGTCGATTAGACGATGCTGGCAAGAGTGGGTCAAGAACGGCAGATGTCAGCTTCAGGACTACAGCGATCGACCTAGGGCCACAACAGAAAGGTAAGACAGAGCAATAGTCAGGGCAGCTGTCACAGCACCGGATTCGTCGTTAGCAACTATCCAACGAGTGAACCGCACACATGTGTCCAACATGACCCTCTGCAGACGACTGTGGAAGTATAGTCTTTGGTGACAGTTCTATATCCAACTGTGTCCTGACGACTACATCAGACTTGTCTGGAGACGTCCAAAGCAGCGTGGGAGCAAAATGTAATTCAAACCTATAGTGAAAAGTTTTACTGTTTAATAAACAGCCCTATCAGAACAAAAAGTTTCAAGTAGTTTAAAAAAATATTTTAGAATTATTTTCAGGCAACAGTGATAATAATAAAAAATATTCTAAAGATACGCATACAAAAAACGTTACAAAAATCAAGATTTTATAATTTGGACTAGATACATCGTTCTAAAATTAAAAACCTACTTCAATTTTAAACACCCTTTCAAATTCTCTAATCTCTTTCATTATTTTATGTTAATCCATTTTTGCGTATCCATTTATTATTATTAGTGATGTACACAGATTGGATTGGATTTTGGGGTTTTATGGCGTAAGGTCTGTGATGTACACAGAAATAAATTAATTTTAAGGAGTACATTTTGACCAAGAAATTAATTTTGGGAGTGCAAATAGCTTGCATGTTCAAAATTTCCATAAAACATAAGTTGTTCAGACATAATTTGAGAAAGAAAATATAATTTTGGGGTTGCAGAATAAGTCCCTTCGCACACATCCACTGAAAAATTCAAAATTAACAAAAACATCGCCAAACTGATTTCACTACACTCACCAGCAGGTTTTTTTTGCAGTGGAGAAATGGGCTGAGAGCAATTAAAACAAATAGTTCTCAGCGCTTTGTACGATATTTGAGTCTTATGAGACACTGGAATTTAGAAATGTGATTAATTTGTTAACCCCACACATATATAATGATATTTTGTCGTAATTAACGTGAAATGTTGAATACTTGGCCTTTTCCGTGCGGCGTAGTAATTTCATTTAGAATTGCAGCGGCGAATTCAACTCAAAGAACATGTTTTTGGCGCATGGTTTGATAAAGGCTCAACGACTCGTAACCCGGCCGAAATTCGTGGGCCTAACTCATCGATGGCCTACTTACGTCTACGTCATCAGCTTTTATGGTTGTTGTTGGAGGGCTTTCTTATATATAGGAGGTGTTGATACCAACATTGCCGTCGGCGCTCCGAAAGTTTGGTAGTAACAAGTAGAAAGCACTATAAAATCCACCATTTCGCTTTAAAATTACAGCAAAAATAAGTAAATGATATTCCAAATCAGAAACAAACAATAAGCAGTTAAAGTTGAGGACCAAAGTTTTCTTAAATCAAAAATATCGATTTCAATTTATTTCGTACATTTGAAATTTATTTTTCTGTAAAGATGCTGAATTACCACCTATTATCCCAGAAAAGAATAAAAAATCAGTCTTATTTCCATCAGATTAAAATCAACGTATCAGTCAGTTTGGTTGCTACGGAAACGTAAAAATCTTTAATGCGCGGATCAGTTGCTATGATAATATTGTCAAACACCACAATCGAGGGCGCCACCGTCTCTACGAAATTCCATGTTATTTCTCAGTCTATTATTTCTTCTATTGCAGGGACAACACTAAAATAGCTTTTTACTGTGTGGTTGGCAAAAATTACAACTAAAGTAGTCGTTTTAGTCAACATTAGTCCATTTTCTTGTTATGAAGTATATATTCCCAACTTTAAAAGTTTGCTTCTGTTCCACTCTGAGCACCAACTCCCAAGAAACGTTTTAGCACCCTAAACTATTTCAGTTCGACGTGAAAACTTTCGTGCCTTCACACAGACGAACCGCATCCAACATCTCTTACCACAAACAACACTCTTCATAACGCTAATTTTTATTAAAAATCACCCTCCCGGTTCGAATCCAGTTCACGTCTCTTCAGATTACGACGACAGACATCGATTTCGAGTTTTTTATGACCCCCATCAATTTTAATATCCAATAAACCAATTTCTACGCATACATCAGCTTCTCGTGTTATTAATTTTTTCATCCCATCGGCAAGTGAATCCGGGTTGGTTCACTTTACGACCCTGTGTGTTTTCCAATATGTTTCTTGCGTAAGTGAGGATTTTTACGTGTAGCCTGAGAGCTCATCTAATTAAAACTTCGTGCATCTCCCCCCCAAGCTGTGTAATTTTGCAGAGGACAGTGTAAAAACAAAATAGACGGGGATTAAGAAATAATTTTGGGGGATGTATCTGTGCTACCTCCAGAGGATTATTAAGTGGGGTATAAATTGAAAGGCATGATTAAATATCAATAATAAAGGATTGAGCAAAGTGCATTTTTATGAGGCATATTTTAATAGCCCGGTGCATAAAGAGCATAGGTGATGTTGTGTTGTTTTTTACGAACACCACCAAATCAAAAATGTTCTCAGAGTTGATCCCTACTTTGTAGAGTGTTTAATCTCGTGTAAATATTTTCATAATCAAAAAAGCAATAAATTATTTTTAAATATGAAACTGATTTTTTTTGTAGATTAAATATATTATGTTGAAAATTACCAGACTTAAAATTTGAGATTTAGAGGTACTCCTGTAAAAAAATCGAAGCATAAAAGCAGAAGGTAGTTAGAATGTAGTTAACGTTGCATTAGAAAACCACTATGGGCAATTGGCAACCGTCCAAGATTCATCCGAACAATGCCTTGTAATTTTAAACCACGGTTTAGTTGACGAGATCTTCTGATCTGGCATCCCAGTGTCCCGAATTACAGCACTATGACGACGTGAGCACATCTGAGGCCACACAGATTTAACGTTCATCAGTCCTCGTGTGCACAGTGTTCTTTGACTGGAGCAAGTTTCAAAATCCGAAACCTGCGATTTCTAGTCCGTTACTCTTTCAACTATTGTACCGGGACACTGAAAAGCAACATAATGCTAGACTATGACTCTCTGTATCCGAAGATGATCTGGTGGCTGCGGAGCAATTCAATTGAAAGAAAATGAGAGTACGCAAACATTTTTTAAATATGGATTTGAAACATCAAAACGAGAAAAGCGTCTTACGCTCTATAACACAAAAGTCTACTCACAAAGGAGTCGTCCGAATGCGATATAAATGGGTGGATGTGAGGAACACACATTGAAAAACAAACGATTAAAATAGAGTAATTGAGTGATTTATTTCAGAGTTTGATCTTTACGAAGGGAAGATATCAATAAAGTGTTGATCAACCTCCGGCCTGGATGCAAGCTATCACCCGGTGTGACATTGACTAAAAAAGTTCACGGATGGTGTCCTGTGGAATTTCCAGCCTAATTGCCTCCAACTGTCTTGCTAAATGGTCAACATTCCAGGATGGTTACAATCGCCTTCGTCAATAGTCAAAATCGTCTCTAATGTGCTTTAAGGGGGAGATCAGGGAAGTGTTGGGAAAGCTTGAAGACAATTCATAGCAACACGTGCCGTGTGCGGCCGGGCATTATCTTGTTGAAAAGTAAGTCCGGGGTTTTGCAAAAGGAACGGTAGCCCATCTGGTCGTAAAATATCGTCTACGTATCGCTGTGTTGTAAGTGTGCCAGAAATGTCTACCAAAGGGGTCCTGTTATCAAATGAGATTATACCCAGACCATAACGCCCTGTTATGGGCATGTGTGGCGTGCGATAGTAAGGGCAGGAACCTCACGCTGCCCTGGACGTCTCCAGAATCGTGTGCGGTTGTCGTCAAGGCACAGTTGGAAACGTGACTCGTCACTAAAGACTATACTTCCCAGGTCTGCGCCATTCCAAGTTTATCAAGCCCGGCACCACTGTAATTATGCACCTTCTAGTTGCGTCGATTTCTTTTTGTTGGAGAGTGTATTTAACCCTACATTAAATTAACCCTCCAGGTTATTTCACCGATATATCGCGTCCATCAGGATATAACCCATTTCTGTACTGGCGAGATCGGTCGTCAGTAAGATATCGATGGTTACTTGACAATGATGAGATCAAGATCTAATCAGTATTTTTTTCAATGACGAGATATTTTGTGTATCAACATATGGTGAGTTTTGCTTGTGCGCGGGGAATGGTACACGTGAAATCCGTCTCGGCTTCAAATGTCCTCATGGTAGTGTGGTATGGAAGTTTGGAGAGTGGGATTATAGCTATCTGGCGGCGCCTTGTAATATGGCCGAGGCGTTGTCCTCGGAACTTTCCTGTGAATATTAATTCCAGACCGCCACCAGACCCTATTGTGTTGCTCCAGTGCGACGTTAATTAATTACAATTACAATTCCAACAAGTGTCAGTTTCACTAGTGACACTATTCTTGATCGAAACTAGGTCGTTAACGAGGAAAATCGTGATTAAAGTGTTGATTTTAAAATCTATCAATTAAGTACTATAAGAAGTTATTTTGCGACAGAATATTTGTTTATCAGACTTTATTCCTCACTTAATGGGTTTCTGTGGCTCAGTGGGTTCAACCACTGCGTCATTAGCCAACGAGTTATAAGCGGAGCAGAGTCGACCTCTGTCAGTATATATTTATCCTGGGATATATTTCTCTTTTCTGTATCAATAAAAACATTTCTCGTGTGCTTGTCCATTTACTTTATGTTGTTTGACGCAGCTATTGGCTAAATACACTCCATAAAACCAAACTAACATTTACCTTACTTTAGTGCTAAGGATTAAATACTTTTATCAAATATCTGCAAAACTGTCATACATTATTGAATGCTCGAAACTTTCATGTATTCAGTGAATGCATTTATTAATTCAAATGCTACACAGTGTACGACACCTTTGTGGCAAATTTGGAAAGTTTTAATTAACGTCGTACTAGACCAACACAACGGGTTATTGACGACGGTCCGGGATCAATCCCCTAAGGGAAAGAAGTGAGGACAACACAACGTAATTTTGAACCACAGTCAGATGACGAGGCAACACCTGAGCTGATATACCACCTCTCCAAACCTCCACAACACACCAACCCAACGTGAGGTGTGTTGGTGTGTTGTGGAGGTCGCGACAGATTAAAGGTGCACTAGCCACCTCTAAACAATACGCATACAAACATACATGCACTGACCCGGATTCAAACCAGGAAGCTTCCGATCTTGAGGCTAACACCTTAACCACCAGACCGGTTGGGTAAAAGTCCAGGGTATGACACCATTCTGTAAACCGTAAATAATTAAACGAAATTGACTAGTTTTGTATCTGTAATCACTTTGTCAAGAAACGCAGAGGCTTTCATTTTCATTCAATTAAAAATGTAAATAAAATAATGAAAATATAGGTAGGTATTTTAATTGACGTCATAGTGGAGCAACTCAACGGGCTACTGACGACCCTCCGGGAACACTCCCAACGAATAATAATGCAGGGAAAAAAGGACAAGCGAAATACATAAAAATTTTAAAAACTGATACATAATGTCTTTAACTAGTGCTATAAAGTAAATAGTTATCTGATTTTTGACACTTGTACAAGATTGTGTGATGTGCCATGGAATATTTATTTGCCGTGTTGGTACAAAATGAATGTTGGAAAACATTATACAATTTCGAATAAGGTTTTCAAAAAGTGAATCAGTACAAGGAAACTTTTATATCCGTATCTAAAAATTAATAATACATTCTTTTCCAAATATTTTATTTGTAAATATGTGGTTTAGGATATTACATAAAAATATGAAAAAGGAAGTGTTTGATCTTTTTTAGCTAACCTCAAATATAAAATTTTTTGATATAAGCATGCGTGATTAAACTATTAACTATTAGAACTAAACTATTTGTCGTAAAAAATGTTAAACTTCTGTCTTCCAGGAAGATAAATATTTACTTTTGCCCTACTCTATAGGATAAAAATTAATTTCCGTCGAGCGGGTAGTATAAAAAATGTTAGGAAATACTTCCCGAAATAAAATTCCTACTTCAACGGTTTTTCGAGGAAGATTGTATCGATTTTCCAAGTTTACAAATCAGAAAACCTATCACAATTGCTTTAAATATCAAGCATATCAAATAAATTTATTCCTCTTGGTTATAATAACTACGAATTCTGTATTTTAAAACTAAATTACCTTTACTTTATTTAAACTTGGAACTTCAAAAGAACTAATTTCTTTGAGGAAGTTATGATTAATCATATTTATCAAATGTCGCTTATGAATTAAAAGTATTCGATCTAATTATATCTTTGATGTGCATTTTAGAAGCATTTTCTAACAAGCTATATATAAGCGTGGTATTGTTTTTGCTGCGATACGTATTTCCGTATGTAATTTGAACTTGAAGTCAGTTCCTTTGGTATTCAATATTGATTTCCCGATAAAAATTGAAAGAATGAAAAATGAATTGATACATCATAGATGGTTGATCAATATCAATTAGATGAAATGTAAAACGATGTCAAACTGACGATAATCTAGATTTATGATAACTCCGATGCGTACATGCGAGAGCATTCAGACAGCAAAACTGAAATCCTCGTTGAACGTCAGGTGTTTTTGTTTACATTTAAAGTCCCACTCTAATGAAAGCGATTTACATTGTAAACAAGCAAATCATTACCAAAAATGAAGAATTTATTTCCTGATACCAAAACATACAACGCTCTTGTATGATGCATATCGATGTTACCATATAATATAGTTTATCGCCGTTTTGGCGTCATTTGATGTTTTATCAAATTTGAGTTAGTCAATTACCTTTTATATTTGGAATTTTTATTATCAGTAAGTTGAAATCCTATTCGAAACACAAGTCAAGTGATGACACGTCCGTGATACGTGCAGGAAGCACGTCTTCCACAAAAATACTATCGACATCTACAGTTAGCTTGTTAGAAAAACGTCTCTTTTTGAAATATTTATTCGTTGTAAAATGTAAGAGAAGTATTTTCCGTGTATGCAAACAAATCAGATTGCAAAAATGTTACCTACGTCTAAATTCTCTCTTGGTGATGCATATCGATGTAACTTTTAAATGGAATTTATTGCCGTTTTGTCAACGTTGTCACATAATTGGTATTGACTACTATATATCAATACAGAATTCATTTTCAATTCTTATTGTCGAAGTGCTTGAATCGTATTCGAAAAATAATCCAACTGATGTCACTTTCAGAATACGCACAAGAAACACGAATCGTAGCAAAAGCACAAATCCACCTATATTTACCTTGTCAGGAAATGTTTCCTAAGTGAGATTTTCCTTTTATACAAAACTACATCGCTAAATGAGGATTAAACTAAGGTAATAAATATTTAACCAAGTCTAAGGGGATAAAATATTTACAAACATGTATGATTCATACCTTGTTTAGCTTTAATTAATCTTATTTACCTTCATGTAGAAATAAATAACCTTTATGTAGCATAACAGCTGTTTTATTTGTATCTGTCCCGACAAAGTTCGTAACAACTTATGATAATAAACCTAGAGTAATAAAGAACATTTTGGGGACGAAAATCGTCAACGAATTTCGTGTCCTTTCCTAAGTATCCAGTAACTTAAAGAATATTACCCTCTTGATACTAAAGAAAACTTAAGCAAGAGAGTGATTAGGTTAATGAGTGGAGAGAATGATCTTTAATATTTAATAAGTGCAAGATTATGAAAATTACAGGCATTATGTTGAATCACAAAAAATTACCTCGGATAGAATGCAGGGATCCTTAAATGAATTTTGATAGAATTTTTCCGTGGTCAAAAGTTTGTGTTAGAGTATTATCTTTTATTCCTCTGACAAGATGCAAGTGGCAGCTAATTAGACATTAGATAAATATTCCTATATTCCATCATTCTTACTTACTACACTAAATATTATTATGCTAGCAGAAATACCCGCCCTCACTCGGATTGAATTGGTTAATTCTAGATTGAAGAATATATAATCCCTTTGTCTTTCGTAGAATAATTAATATTTAACACCTTTATAATTTGTACAACTTACTTTAAACATAGATCTTACACATGCATATCCATATGTGTAATATACATACATCGCACCCTTGCCTTATGAGAAAGCTACAAAATGGCAAAAGGTCATTTGTAGTTTACTACTACAAACTACGTATTTTTTTTTTTTTGGGGGGGGGGGGAGGATTTGGAATTCTCTATTATATTTCTTTTCATTCTTAACTCATGTCATAGAACTGAATTATATGCGGCCAGTTCTCTCGCACTCATAGTCAACAAAACAATATTTCTTTCTTGGGTTCTCTTTTATCTTGTGTCGTTTTTCGCCATCTTTAAGGGAAGGATGACCAATTAATTTGATAGGAAATTAATCATCACTAAATGTTCTAAGGCGATTAAACTTTTTCTTGAAAATAACATTTTGTGGTATGCTAATAATAAAAGAACTAATTTTAAAATAAATGTATTGACTACAGACCTACAAGGTTAACTTATTACCATTTAAAAACTGGTAAATCAATTGGACACAATTGTTATTTAAAAAAAATCATTGATTTCAATAAACTTTTAACCTATATAACAAGTTTTTCAAATATAGATTCACCTCTTAAAATAATCCAGCTTTACATACTGTCATTGTGAAAAAGTATCTTAATATTTCAAAAACTCGTTCAGAATTTCTTTTAACATTATTATTTCAATAACGGCAATAATTACACTTAAAATTTGCTTTCATCTGACTTACTTGGTACTTTTTATCGAATACTTTGTGGTGGTACGAGTGATGAAGAGGAAATGCAATTTATAAGGAATATTTAAAATAGAAAACAACAAAAACAGAGAAATAATACAAAATAAAAACTGTCAGATAAAAATTTGTTCTTAAGATATTGATTCTTGTTTCTTTTCTATCTATTGATCTCGAACAGTTGCCACAACTTACAACTAAAACTGCACAAAATTTAGAAATGCGAAATTAATTCCAAGCGATTGAAACAGAAAATATCGCTGAACGTGAACAACAAACACGAGTTTCCGTTCCTTTCCATTCCCGTTCGTTGAAGAATATCGTTTGTCCCAATTATTCGGAAATCGTTTACATTTCGTAAAGAACAAAAAAAAGTAGGGCCGCTTTTACACTATAAAAGTTCTTGACAAAAAACTTTAAAAAAAGTTTTATTCATATTCATTTCGTAAAATTTCTTTTATTTAATAATAAGGACGTTATTACATTATAAAAGTTCTTTGACAAAGATCTTTTATAAAACTTCTATACCACTGAAACAAATTTATCATTTGCATTCATAGTAATGGATTCGATTTTAAAAAATAGGAAGAAAAAGAAGTTTGGTAGGGGTAAAACCATGGATATTGCTCGGCGAGAATTGAAAGTTGTTCATAACTTGCTTCCGCAGTTGTTCACTGTAGATCATAGAAGTAACACGAACTATTTAAGGATGGGTGAATTCTACTACCAATTAAAGATTATGAATGTAGGTCCTTTCATAAAATCATCCATTCATTTTTCACTAAAAATGCACTACTTTCAACTTTTCCGCAACGTACTGACTCGTCAACCAGTTCAGCTTTTTTCACATCTCCAGTGGTGTACTGAATTTCATTTTCTTTCAAAACATTTTCAATTTCTTTATAAGTATCCAACCGCGTTTGTTTCTGTTTTTGTAGTCAGCATGGATACCATGGACAAATTCAAATTTCTTATACTCACATATTAATACCTTTGTAACACCCTCTCACCACCAATAACTCATTTTTGTCGTTGCACACGTCTTACCATTCGAAACTGGGGTACCACGCTTAATTTGCTATTTTCACAAAAAAGCGTAAGTGCGAAAAACTTAATAATCTGAAATATATAAACGAAACATAAAATGAAGAATTTCGCGTAGAATAGAGCTTCATACAAAGAATGTAAAAATGATCAAAGATCTTTCGCTGACGTCATCGGCTGATGCAATCTCAGCGCAAATTTGAGTCGTCAGGAAAATGCGCACTGTCTCTCACATAAATTTAGTCTAGTTCCGGCCTCCTTTGTGTGAGTACGACGTTTGATGTGTCATTTATTAAGTCTCTTTACGTTTAATAAATAAAAAATAGAAATAAAACTTAAATGCTCAGTACTCGTTTAGATATAGGACTTATAAGTGGAAATCTCGCAAATATTTCAAAATGTCCAAACATATGCATATTAAACACAAGAAAAATTATACAAACGTCAACAGAAAGAAAGATCCAGACATCCGATGTTGAGCGTCAACGGGCTTGTCAAGAGCTCTGCTCATGTAATTTAGTCTAGTTCTGACCTCCTTTGTGAGAGCATGATGTCTGAGGTGTTGTTTGTTTCGTCTCTATGCGCGTTGTAAATAATAACAAAAAAATATTTGTTTAGATATCGGATTCAAAGTGTGGAAAATCGCAAAAATTTCAAAATGTCCAAATATATGCATAATAAACACCTGAAGAACTATAGAAAACGTCAACAGGAGGAAAGATCAAGAGATGGGAATCCAAGAAGATCTGGACATCCAATGAAAAGTGTCAACCGGCTCGGAGGAAATTCTTGAAATTATAGGCGTCGTACCTTCAAGGTGAACAAATACCAGGCACAAGTGCGCCAAGTATCTACACTAGTCAGTTCGACTGAAATAGCATATCTTATGACATAAACGTTTTATAATCGAATGATAATAAAACGTTACTGTTCGGGTTCGTGTTTTGAAAACGGAATAAATCCATACTATTTAAAATAGGAATCATATTTATTGCAAACACAAAACATAATAATTTAACAACCTGATCGGCTTATCAAATGCAGAAGAGTCCAGAACTTCAACTGAGAAACAGCTCAAAAAACAATTCTCAATCCAAAATTCATACATACAAATAAATCCGATTGCGATACCGATTGATATACTTGTCCAATAATACAGTCAGTCAAAGAATATTTGATACGAATAATTCTGAATAAGAACACAAATTCTGAATATCCAACAAGTTCAATGCTTAGAGGTCGATAATGAGCCACACCCTTCAACATCAAAAGCGAATGCACCAATTGTGATATATGTGCTCAGCGATTGAACATTTGATGTTTGAAATTAACACTAGAACTACGAGCATCTACGATTTACCTAAAACCGCCGTTGGGGGTCAACTTGACCCTCCTAAGAAATGTAAGCCATATCAAACTAATTTTTTTGTAATTGATGAAGGATATTAAAATGACAATATATAAGAATTTTTTAATAGGTTTTTTTTAGAACTGATTTTTTTTCTAGCTTAAAAAGTTATTGGTTTGAAATAGCAACAAAAATGATAATATATGACAATACATAATGTATAATGTATAATATTACACAATATTATACATTACATTACACTATATTGGAATGTATAATGATACACAATATTCTTTAGCAGGAGTACGTGATAAGAAAACATACAAAAGATACAAATGTAAGTAATACGAATTAGCACACAACATGATACAAAGTGAGATTATAAAACCACATACACTATGTATAAACACAACGTGTTCCAAAGTTCAATAAACATTAGCACATGTGGAATAATATGAACGCTTGACAGTGACATCAACATATTTACCACAAATTGGTATCTGGCATCACTCACAACTGGCAGAAGACGTATTCTGTCCCTTGCAAAGTTCAGAGTCACATTTCTTCCGTTTTGGGATATGTACTCGAACAATTGAGGTGCATTTCTTGTTCAAAGCATTATTATTAGTTCTTCCACAAGCGTAAGATTAAATTATCGAAGTAAAATTTTGGATCCCGGGGAATTTTCTTGAAAATCAGCCAAGCATTGAGTGTAGCAATGTCAAGGACGTTATAAAAAACATGACGAGGCAACCTAGGAGTTCCACATCTCGTAGCATACTTCCTTTGCAACTGATATACTGCATCTACGCCATATTTAGTATGATTGTAGTAAGTGACAGTGCTCGGCTTCTTTGCACTGTTTGTAAGCACATTCGTGTGCATGGTGATAAGAATCGTGACATTCTTTTGATACACACATCTCTTTCTCTCTATATATAGAGATATACAGGGTGGTCCCGAATTCATGGTACAAACTTTAATGGTAGGTACAGGACATTGTAACAATGATTTATTGTATAGGAATGTATAGTCGCAAGTGACGCGGTGAGGCGTAAACAGGGGAAATAAAAGGAAAGAGAAATGGAGTGATCGGTTGGTATCATTGCCGGTAGAGGGCAGTAGATGTCTAGCCGCTGTTGAACATGATGCATCGCAGTAGGGAAAAGCGCCATTCACAATTGTGCTGCCGTAGACGATGGGTGACTTTACGTATGCAGAAAAAGCAGACATGCATTACATGTACGGCCGTGCAAATGGTAACGGCAGAGCTGCGTTACGAATGTATCGCGCGGAGTATCCTGATCGACGAATGCCGGATCATAGAATTTTTCAACGGTTACATCGTCAACTTTGTGAAACAGGTGCGTTCGACGTCAACAGACATGGCGCTGGTCGAGTAAGAGCTGTACGCACTCCAAGGCTGGAAGAAAGCATCTTGAACATTGTGGCTGATAGACCCGAGTCAAGCACAAGAACGGTTGCGCGTGACGTAGGTGTGAGTCATCAGACTGTATGCAGAGTGTTAAACGAAAATCGCTTACACCCCTTCCATTTTCAGAAAGTACAAGCATTGAATCCGGCAGATTATCCTCGCCGCGTGAACTTCTGCCTGTGGGTGATGCAGCAATGTGCGTTGCAGCCTGATTTCGTAGATTATGTGCTATTTACAGATGAAGCGACATTTTCACGCGAGGGTGTCTTTAATGCGCACAATTCCCATGTGTGGGCAACCGATAATCCACATGCAACGCGTCGACATGCGTTTCAACAACGTTTCAGTATTAATGTGTGGGCTGGTATTGTGAACGACTTTTTGATTGGCCCATACTTACTACCCACGCGGCTCACTGGCGGAAGCTATCTTATTTTTCTGAAAGAAGTGTTACCACAACTGCTGCATGATGTTCCGATCGCCATTCGTAACCGCATGTGGTTTCAGCACGATGGGGCGCCAGCACACTTCAGCATTGATGTACGGAATTACCTGAATGCCACGTTTGGTACTCGATGGATTGGGCGTGGTGGACCAGTCCCTTGGCCACCCCGATCTCCCGATTTATCGAGCCTCGATTACTTTTTATGGGGACATCTAAAGCATCTTGTTTATGAGACTCCAGTTGACTCAGATGAGGATCTCGTCGCTCGCTTATCTGTAGCTGCTGCAGGTGTGCGTGAAATACCAGGCATCTTTGAACGTGTACGCCAATCGCTCCACCGACGCTGTCAAGCATGTATCGATACTGGTGGACGCAATTTTGAACAATTACTGTAAACATGACACTTGTCAACAACGCTTTCAATAAAATCTTTGTTTTTCCTTTCGGCCGTTATTTCCCCTGTTTTCGCCTCACCGCGTCACTTGCGACTATACATTCCTATACAATAAATCATTGTTACAATGTCCTGTACCTACCATTAAAGTTTGTACCATGAATTCGGGACCACCCTGTATGTGAATCACTGATATCTGAATCTAACGGCTTCATTAGGGCAAGGGCCTCTTGTCTACTCATTTCTCTAGACATTGTTTATACGGGAAAATGTTTGCACTTGGGTCGAAATCAAAAACACTTAGAACACAACTGTGGAAAGTGGCGACGAGTTTCATTCTCGATAGTAGCTGTCGCGATAGTCATCGCAATCAAGCTAAATCTTGCGGTGCGAGTTTCCCGATGCGCAGAAAACAAAAATGAGGCATCGTGGACTCAAAAAGTGCATTCACTTGAAAATAGGTCATTTTTCTTATTAGGGTCACAATGACCTCTGTTGGCTGTTCTAGGTATTTCTTAGGTTATTTAATTTAATAATTAACATAGGAATATTAAAAATTGTCCCATTACACTGGGAAGCAATTTAAGAAAAGTTAAAATATATGAGCTTCGATGCTCAAATGTGGTCAAATAAATCATTGGAAATTGGAAAGAGGGTCAAAATGACCCCAACGGCGCTTCTAGTGTTAAAGCAGTCTTGTACTAATTTCTTTCACTCTCATTCTTTATATGGAGGGCCTAACTGACGGATTGTACGCAATAAACCTAGCGAACGTGTCCCATCACAGCCATGTGTGTCCATTTTTTAATTATTTGATTACATCCTAAAGTATGTGTATAATCTTCAGCGGTTGAAACTTCATAAACCTAAATATTTAATCAAATATTGGATGTTGAGGCTAACTTTGATAAAAGAAACTTTGACGATCCATGTCTTTTATCAAAGTTGACCATTACACTATCATATTTCTTCGTCAAACTTATTTTATAAAATATATTTGACAAAGAACTTTTATATATAGTATAATAACGGTCTATAAGATTCTAAATAAATGAAGTATCAGTTAAAATTCATTCCATAAAAAATAACTTTAGTAAAAATAGTTGTTTTTTCAGTAGTACTGGTAACAATCCAAGCAATCGTAATACTCAATATACATTCCAAATTTTTCAAAAACTACCAAATTATGGTTGACTGAAACACTAACTCAAATGTTTTAGAGCATGAAACTTAGCTAAATATAAAAATAAAGAAAAGTTTAATGCTGCCTTCACTAAACTAATATATAATGCATATAATAAAGAACATTGTACTCAAATATATGGAATACAATTCATGTAATGTCTGTACAAACACACAAACACAAAATCAAACATAGAACGGGAAGACGGACAGACGGACTTACGAAACCAAATTCAGTCACTAAGTGAATGCAAGTACTCACAGCATGCAAATTTTCATGAAAATATATTAAACCGTGTGGATGTGCATTGGGCACACACAGACAGATGGACAGACAGACACCTCAAATGACATAAGAAGGGTCCAAAACGGATAGAAAACTTGAAATGGGACGAAAATATTCATTGTACAAACACTCCGTTTTTATTAATATATTAGATATTGTATCCAATGTTGTAAATCATTTCTATGTAATGTGAATCCCTCGAAAAGGGTTTGACTTTTAATCTACGATTCAGATGTAATGGGGATAGTTTTCAAGATGTCTCAAATGCTACTTGAAAAAATATTCAATTTATTAAGTAATTGAAAATATAACATCTTATATGAGTCATGAGCCGTTTAAGTGGTCCTGGTCATAGAGGAAATATAAAATTAAAGTGAGCAATGGTAACCTTTTAATTTGCTCCGGATCAAGTGACTGAAACTAGTACTAATATAGCCCTTAGACTGCTTTCGTCTGCTGTATGGAATCTGACATTGACTATATCATTGGTCCACGGAACAGGATAAGGCACCCATTCATCATCTGATTGATTTTCGCGACATAAAAGTGGACTTCAATTTCACCATTTTTGCCGTCTCTCTACAGAAATACGTGTTTACACACCTACCCTGTCATAAGACGTTGTATCGCTAAACAAGGCGATAAGATGCCAAATCGGGCAACCAAGTCAACTCTTCATAGGCACTTGATTACTAGTCGACATGTAGGTCACGGTTTTTGAAGCTCCGTTAAACATCAATGTTTAGTGTACTTATATTTCTATTCTATAGTGCTGGTCATACCCAATAGATCCGGAGTTCGCATTCCTCTAAGCACATGGATGTTGGGCACTGTCCTTCTTAAGAGTACCGATTTCCTATCCACTGGGTACACCTTTGCAAATAGTTCTCCCCATTGTAACAGCGAAGGCCAAAGAGGTCAGCTATTGGGCATTAAAAGTATCCCAATTCTTTGCGTGATTAGTTATTTTTGTAGAGATCCATCTTGAGAAATGGTTTTAAAGCAATTATTTTATCTGTGAACTTAAGAAGCAACAGCTAATTTAAACATTCGAGAACTTAAAACCATAAAGAACTATGAATTATTAACCATACAAGCGGCTCATGAATAATATTTACTAACAGTGCAAATTAAAAGTATAATCACATTATTGAAACCATTGAAGAGATCATTGGTCTATACGGTATTTTCCCCATCTTCTAGAGGAATAACTAATTGCCCGTTGTGTTGCTCCAGGGTAATTAAAAAAATACCAATACTAATATCTAGAGGAATAACTTCAAGAAGATATTCTTAACAATCAAAAATCTTGTAGTAATTCTACTACGTTTTACTTTTTGGGATTGATCCCGGACCATCGTCAATAGTCCGATGTATTGCTTCAGGGCAACGTTAATTAAAATTCCTACCTACGTACAGCATTTTACGAGGATTTTTGTTTTCCAAGAAACGTTTGAGAATGAAAGTTGAGAATGAAAGCAACGCTTCTCCTTCAAATCCTGTAGACGGCGATTGGCAATCACTCTGTTAAAACATTATTAATTAATAGTACTTGATAACAGTTAAGTGATTAAATATTACAATTAAATGACGTTGAATAATCAGAAAACGTACTCCACGCAAGCACTTAATATACATTCCTTATGCATAATCTTAAAAAAGGACAGTCTAACTATAAACTAAATAAAAAGTAATGATAAAACAAAATTGTGTGTTTGTGAAAATATTAGTGAAATATTAAACAAATAAAAAAATTGTTTGCTTTCACTCGTGCATAAAATTGCCTTAGTAAAGTGTAATTTATAGCATTTTAATTATTACAACAAACGAACATTTTATTAACACAAATAAATTATTGTTGAAGGAAGATGTAATTTTTACTATGAAAAAGGTCCTGATGAAGAAAATGACTCCAAGGAGCAATAACCACATAAATTCTTAAATTTAAAGTGCCATCTAATGTTTTAATAAATAAAATGACTTCCTCAAATATTAAAATATGGATAATTAGCATCGAAACAAAGCCATTTTTAATAAGTTATTTGATCTAATCAACGATGTTGATTAGATCAAATAACTTATGTTTAACAAATAACTGAATTTCGTTTCAAACATATTGCATATTTTATATCTGTGATCAAAGGGATTAACTGGGTCTGGAAATTTGGAAAAATCAGATAAGCGTCTGCTGAAGGATTTGTCCTGTAGCCTTATGCGTTGTGGAAGTGTGGATAATTAATGTGCATAAAAAAAGAGTAACAGAAAAAATGTGTAAACCCACAAAATAAATTAGTAAAAAAACTCGATTTTCAAGAAAATGGTAAATCTTAAAAAAGCGCTTTTGAAAAGTAGTTCTTAGACTTCGACAGGTATTTCCCAACACATATAATCGTATATCTGTATAATTAAAAATGGAGTATTTGTACATTGACACTCGACTTACTCTATAAGTTATTTATACGTTTTAGGTCGTTATAATAGAGTGGTTCTCAGACTCTTTAACCCTTAACTGCTGTGTCACAAACCGTCTCGTAACTAGTATGAAGGGGTCTATCAGACCTCGCTCACTAAAGTGCGTATAAAGTTGATTAATACTATACATTAATGAAAGATTCTTTTGATAATTACTATTAAAACATTTTAAATTTAGATAATTCAATTCTTAACAAGAAATACATTTTATATTACTATATTAGTTAAGTAGATTCTATGTCTCTTCAGGATCAGCTTTCGGACCTAATTTTGCAGGACGTTTCAACTCTGGAAACTGTAAAACTACGTTGTGTTTTGGTGTTCTAACGGGACGATTATTTTCCTCCCGGCATTCCATTTGACGTTATTTTTTCCGTAGAAATGTTCTTGTGAAGACGCACTTGAAATGTCTTCATCTTCATCTGCTTAAGTTTCCGAATCCTTACCTAAATTTCCATAATCTCAAAGAAATAAGATGCACAAAACTAAGAAATACTGAAATACCTATAAAATGTAACATACCTTTATTCATTATTTCATTTATGCTGATGAGAAACACGAGCTTAACAATTTAACAATTTATTCAATGTTTTGGCGTATGAATCATAAGCAAAATCTCATTTCCTCCCTTATCAATTAATCTTTATATGCCCACACGCAAGGGGTATAAAGGATTTCATAAAACGTACCAGGGCATCTCACCGGGCGTAGTGTGCAGTAGCAAACCCTTTGAGAAGCACTGCTCTAATATAAATATCGTCATGCTAATTAGCAAAAATCGTAACTCCATCGTTAAAGTATAGGGATTACGAGTTATGCTAATTGGTATGACGATATGTGGTTTCCGCGTTTATTGTCTGTCTATATGCGTACCCAAAATATTGGCGAAATTTTAAAATGTTGCATGTCTGGTTCAAGAGTTCCACAAGAAAAAAAAAGAAGACTAGGGAAACAATGGGTGCTAAAGTATTCGGCGCAGATTCGTCATTTGTTGAAATGAGCTATTGCAATTTTACAAGAAACAAAGTTAACTCTCCCGGTGGTTTTCTCGACGAGATATCTCGTAACTATCAAAATTGGTCACATCTTGATGGACGAGATATTTCGTCAATGAAGAAAACTGACCTGATTTTGATCTCTTCATTTAAAAAGGAAATATCTCCCTCATACGGAGTTCAATCGTCTTAATGACGAGGTATCTCGTAATTCTCAAAAATGGTCTCATCTTGATGGACGAGTTATCTCGTCATTGGAGAAAACTGACCTAATCTTTATCTCTTCATTAAAAAAGCAATCTCTCCGTAATTCGGAATTTAATCGTCATTCTTGACGACGAGATATCTCGTAATTATCAAAATCGGTCACATCTTGATGGACGAGTTATCCCGTCCAAACCCCTTGGAGGGTTAAGAAAGAGAAATACTTAACCCCCTCAAAATTGACATTTGTAATAATCACCTCATTTTCCTATTCTTAAGTTTTGTCACTCAACAGGAATGAGATATATTGGAAGGTCGTGTAGGATCAGACACCTACATTTTTCCTATACTATAAAATATTTTTACAGTTCAGTTGGATCAGATTATATTCTATACACAACTTCACTGTTCCATAAAGACACCTCTTAAAACACATTTTTCTAAGATAAAAATATCAATAATTTTTTTTTCACTTTTTACAGTCATTACATTTTTATTAATTTTTCTTGTGGAGGATTATATCGGGCATGAAAAAAAAGTGCGAATGAATTAATTTTGGTTTCACAAGCAACTTTTTATTAATAGCAGAGGTATTTCTGAGAAATTTATAAAAGTACAAATTAATGATCTTAAAACTAATTAATATATGATAAGAAAGTGGTATAAATGAGAGGAATTATAAAAAATTATCAATCATTGAAAATTTAACAATTCGCTTTAAAGACAAATGCATTCTGCGTTTACTTTTTTTTTTGGTAAAAGATAACATTCATAAAACAGGTTGTTTCCTTCAAGATCGGCGAAATTTTCGTGAGTGAAACCTTCACAAATCCTACACTGTGAATCCAGTCTTCTTCAAAGGTTTCACCACAGATGATTCAGTGAGCCTCTTGACCTCCTCTCTTTTCATCTTCAGATTTCAGTTGCATTTTTGATTTTTGCTTTCATTTTCAACAAGTCTTCTTTGGTTGTTCGAGTTCTTTTTTCATCTATTTCAGTCTTAGGCGTAATCAGTTTTGATATCTTTACTTGAATTGATTTAGTTACTATTTTTTCTTTTTCTCTCTTTATTTAGACGATTTTCCCCCAGCAGTTTCCTCTTAGCTGCACATATTCTTTGTTGTATTGTCATTTTCCAAGACTGCAAGATTTTCCTCCATCTGCTCGTTTGGTACTAGTTTTGAAGGAGTGGGCAATATTAAAATTTTGGTTGTTGTGGTATCACTATTGTCTCCTATAGTGATAATGGACTACTATTTTGCGATTGAGCGGCCTTAGAAAGCGAAGGAGTGTAATACAAACAATCGAAAACGTCGTGGTTCAATAGACAAATATCTGTACATTTGAATTTGACCCCTTGAGACTATAATACTTATCAACCTTAAACCAGGCCTCGAAATATATTTTTTAATATAAGTTTTTACATTAGATGTACAAGTTTTATTTTAGGTGCATATTTATAAAAAAAAGTAATATAAGAGCAATAATGTAATATACTAGGGGGCTCCACCCCCTGGTCGATTAAGCTCGCCAACCCACTGTAGAAATTTCGATTTTTCAACTTTGACACTTAATAAACTCCAAACTAAGAGCCGCATCGGAAAAAAATCTTCAATATTGTCCAAGGTACACGATGAAGAACAAATCATGTTAATTTCGTATTTTTCTGATCCGTACTTTATCGGGAAACTGTCTATGAATCGTGCTAAACAACACAGTTTTCAATCCTGCAACGGCGGCGGCAACTTTTTTTTAATATAGAGATAAACTGTTTTATTAGTTGGGCATATTTATATAGGTTACTAGTAGATAGTTGTACAGTCCGGTCCCGAGCACCCTTGAGACATTGGCAACTTGTGTACTACCCCTTGGTCGCGAAGAACCCAACGGGGTGTTTTGGAAGAACGAAGCAGAGTGAACAGAATAGGGGGAGGCCTTGCGTAGGCGTTTAGCTCGTACACAATAGCTCTTCTGTAAACTAATAATTTAAGCTTAAACAATCCAGTTAACTTGAAACTTTTATGTAACATTTATAACTAACTTATAAATAAACTTTAATTGTAACTTAATTGCTCCGTTCCTGTTTTATTTGAGTTTACTATATTCAATAATTCCTTCAACATTCTACAAAATGGCCACGGCGTGTTCATCCGAGCACATTCGAAGGAAGAGTAAGGAAGGGAGAATTTTTGGCTATAGTAAATAAAAATATTCAAACATCTAAATTCTCCCTTCTCCGTCACACGGCTGTCGCTACAGTCGCTTCAACAGAGCTAGCTGGAAAATGTTTCGATCTTCGGAAAGTTCTGGTAGCATTGACAGAAATAAACCTTCCTCCTGTATAAACCCGTTACGACCAAGCGATTTTGTTTTCGCATATTTATGTATTGATTTAAATATTTGTATATTTAGGAATTTCAATTACGTTCCTTTAGAACGAGAGGTAGATACTAATATTTTGTTTAAACATCAAAGTAACATACTTAACAAATAAATAAATAACATAAATAACAAATTAATTTTAACGTTGGGTGTAGTGCATGCACCTAGCGGGAAAAAATTAGGAGCACAATTTTATTTACATGTGCACCTGTGCATCCGGGTATTTCGAGCCCTGCCTTCAACTGTGCCCGATACAACCCGAACATCATGGAACAAAACATCGGTTACCACATACATATTAGTAAGCTTAAGGAGATTTAAGTCCTACAACTTAAAGGACAATAAGCCCGATATACACATCCGGTTTTTCAACGTGCGTCGCCGCTGCTGCAACGCAAGTGCGGTCTGAGATGCATTAGATCCAATAGAGCAATACACACATACCTCCGGCGCCGCTGCGGAGACGCACGTCTAACTTGCGTGCAATTTGTACCGCAGTTCCCCACGGCGCCGCAGCTCGCCGCACACACTTCTATGGTGTCAAGTAACTTGTTTTCATAAATAAATGGAATACAAATAATAATTAATAAATGGTTGTATCCAGTAACGTCTATTTTGGTTCATAATATATTTTTTGTACACTTAGTAAGCGAAATAATGACGTTTTCTTCGATAGATATCCATAGATGTCGCGAAATGATTACTTGCATTATTTCATGGTTATGTGTGCATAGTGGGCTTTGGCGTCTCAGCGGCAACGCACGTTGAAAAATCAGATGTGTGCACCGGGCCTAAATATTATTTTCGACGGTTAACCAAAAAAAACAACTTATCCTCACTTTCAGGTAAACTTCGACAACCAGAAATTATCGTTCACTCAAAATACTATTGAAAAACACCAATATTTTCTTCCGTGTGTCAACAATACTGACGCTTGACTAAATATGGAGGCATATGAACTTTCTTCCTTCACCCAACACTCTGCCGTCACGACAGGTTCTGCAACCGGCAGGAAATGTTAGAAACAATGATTGACCGATACTACCTGACTTTCCCCTATAAGCAATCCTTAATATGGATCCGTGCATTTAGATTTGAGTCTGAATTGTAGAAATTAAAAACATATCTAAGCAGCTTAGAAATGAAATTCCGGACACTTAGATGATTAAAGAAAATGATTATTCTGGTATTCAATTAACCAATTAATCCCGACTGATGTCAGGCAGTTCTGCTAGTCTATGAAGAATTAAATTATCCCACTGAATGAACTCATTGTGAAGACGAGGTAAAAAAGTTATAAAAATATATTCCGACTACATATATATTTTTCTTCATAATGCTTTAAGAAAATGAAAATGGCGGTATCTGTATTTTTACTCTCTGTTGGTATGATAATAGAAAATGTCCAATCAGCTTTAAAATGAATTTAAGGACAATTAAATAATTAAAGAAAGTAATTATTCTAGTTTTCAGTTAACTAATTCCACTGGATTATGGTCAGGTAATTCTGCTAGATGATGAATAAAAGAACTAAATTATGCCACTGGATGACTAAGGATTCATTTTGTACACACGCATAATCAGAAAAAAATTATAAATATGCATTCCGAATAAATATATATTTTCCTTCGTAATGCTTGAAGAAAATGAAAATGGTGTTTTGTGTTTTCCTACTCTATTGCTAGTATCTTGTTTCATCGAACAAATATTATTAAAGATTTTATGTGTTCAGATTAAATAAAAAATTGAGTCATATTCCCTTCGGTAGCAAGCACCTCTTGTTTGTTATGTCTTCCAATAGGAATCTTGTCTTTTATTTCGTCATAGCCATGTTTCGCTTGGGGCATTGCATTCTATTCAAAGCAGACTGATCTTCCAGAAACCTCTGATGTAAATAAAGCGTCCCCGTTCGTTTCTTTACCTTCGTGTTTCTTTCGCTTTGTTAATTAAACGTATGAACTCGGCATACGAAAATGGCTCACGTGAAATGAGCAATGCTGGGAATACGCATTTATTTGCAACTGTAACTTATAATTTCTATATATATTTCCGTCATCCCAAAGGTTTCGAATTTGAAATGACGAATTTGCTATTATTTTCGCTTAAATTCGGTGCATAATAAGGTTGCTTTATAAGAATAGATTTGATTTCTTTTCATGCCGTGATTGTGAACAAGACTGTTTAATTATTAGCAGTCTTATGCACACACAAAAAATGTTGTATCCTAGTCCCACTGGATGATTTGAATGTGAATAGAGTTATTGTTGAAAATGGGGATTGAATTTGATGAGGAATTAATGTCTGAAACCCCCCTTGTTGGGAATTAAAACCAAAAGTAAAACTCTTAAGAGATGTGATTAACCAGTTTCTCTACTTGTCGAAGAATGCCGAATATTAAAATTAACGGGTGGATGAGATTTTAATGTCGATAAAAATTGATGATATACAGGGTGCCCATAAAAGAATGTCGCAGTTTCAATGGATTATTATAGCATTTTAATTTAGACTATTTACAACAAATCATGTATCAAATTGAAGGTAAACTCACCTAGTTTTTCTTATAAGTGTTCAAATATGTGTTCCTTTAATTATACGGTACACATCCAACCTAAAGTCCAATTCTTACCGTAACATGGGTGGCTTATCTGGATATGTTGAAAGAATGTATCTTTCCCTAATTAGTAGAGGGTGAACCTGTAAACTTTATTTGGAAACAAGATGGAGCCCCTCCCAATTGGAATCTCTTTGTTCGAGAGTGGTTGAACGTCGAAGTCCCTGACCGTTGGATTGGTCGCAATGGTCGAGACGACAGAGCTCTTTTTCGCTGGCCTCCACGTTCACCTGACATAACGCCATGCGATATTTTCCTTTGAGAATTTATAAAAGATCGTGTCTACGTTCCGCCGCTACCTAATGATTTGCCAGAGTTGAGAATCAGAGTTAAAGAGGCTATTGCTCCGGACTTATTAACCTAAGTGTGAGAAAGAATTGGACTTTAAATTGGATGTGTGCCGTACAACTTAAGATGCACAAATTGAATATTTATAAGAAAACCTAGGTGTTTACCTTAATTTGATATATGATTTGCTGTAAATAGTCTAAGTTGAACTGTTATAATATACCATTGAAACTTCGACATTCTTTTATGGACACCCTGTCATAATGAGACTGAAATATGTTTACTAGCACAGAAATGGGTTGGTATTTTTAACTAACGTCACACTGGATAAACACAACGGACTATAAGCAACGTTTCGGAATAAAAGCCGAAGGGACGGATCTGAAGACCACACCACATAATTTTGAACCAAGGTCAGATGACGAAGTCATACCTTCGTCGGTAACTCACTCCAGTAAAAACTGCCACACCACCTCAACAGGAGAATACTTGAGCCCTCAACAAATTTAACGTGGACCAGTTTGATTGGATTCGAACTTACATTCCCCCGTTACTCTTCCAACCGGGACTAAGTAATAAAGTTACTCTTTTTAGTTACTCTTTTTAGCAGGTAAACAATTGTTACCACTTAAATTTCGGTTACACCAGCGGCATGGTATTCATCTGTGTACTGTGGATGTTATCCCCCTTTTAATTGACCCTTGATATCGATCACCATTTACGAGTTGTCAGCGACTGACGTTCTAGAGGGTCCCTCCTTTTGTTCGGTGCCCCACTATCCTGCCGACCGTGAGGTGTGAACTCTTTGGGAAAAGCATTAAGTCGCACTGGTGATATATTTTCTCACGCCACACAATACTATGAAAGGAAAGCATCAGTCGTAAATGCCACTCACGGCCCAATAGCTCAAGCTTGGTAATTAGATAAGGGGGCTCGAAGATTCAGGCCAAAGAGCCGTTCTGTGAGACGATTAAAAAAAGTCCAAGCGCCGAAGCGTAAAGATTTACAAGCCGGTCCACAAGTAAACTGTACATATAAGCAAAGCATACCTTTAATTATACGGTACACATCCAACCTAAAGTCCAATTCTTACCGTAACATGGGTGGCTTATCTGGATATGTTGAAAGAATGTATCTTTCCCTAATTAGTAGAGGGTGAACCTGTAAACTTTATTTGGAAACAAGATGGAGCCCCTCCCAATTGGAATCTCTTTGTTCGAGAGTGGTTGAACGTCGAAGTCCCTGACCGTTGGATTGGTCGCAATGGTCGAGACGACAGAGCTCTTTTTCGCTGGCCTCCACGTTCACCTGACATAACGCCATGCGATATTTTCCTTTGAGAATTTATAAAAGATCGTGTCTACGTTCCGCCGCTACCTAATGATTTGCCAGAGTTGAGAATCAGAGTTAAAGAGGCTATTGCTCCGGACTTATTAACCTAAGTGTGAGAAAGAATTGGACTTTAAATTGGATGTGTGCCGTACAACTTAAGATGCACAAATTGAATATTTATAAGAAAACCTAGGTGTTTACCTTAATTTGATATATGATTTGCTGTAAATAGTCTAAGTTGAACTGTTATAATATACCATTGAAACTTCGACATTCTTTTATGGACACCCTGTCATAATGAGACTGAAATATGTTTACTAGCACAGAAATGGGTTGGTATTTTTAACTAACGTCACACTGGATAAACACAACGGACTATAAGCAACGTTTCGGAATAAAAGCCGAAGGGACGGATCTGAAGACCACACCACATAATTTTGAACCAAGGTCAGATGACGAAGTCATACCTTCGTCGGTAACTCACTCCAGTAAAAACTGCCACACCACCTCAACAGGAGAATACTTGAGCCCTCAACAAATTTAACGTGGACCAGTTTGATTGGATTCGAACTTACATTCCCCCGTTACTCTTCCAACCGGGACTAAGTAATAAAGTTACTCTTTTTAGTTACTCTTTTTAGCAGGTAAACAATTGTTACCACTTAAATTTCGGTTACACCAGCGGCATGGTATTCATCTGTGTACTGTGGATGTTATCCCCCTTTTAATTGACCCTTGATATCGATCACCATTTACGAGTTGTCAGCGACTGACATTCTAGAGGGTCCCTCCTTTTGTTCGGTGCCCCACTATCCTGCCGACCGTGAGGTGTGAACTCTTTGGGAAAAGCATTAAGTCGCACTGGTGATATATTTTCTCACGCCACACAATACTATGAAAGGAAAGCATCAGTCGTAAATGCCACTCACGGCCCAATAGCTCAAGCTTGGTAATTAGATAAGGGGGCTCGAAGATTCAGGCCAAAGAGCCGTTCTGTGAGACGATTAAAAAAAGTCCAAGCGCCGAAGCGTAAAGATTTACAAGCCGGTCCACAAGTAAACTGTACATATAAGATGAACATTTTGTAGTGAATAGAGTGATCTCAGGTCCGGATACCAGATGAGGCGGTGACCACAGGTTTAACCATATTGTTAGTTGTCTCGACGATATATCTCGTGAATATCATCTTGTAATTCATTAGATTCGCTCAAAACGGAACACATATTGAAGTGATTGACGATATATCGAAGTCTCAAAGATTTGGGTAGGTATTTTAATTAACGTCGTACTGGGGCAACACAATGGGCTATTGACGACGGTACGGGAACAATCCCCCAAGGGAGAGATCCATGCACAGCACCAAGTACTTTTGATCCACGGTCAGCCGAGGTCACACCTGAGCTGACGCCCCACTCTTCAAACTTCCACACCACGCCGAGGATACTTGAGGCCAGAGAGATTTAACGTGCACCAGCCCTCTTTAAACACGATGGTCTTTGGTTGGATTCAGAGTCACAACCTTCTGGTTGGTAATTCGTTACTCTATCAACCGGCCCGTCATCAGAAGAAAACTGACCAAATCTTCATAGACGAGATATCTCGTCATAAGAAAAGCGTTCATATCTTGATGGAAGAGATATCTCATTAACTAAAGAAAACCATCTTGATGGACGAGATATAACGATCAGATCATGATTAATGAAATATCTCGTCAACTGAAGAAAAAAATCTGGATGGACGATATATCTTGTTATAACTAGGAAAGCGACCAAATCTTGATGGACGAGATATCTTGTTATAAGAAGAAAAGCGAACAGATCTCGATGGACGCGACATCAAAACAACTGAACAAACTATTTTGATGGACGAGATGTCTGGTCATAAGTAGAAAAGCGACCAAATCTTTATGGACAAGATATCTTGTCATAAGTAGAAAATAGACCAGCTCTTGATGGACGAGATATCTTATCATAAGTAGAAAAGCGACCAAATCTTTATGGACAAGATATCTTGTCATAAGTAGAAAATAGACCAGCTCTTGATGGACGAGATATCTTATCATAAGTAGAAAAGCGACCAAATCTTTATGGGCAATATATCTTGTCATAAGTAGAAAATAGACCAGCTCTTGATGGACGAGATATCTTGTCATAAGTAGAAAAGCGACCAAATCTTTATGGACAAGATATCTTGTCATAAGTAGAAAATAGACCAGCTCTTGATGGACCAGATATCTTATCATAAGTAGAAAAGCGACCAAATCTTTATGGACAAGATATCTTGTCATAAGTAGAAAATAGACCAGCTCTTGATGGACGAGATATCTTATCATAAGTAGAAAAGCGACCAAATCTTTATGGACAAGATATCTTGTCATAAGTAGAAAATAGACCAGCTCTTGATGGACGAGATATCTTATCATAAGTAGAAAAGTGACCAAATCTTTATGGACAAGATATCTTGTCATAAGTAGAAAATAGACCAGCTCTTGATGGACGAGATATCTTATCATAAGTAGAAAAGCGACCAAATCTTGTTGGACGAGATATCTCGTCATAAGTAGAAAAGCGACCAGATCTTGATCTCTGATCACAAAAAGGTCGGCAATAGCCTCATGACTTCTCGTCATTTTCAAGATTCTTCATGTATTGATGGATGATATATCTCATCGAAACAACTTTGCGGGTTAACCGGCCAGTAGTTCAGATGCAGCCCTTGATACGGGTATACCCGGCTGCTTCCTCCTTATACGGTCTTCCAGAGAGCTTCTTTAGGCCCACAGATCAGACAAGGGCCTCGAAATGTCTTTATCAGCCCTGCATACGAAACACGGTCCACCGAAAGGCACTACCCGTTTCCCACTGGACAGATACGGTACTCCGAAACGGTTGCTATCCAAAGTGCTGAATTATAAAACTTCAGCATCTTTAACCTTTAAGCTGCAGTGCTTAGATTGTTTCAATCGTCTCACAGAACGGCTCTTTGGACAGACTCTCCGAGTCCCGTTACCTAGTTACCAAACTTGAGTGATAGGGTCGTGAGTGGCATTTACGACTGACGCTTTCCTTTCATAGTGTTGTGTGGTGCATCGTTTGGCGTGAGAAGAGGCATCACCGGATTTCTGCTTTTCCCAAAGTGTTCACATTTCACTGTCGGTAGGGTAATGGGGGCAGTTCGTAAAGCGGATCGATACCAGCGGTCACTTAAAAGGGGGATATCATCCACAGTACACAAATCATTACCCTGCAGTTAGCTTACACGAAATTTTAGTGGTAACAATTGTTTTTTCTGCAGCAGCTTAAATGTTAACTTGAGAATACCAACATCATCTGCCCATTTTCCAGAGTTCCCAATAGATTCTGGATTATCTCGAGGAAGAAAACAAAAGTAAACACCACCAGAAATGGACGCTCCGATAATGATAAAGCACGGATTATTCCAAGCATCCTCTCACGGGCCTTGGCAAACAACTCGAGTATCCGTCCACCGCAGAGATAAAGGCCATTTATCCCTATAGAGCGAAAAAAAGCAAAATCCACTCTAGTGGTCCTATCCACCCAACTAATCCAGCCTAGAGAGACAGACTCTGACTTCATAATCGCCTCACGTCCGTCTCGCGCGATATGGATGAACCCCTTCCCACACATTCTCCCACGTTAATGTCAGAAGGACTGATAGAGTGAAACAAAGGATTCCCTCCCGCCAATGACAGCCCATTACCTTGAGGGGATATGATGGCCCTGGTGCAGCCCTGGACGGATTCCCTCTTTTTTTGTAGAGTAACGAACTTTCCTCGGGTCATCATTCACAGTGAAGGCGCAACACGGAGATGGATTCCGATGGGGAATGGATTAGAGAGAGTGGAATGGGGAAGCAAGTGTTGAGTCCCCCGATCCGTCTTATTGGAGGTGTTGAAAATGTCGAACGCATTACAAAAATGGAATGCGGGAGGAGGGGGAATCGAATACTTTGGAAATTACTTACGGAATGAGGATGGGGGAGTGTTATGTGATCTTAGAAGTTCCCGCTGAGGGGTTGTGGAATTTGTATCGTTCCAATAAGAGGAGTGGTTCTTTGCTTTCAAAATGGTTGGGTGGGTTGCCCAAGGAGTCGTGACTCCATCTACGTTTCCTGCTAGTGATTTGGGCTTGATGCAAGTCAAGGCGGGTCTATCAATAATGTTGTATCAAACCAGAAAGATTGGTCAGTCTATTGTAAGGACTATTGGATACGATAGAGTAAATTTAAAGTGCTTGCCATATCCATGAAATTGTCGTGGGGTTAACCTTCATGGAGGTTGTCTTGACAAGGTATCATATAATTTGCAAAAATAGTGACCAAATCTTGTAGGACGAGATATCTCGTCATTAGAACACTGAATGGCCTAGGTTGGGGCGGTGGTAGCTTGTTGAATCTTGTCATTAGAAGGAAACTAATAAGATTTTGGATCTCGTCATTAGAAGGAAACTAATCAGATTTTGATCTCGTCATTAAAAGGAAACTAATCAGATTTTGAACTCGTCATTAGAAGGAAACTAATCAGATTTAGATCTCGTCATCAAACAAAAATCAGCACTATCTTGTTGACGAAACATCTCGTCGTTAACAAAATTGGAAAGATCTTGATCGGCGAGATATCTCGTCGAAACTCTTGGAGGGTTAATAGGGAGTTGTTACGCCGCAAATTTCTTGACTCTTCACAATGTTGAATGTGAATCTACAGTTTTTGACGGTACAGTATTTATTTAAAACACAAAAGCTACACATATAAGGAATCAACAGTTACAATACTTACATCATACAAGCTGAGGTTTCTTTATTAATTTTGAAGGACATACTTATGCAGGTCCTTGCCTATTGATATGGCTAGACAGTGTGAATTTGTTCGAATCACCACCAACTGAACACGGTAAGAATGAATTTTGGACTACACCGACGTGAATTCGATTGGTTAAATTGATAATTAAGTGAGTGCTACCTTTCCATGTGAGGTGTTCAAGTCGTATTTTATTAGTCGTTATTTGTAGCCTGATCTTTGTTGCAAGACAATAGACACGAAGACTGAAAATTATGTGCAAGCTTCAATTTTAAATATTGTTTAATCCAACCACGAGCACGGTAAGTATTTTGGACCGTGATAGATGAATTGAATTATTTTAGAATTGTAAATAGGCAACATTAAAGTTTGGTTGTTTTGTATCATCCTCGATACTTGTAGAATAGATGAAAGTTGTGGTAACAAAGCTTAATCTGTTAATTACCCTCTAATCTGTAGCTAGATACGTAGATAGCAATTAAGGTCCTAATGTAGCAGAACAACGAGCAATTGGTGACAATCTGAGATAAATACCGAATGGAAAGATCCCAGGACAACGCCTCGTAATTTTAAACCGCGATCATATAAGGAGAATAACATCCTATCTGGAACTCCACTCCCCAAACTTCCGCACCACGGCACCATGAGGACATTTGAGGCCACTGGAGATTTACCGTACACCAGCACCCGAGTATGCGATGGTAATGTAAGAAATGTAAGAAAATTATATTAAAGGAAAAAAACTTAATGTTGATTTATCGTCCTTTTTATTCAAATTTATATAATTCATACTTTGAGTTTTGGAAGGTGTGACAACTTACCTTTCATCTTAAGGGAAAAGGCGAATCAACATGTATTTTTTAAATATGTATTCGAACTCCTATTCAATTTCTTAACAAATAATTCTTCTAAATATTTCATAGCAAAATGATATACTTACACGCATTATGTACAAACCGAATTTTACCACACATAGCTTTTAAGTTTTATTGCATTACAAAATACCTAATTTTTGTGGTTGAGAGCTTAAATGAATTGGGACAGGTATCAACTATAAAATCACCTTTGAACGGCATCCTCTTATCCTTAAATGGCAGGGGAATTTCAATTTTCTTAGTCAGATTGAGATTGTTGTATTGGGACCGTACATTCAGATATATATATATATATATATATATATATATATATATATATATATATATATATACTAAAATGATATGATTTATGTATCCTAAAATGACAAGATAAAATGTCTTATAATAAACGAGTTGGGTTGTGTACTGGAACACAAGTTTTCTCGAATAAAGCATCAGTTCATGGCTGCGTTATTTTGGGATAGTAAGATGCAAATGAATAAATAGTATAGGAGGGTATAAGTCATAACCTTATTTATCAAAGGGAAGTTTGACATAACATAAATATTTCTTACAGAAGTTAAATATATTCGAGTGTTTCATTCAGTACTGAGAAAATATGTACTTCGAGCTGAACTCACATTGTAAATAGTCTAGGAGCGATTTGTTTTGAGTAGCATGAACATTGAAATCAACGATAAGCAAAATAGATTCACTGGTATGCATTATAATTTGCTTATCGTTGAAGCCTGCTTACCTCTAGACGCATATCGGATAGTTTACCGTTTGTTTATCTATTTTCTTACCGTTTGATCACCTCTAGAAGCATATCAGATAAAGTTTTCCTGGAAAAATATTTCAAGGTATCGAAATTCCAAGTCAACATCTATTAGTTCAGGCGATGCACTCAAAGTACTCGTGCCGGCGTTCACATGCTAGGCTTTCATGAGCTCTGTTATGTGATCTACATCCTTCTGTATTGGTAAATTTGGGCTTTTCTAATTCCTTTGGCATTTTTTGTCCAATTACATAAACACGTCTCTAGCATCTCTGTTCACATTTCATTAAAAAAATTTTTTTTGGCATTATGAAGCTTTCCTTTAACTTAGTACACTTATTAGCTTACAACTTTACTAAAATTTTATATATCCGTTATTATTATTAAATTGTATTGTATATATTGTTATTCAATACAAACACATACCGTTTTTAACGTCCAAATTCTTTGCAGGACAAAGTTACACTGCCCAAACACAACGCGGATAATACATTTTGAGAGTTCATGTGCAAGGGCTACCCCTTCACCTCATCACCTCGCACGCCACCACCCATTATTTTATACATGGACCTAAACAATCTAAACAACAAAGTATAAGTAATTAGACTATAATTTATATTTTAAGAGATATTGGAGCGACATGTCTTTTAACTGCGTTGTTTGATCCGTTAAATGTGACCACATTTTGCCCTCGAAGTGGTTATGATGAGATATTTGGTTCAAAAAGATCTGGTCAGTTTTGCTTATGACGAGATAGTTTGTCGAGGAACAATCCAGGAGGGTCAAAAATATGTAAAAAAGTTGTCATGAAACTCAGCATTATGTACGTCTTTTCGTGTGTATACGATGATATCGATATACAATCTATTACAAAGAGGATGTTTGTGTGTGTATGTGTGTAATTTTTTACAAATCTACACCGTTTGACAAATCCACACCAAATTACTTATTAGACTTTAGAACACTGCGGAAAACATAGGCTATTACTTTCCTGTCTCCCGAGACCAATCTATTGCACTTACAACCATTAAAATTGTCACACAGGTAGTCCAAAAAATGCCCCTCAAAGCCTCAATTTTAAAATCTAATGTTTGTTTTCTTGAAATATATTATTATTGACAAGGAATCACGTTCTACAGGGTTTGTGTGTTTGAGTTAATACAGGGAAATGTCACGGTCATATTTGATCATTACTAAATTTCATAAATCATTATCGTATTTATCGATATATTTCTTTTTTCGAATTGCTGTATTTCAGCTCATGAAGTCGAAATTCAACACTTTGCTTCGTATAAGCAGCTGTTGGTTTATCAGGACTTTTTGCAAGTATATGGGGATCTGGCACGACGGGGCCTTCTGGACCTGGTGTAGCTTTCCTACACCAGGGGGATGTGCAACAACAACAACTTTCAACTGTCTACTATATTCAACGTGGTCTACTTTGTTAACATTCAATTGCTCATGAAAATCACTCTTCAATTACCTTTAGTTATGAAGAGTTGTAAACGAATTCAAACGTATACTCATTTTGTGTCTGTAGGATTATGAATAAGCTACACAGTAGATATTACTAATGGTGTTGATTTATTGCAACTTTTTCAATTCGTTTGTAATCAAATGTCGTTTGGGTCAAATAAACAATACTATTGAGATTGCCAAACCCCGATAGCACCGGAGTTATTGAGAGTTGAAAACGGTCACATAATCATTCAGCGTCCACAGCTTGTATCGTTCCACAGGAAGGAGTTCCACGTCCAATTTTGCATCAATCTCAACAGCATGCAACAGCACACACTTAACCCTACAAGGGGTTTCGACGATTTACCTCGTCTATCAAGATCTGGTCTGTTATGCTAAGAATAGATTACTTCATCAACAAAATACAGGAATTGCCGATTTATTGTATGATGACGAGATCCTTTCAAGTTTTAATGTGTCGAGATCAAGGATTAGTTCTCTTCAAATGACAAGACATCTCTTCTATCAAGATCCAGCCAGCTTCGCTTATGACGAGATACCTCTCTTCGAGACAACCTCCAAAGTACTAAAAAATACAATATACCACACAATCGTAATTTGTCATTGAGAGTATTTGCTTTTCAACAGTCACGACTTCTTTAACAGATTTTGGGCCGACCAACTGATCTGGTGATTAAGGTGTTAGCCTCTAGAGTGACCGGTTCCTGGTCCGAATCCGGGTCAGTGCATGGATGTTTGTAAGCGCATGGTGTTGAGGCGACTGGTGCACCTAAAATCTGTCATGGCAGAAAGTCCTCACGTCCGGTTGATGTGGAAGTTTGGAGAGCGGGGTGCCAACTCAGGTGTTGCCTCGTCATCTGACCATGGTTCAAAATTACGTGGTGTTGTCCTCGGATATTTCCCATTGGACCGTTGTAAATAACCCGTTGTGTTGTTCTAGTATGAAGTTAATTAAAACATTTTCATTAACCAATTAACAGATCTTTGACATATTGAAATTATCCTCGCTTTTACAAAATTCTAGGAAGTGTTGTCAATTTCTCAAGGATTAAATAAGTACGATCTAGCTATTTATGAGGCACGGAATGTGTTTATCATTCACTGCATGGATAGCAATTACACTTATATCCATTGTTAATGCCCCTGATAATTATCCGAGCCATTTCTTAGCGTTAAATATCATAATAAGCTTAAAACGTATCATCTAAACGCGATGATTGCAAGCTTAAGCGGGTAAAAAATCAACTGCCTTGCGCACTGAATAATCCATCGGGTTTAACTGAATGCCAGAAAAAGGAACAATTGATCTCACACGATCTCCGATGGGCGGAATTAAAAATGGCGTGCGAAAAGAACTGAAAAACTCGGATTCAAACACAGCAGGCGAGATCTGGAACTAACAAGTAATTGCCATTGTTATGTTCAACAAAAAGATCTTTTCATCCGTGACGTAAGATTAAGTAAAGAAATTAATACAACTTAGGAGTTTTTTTGTATTTAAATTTCTTCCTTTCCCTCGTCCACAGCATAGAGGTAATTAGAGAGAGTTAATTTACATAACAGTTGGGGAAGAAGGTTAATCCACACGTAATGTGGAAGAGGCTTTTGTCAGAGAGAGAAATACGTCCGGCAATTCCTTTTTTACGCACAAAAAGGAGCTGTGAATTTTACAGCCGAGTCTTAAAACTTCTTTTCTAGTCTCGGACTTACTGTGGTGGTCCTCCTGCGAAAGTTTTAAAGCAAAACGTCGAGCAATAAATTAAATTTAGATGTCCTTTTAGTGGGCTCTTTTTTAAAAGTCCTCCGTTAGAAGCAATAAAGATAATCTCCTAAGTCTGGAATCATTTAGCTAAAACCGAAGCACAGGGTTTTACCCGTAATTTTTAAAAGCATTATTATTTAAAGAAGCTCGAATGAAGAGGATAATTTGTCTATATATCTTACTTTACATATCGAGAGATTTATAAGAAAAATATTTTCTAATATCTACTTCCTACTTCAAACTCTAGTGCAAATTATTAATAATTGATAGTTTCTCACAGATCCCATATACCTAATGATTTTTATAGCTTTAACATATGATATATATTATTCATTTCTTTCGCTTTGTAGAGGGCTTTTTTGTAACATTAAGACTTACGCATTTTTGTCAAGCTAACTGAAAGAGTGACGTTGCTTTTCCGAGCTCTGTAGGTAGGTATTTAATTAACGTCGCACTGGAGAAACACAACGGGGTATTGGAGAAATTCCGAGATCAAACACGAAGGCAGAGATCACAGGAAAATACCACGTACTTTTGTACGACGGTCAGGCAACGAAGGCAACACTTGAGCTGGTACCCACAATCCAAACTTACACACCACGCCAACGAGAGGATATTTGAAGTCATAACCGATTTAACGTGCACCAGCTCCCTTTATACACGAGGGCCTTTGACTGAATTTGAACTTGCAACTATCAGATTGCTTAAAATCACCGGGGTATTGCGGCCCAAAACATTTCTGGTACGGTATGGTATTTCTATTATATATTGTAAACGCTATGTCTGTTGACCTGTTTTTAGAATTTTTAGCACTTTGCCAGAAAAAGTTCCAGAAAATATCGATTGATATAACACACTCTATAACAAAAAAATCAACGCACCAAGAAGGAGTTGTCCGATTGCGATAAAAATGGGTGGATGTGAAGAATATGCATAGAAAAATAAACGAATAAAATTTCAGAACATTTGAATGATTTAGTTCAGAGTTTGACCGTTTTAAAGGGAGGAAGTCAATAACGCGTTGGTCCACATCTGGTCTAGATGCAAGGTGTCACCCGGCGTGGCATAGACTCGAAACGTTCCCGGATGGTGTCATGTTGAATTTCTTGCCAAATTGCCTCCAAATGTCTTGCTAAATGGTCAACTTTCCGGGATGATTGCAATCGCCTCCCCATAACGACCCACTAATGGGGGTGTTATGACGCGTGACGTTTGAGGACTCTATGGGAGAAAGATCAGGGGACCTAGCTGGCCCAGGAAGTTTGGGGAAAGTTTGAAGACAATTCATAGGAACACGTGCAATGTGCGGCTGGGCATTATCTTGCTGAAAAGTAAGTCCGGGGTGTCGCAAAAGGAAGATGACATAAATAACTACCAAAGTCTATCAAAGTAGATGGCGCCCCAGACCATAACGACCTGTTGTAGGCATCTGTTGTGTGCGATAGTAAGGTTACGATTACGGTTGCGGTTGTCGTCAGGACGCAATTGGAAACGGGATTCGTCAGTAAAGACAATACGTCCCCAGTCACAGCCGTTCCAAAGTTGATCGAGGCCGTCACCACTGTAATTCTGCACCTTCTTTGTGAATCTATTTTTTTGGTGGTGGTGGGGGCTTATAGAGTAAGTTGTTATAGATTGACGAACACCGATCATTTTAAGAGCCAAACGTTGCAAAGACGGTGATGATAACCTACAACTCTATTCGCAGCATGAGTGAGTATTTGGGATATATAAGGTTGGTTCCTGTGGTTATAACGCGCAGAGGCTTTTGGCCATACTGCGATAGACACAAGGCATACGAAATCAAATAACAGACACACACAATGAAGACTTTTACTGACTCAGATGAGGTAATTTTGGTAATGCTTAATAAACGTCGTACTAGAGCTACGCAACGAAAATAACCCTTAATGACTCCGATGAACTCCGAGGACAGCACCAAGTAATTTCGAACCACGACCAGATGACGAAGCAACAGCTCAGCTGGAACCCCACTCTCCAAACTTCCACATCAACCCAACGTGAGGACTTTCGGCCACGATAGATTTAAAGTGTACCAGCCGTCTCTTCACCATACGCTCACAAACATCCATGAACTGATCCGGCTTCGAACCAGGAATCGGCCGATCTAGAGGCTGACACCTTAACCCCCAGACCAGCTGACTGATACAGAAGAGAGAAATACACACAGGGTTGAAAACACCTGACAGGAATTGAATCTGTGCCCCCTACAATTAGAAGGTTTCTAAAGCAGTGGAAAAGAATTATTAAATTGTTAGTTTCCATGATAAATACCCTATCCTGTATAAAATGTGTTCTTTTAACCATGATTAATACTAACCAACGGTCTTAAAAATTTCCGTCTGCCAAAATAAAACTCAAAACGAGTCTTCAAATTAACATCGGTCACTTTTAAAGAGTTAGTTGTGGAATTGTGTACATACGTTTGGAGGTGCCAAAAGACGTGTGAAACTTCGCAATTACTTCTTGTGATGAGAAACCTTGGAGTTATTCTGACATCCAGACAAGGAACATGACAATCAGTTACGAAACTGAGTTTCCCCATCAGAGCATACACTGCAATCGTTGGATTGTTGACAAATTTAATTAAGCCTTGCTCATGACTGTACCTTGACTGATGGCCTAGCTGTGCACACATACAGATTAATGTTATGTTATCTGACATTTCGTGACTAATTCTAATGAGGGGGAGGATTATAATGTAATGAGTATTAGGTGGATTTTTTGAAACGGAAATATTAATTTACTTTAAACTTGTTTTTTTCTGAGACCCATACCGCTACCACTTTTTAAACATCGTCCAGATTATCGATGTTTTTATTGATTCAAAATATTTATCACTCCTTAGCTTTCAAATGATGACAAGATCTTGTAAATAATTGAAATACTTTTTTTAGTTACAAGAGTTTTTCTTTAGGTACTGTCACCATGTACGCAAATTTAAAAGAAACTTTTAAATCAATTTCTGTAGAACTGTGTTTTTGCAGGATTTGTTCAAAACCGGTTGCAAGTCAACAATGAATATGATGATGATTTATATAATAAAGTGTATGTTTAGACCCTCAGTCAGAATTATTAGTTAAAAATAAATTTTTACAGGATTTTCAAATGTTAAATTTTTTTTTTAAATCTTGAAATTTGGTAATTTGGTGAAAACAATTGCATAAAATTCTATTCTCTCTATCCATTGATTCAGCTCGGTCAAAACATGAAGAATAATAATATGAATAATTTCCAACACATCTTAGGTGAATTACAGAAATGTCTTTAGGAACAAATTAGAAATTGAAATATTGTAATTAGCATCGTACTGGAGCAACACTACGCGCTATTGAAGACAGTCCGGGATCAATTCCAAAGGGATATAAACTAGGACAACACATCCTAATTTTGAATTACGGTGAGATTACGATGAACACCTGGATCTGGCATTCTACCCAATCCAAACTTCCATACCACGCCAACGTGAAATTAGAATTTAGAATATCACTGTTCGAAAAGCATGCTACTTAGCTCATTTTATCTAAATTACAAATTAATAATTAACGTAATCTGATTTTTCAACACTAAAATCATTTTAAGCACAAACCAATGACTTATTGATAGTTACTGCTTTGTGTTTAATGAAATACTAACTGATCTGTTTAATTAAATACTAAACTCTTGATTTAAAGAAATAATAACTGTTTAGTTTAAAGAAATACTAGAGCATAGTTTCTGAATGTGGGTGTTACCTCCACCCTGTGGGCTATGAATAAATCTTGGGAACACTGAGAGCCTCAGAAAAGGGGGCGACAAGGAGAAAGTGGAACTTAAGGTCGTAAAAGAGTAGTCGCAACTAAACTATTTAAATCAAAATACGTTTCCACCTGACCATATTTATGGGTTAATATTACAGTAGTGTAATCCACTTTAAAAAAAAAAAAAAAAAAAGGACTTAGAACTTCCACTGCCATCTGTTAGAAGTTGAATGAGGCTCTGAATTGACGTTTTCTGTTAACAGGATTTATCTAGATCTGGTTTCTGTGTCTATTATACTCACTCTCTTTCTCTCTACTTATCTTTAGTTAAATTTGGTTATATTATATATGGCTTTTGTGTGTCTGTCTTTTTTTGTGAAAGCTACTTATACCACACTCTAACTTTAACACCCGTCCATATAGAAACACTAAATTAGAGCTATGTCTCAAGAACTGATACATTGTAAAATAGAAGTTCAACAGATTAATCTGGAAACAAGAGGCCAGAGCGTAATACACTGGGTGATAGCACGTATGTACAAAGCATTTTCGAAAAATAAAGATACAATGCCTTGTATTCATTCAAAAAAAATTTAATTGATATAAAACGTCCATTAAAAATTATTAACTGTTCCACACAATTGCCGCCATTCTTCAAGTATTTGTTATGTCTGGGTTCAAGCCTTTGTATTCAAAATCATAGAAGTTTACCACCTGCTTTTTAAACAACATCTCAACTTTTTCTTTGATATTAACATCGTCGTGGAATATTTGTCCTCCAAGATGTGTCTTCAGGTAAAGGAATAAAGGTATTCGCTGGGTGTAAGGTCCGGGCTGTAAGGTGGATGTTCCAAAAATTTCCAGTTGAAACATTTGACTAGTGCTTTGGTTGCGAGCGCTGTGTGAGGTCGAAGCGTTGTGATGAAGTAAGCGGAGTACACTTGTCAGCATGTTCAATTCATAATGTTCCCATAGACGGAAATAATTTATTTGTGAATATCCACTGGGTGCTAACTTTTTTCATGAAGAAAACGTATGACGGAGCACAATTCGCATTTGGAGGGATACTTTAATCCACTTTAAACACGTACTTCTCGAACCAGACAGCGTAGCAATGGTAACTACGGATGCGACATCGATGTTTTATAAAAACATCGATTTATTTACCATCGATTTATTAGATGTTAATTGGATTTACCGATGTTTGTTTACCATCGATGCTTTCACATTGTATATGCTTTTACGATGCGGAAGTATTTGTTAGTGATGACGACATCCGTTTCGTCAGAAAGAGTTTGTTCCTTAACTGGTGGGATAGTTAGTGAAAAAAGAAGCTGGCTTAAGGTGGAGAAAGTTAACAAACTTCTTTTTTTACAAACTTTAACTAACAAATATTGGGGCGAATAAAAATTGTAGGCCCCAATATTTTTTTATTTACAGTAAATAAAAAATAAACTTACTATGTTCTTCCGATAAGTTTACAAATACTTAATAATAACTAACAATAGATATTGTTACGTACCTTCCTACTTATACTTATAGTTAGTAGTACCTACACTCTATAACAAAAAAAAAACGACGCTCCAAGAAGGAATCATCCGATTACTTTGAAATTTCGTATGCAAAAATGTTTTGGCCAATAATGCAAATGATTAAAATTTGGTGTCCAATGAATGAATAGTGCGATCTCCAGCGCATCGGAACTGCGCATCCAGCAGATGTATATAAGGAGATGTTCTTGAACTGTTGTTAAAAATTTCTGCTGCAATGCGATTTAGGATACCTTTCAACGACTGAACAAATGCCTCCCCGCAGGATTCGAGCTCATTACGACCAACTTTCAGAGATTGAAAGAGGTCGTATCATTGGATTGAAAGAGGCAGGTTGGGCAAATCGGAGAATCGCTCGTCATGCGAGTCGAAGCGATGCGGTAATTAGAAGATGTTGGCAAGAGTGGGCAATGGCAGATTTCAACGTCATGATGGTAGCGGTCGACGTAGGGCCACAACAGATAGGGAGGACAGAGTGATTGTCAGATCAGCTGTCACAGCGCCTGATTCATCGCTATCAACCATCAGTCGTGCGACCCACACACGAGTAACCACCATGGCCATTCACAGACGGCTGAGAGAGCGAAATCTACGCTCGTACCGACCGTTACGTCACCTGCCACTCACGCCTGCACACTGTCGAGCCAGATTACAGTGGTGCTTGGCTCGATCAGGCTGGAATGATGCTGACTGGGGACGTATAGTCTTTAGCGATGAATCCCGCTTCCAACTGTGTCCTGACGATCATCGAAGACGTGTCTGGACACGCCCAGGGCAGCGTGCCGATCCTGCTTTCACTATTGCACGCCACATGGGCCCTCAACAAGGAGTTATGATCTGGGGTGCCATTTCCCTTGATAGCCGGACCTCTTTGGTCGTCATCAGAGGTACACTTACTGCACAGAGGTACGTTGACGACATTCTGAGACCTGATTTGCTAACGTTCCTTTCGCAGTACCCTGGGCTTATTTTTCAGCAAGACAATGCCAGACCACATTCGGCAGGTGTTGCTATGAACTGTCTTCAAGCTTGTCAAACACTTCCTTGTCCAGCCAGATTACCAGATCTCTCTCCCATCGAGCATGTCTGGGATATGATGGGAAGGCGACTGCATCCGGTAGGGAATGTTGATGACGTAGTCCAACAATTGGAACAAATTTGGCAGGAAATATCGCAGGAGACCATCCGGGAGTTTTATCGGTCTATGCCATGCCATGTGGCATCTTGCATCCAGGCTAGAGGCGGGTCAACACCTTATGGAGCTCGTTACTGTAACTCTGAAATAAATCATTCAATTGTTCTGAAATTTTAATCATTTTATATTCTGTACATAATTTTCCTATCCACCAATTTTTGTCTCCATCGGACAACTCCTTCTTGGGGTGTCGATTTTTTTGTTATAGAGTGTATTCCAAATTATTGCATATATTATTTCCTTTTGTATTCAGTTTGAAAATAAATGATTTGTTAATTTTTCTTATTAACATTTTAACTTTGTTTCGACAGTTAAAAAATATTACTTAAAAATTATTAACTGACAAATTAAATCTACCCCGAGTGAACTTTACTGTTAGAGGTTTCTAAACCAGTTTTAAATAATGAGGGGGAGGGGAATTAAAATACACTGATGTTTACAAACAAAAAACATCGTTGGTTTTAAGCGATGTATTACCAACATCGATGTTTTCATATTAAACATCGATGTTTTGTTGTCGATGTTGCATCCCTAATGACAACGACCGCGATAGGAAAGTGAAAGACTCGAGGTTCTAAGGCTTCTTTTCGAAGACAACTTTTCCTTTCCTCCTGTATGTGGTGTATCTTTACTTTTCTAATCGCTCTCGTATTTGCTCCTATTTCGGCTTACTCAGAATTTATAGAAGTTGTTTGGTTTAGCTTGGATAAATATGGCCCTTGCGCCATAAAACCCCAAAACCAACCAACATTCCGTGAAAGAATGTATCAGAGAAGCGAGATAGATTGAGATTTGGATGGCGTGGGCCAACTTCAGATAAACTGAGCCGAAACAAGTTTTAAAATGACGTAATTAAAGGACGTGTTTTCAATTGAAAGCGAAATCTATACCAGAAAGTAACATACCAATATTAGTGATATGTCAGATAAAATTTCATATTCTATTCAAAGTATTGATTTCTTGAAAGGAAGTTAAAATCTATTGAAGATACGTAATCGTTGAAGATCGAATCGTTGAACGATACATTTTCCCTATGACGCGATTCAAGATTAAAAGTGGGTTAAAATAAATTTTCTAAAATATTTAAATTACGCTATTCGATTTTTACTGTGATGGAGCAGTAGTATAAAGTACACGTTGGGTATGAAAGACGGAGGGGTAAGTGAATACAATTTCCTCCAATCAATCGGATTATGGTGCCTGCCTACCTTTAAAATGTCATTTTGGGTCAAAAATTCTCGTTTTTTTTTAAATTGTAATTTAAAGAGCATATTTTTTTACTTTCCAAATCAGTTTCAATTTTGTTTCTATCTAACCTAGAACACAAGTTACAGGTATTTTAATTTTAAGCGAAACTAATGTTGTGCTGACGAAAGTGGAGTAAAAAGTCAGTTCAAGCACTCTAAATTGTTAATATGTATTAAGGTATCTGACTACGTTCGGAGTGCTTTTTTTCAAAAAAGTGTCCAAATAGGGTTTTTTCTTTTCTTTTTATGATAAAATACATTATAAAAAGATAATACAAAAAAAAAATTTTCTTAAAAGTATGTATATATTTTTTTTAACTGGCGAAAATTGGCAAATTTAGGTCAAAAAGGACGAAAACGTCAAAGCCCACATAACCTAAAATCATATCACTACAACTACCCAAGATTTTTTGTCAAGTCTCGTAACAATATGATCTAGCGCCTGAGCTAGGATAATTGCAATATTCCTCTCCAGTCATTATATATAGTGCATAACATAGAAAGAACATGAAAATTTCAAATTTTTCCTAACGACACTACAGTGAAATGACTCTAAAAAATTTTTCCTTTCAACATACAACTTATATCCTAGCTCGGGATCTTCAAAACAAATATAAAAAGCCATGGAAAAAAAATTCATTAAAAAATTTTGAATACACTTTGAGTTATTATCTTTGTTGTGCAAAGATTTTATTGAAAATCACGTTCTGAGAAAAACGCATTTAAAGATTTTTTAAATAATTTACAAATCAGCTTTCACGATTAATTCAAATGAATAGATCTCCACTTCTATTGATCGTAGAAACAAAATAAAAACTGTTTTGGAAAGAAAAAAGTCTAAATTTTTATAATATTAAATAAAACGAAATACAAAATTTTGGTCAAAAATGGACTTTTCAACGTAGTCAGATACCTTAAATCATTTTAAAATAGGTGGGATTATTGTTCACTGAAATACTTAATATGCTTTAAATAAATCTGGCAACACTATTTTATACAGATAACTAACATAAATAGAGTTGTGTTTTGAATTTGATTACATTTAGAATTCACGTGAGATTTCTGTTGTTTATCAAAGCTTTCAATTGCGATTATATAAATCGTTTGATTTGAATTTGCTTGCTAATATGCCAAAAAGTATCGCTTGGAAGAGAAAGTCACGATTTAGAGGGAACCGCTTTACAAACGGAAAGAAGAAGAACGAATGTTCTTTAGAATCTGTAGAGACTTCTAGTTCAACCAAACTTCAGTCTTTCATTTCCAACATCGAAATCAGTGATCCTGGCTATGGAAACAGAGTTATTGACTTGAAACTATTGATGGGTGGTTTTAAACAGAGGTTTTTAAGAGGTTTTCGTTAGCCTGAAAACTGTTAAATTAGGGTCATATGATGCGGTTATTCAGTTCAATGATGGGTACAAAGGGTGTTTAAATGTTTTGAAAAGGCTCAACATCCTCAAGTCCTGGTTACTTCACCGAGAAAGGATATGAAATATTAGACCAGAGTCTGATTCGAGATTCTGAAAATCACGGTACATATACTGCTCAGAAGCGTAGAAAATTTTTCAAATCCTTAAGAAAGAAAAAAAAACTGCTTTGAATTAAAAGAAGGTGATCATTACCAAAAAGGAGGATTTTGAAGTTAAATAGTGTGTTATAAATGGTATGTTCATATGTTTTAATTCTTTTGCGTTTTTCTCGGAATCAGATTTTTGACATTTTCTTTCTCCGCAAAACATTATAACTCAAAATATTATAAGTGTATTTATATGAAATTTTGATAGAATACTTTATAGGATATAATTAAGGAGTTCGGCTATTTTTTTGGCTCTAGGTGTAATACATTTTATTTTATGAACAGTAAAGTTTGAAACTTATAATAAAATTCGGTGAGTTTTTAATTCTCCTTACGTTTGGTGCTGTAACTTTTTTTAATAAATAGATTTAGGCATATATGTAGTGAATGTTTTAAAACAAGTTTTTATAAGAATAATAAAGTTTACAAAACAAAAATTCCTTTACACAAATTTGAGTTATGATGCTTTGTGTAAAAGCTATTATTTTGCAATTTTCATGCATAATTTATGCCAAAATATGAAAACTAAAATTAATATTTAGCTATTTTATATATTATACATTGTTTTAAGATGTATTTGATGGTATAAAGTACAAATAGAGTGAAAATTTAAACTAATTAAAAAAAACACTCCGAAGGTAGGCATGCACCTTATAACGTTTTGGGAGTACTTGAAGTTTATTACTTTTTCAAAGACTTCAAATACCTGACTTCAAAACCCGTACTGGAGTCCTCTCTTGCCTGTAAGAAATAGTGAAAGATGAAGAAAATGAAATTTAGTAAGGCTTGATGCAAAGGTTAGTTGGTTTTTGGGTTCTATGACGCTACGACCATATTTGGTCAAGCAGTGTCAAAAATAAGACAACGTCATGTACTACTAAAAATAAAGACAATGAATAAACAAATGATTTGAAATACGCATATTTAGGTGTCAGTTTGTAAAATTGTTAACATGATTACTTGAGAATCAAACCAACTATTTTTTTAAGCATTCGATAGTCGAATTTTTCCCAATTTCTCATTCCTTAAATGAATTCATAAAAATACTTTAGATGTGTTAAAAAGCTTAAGTTGAAAAGATTGCCCCAAATCTAAGAATCTGTATTCGAATAATCTCCACCTTCATGTGGAAAACGGGTTTCTAATCCTACAGAGACCTACACAGTGAGATTCCAAGACTCATGGGCCAACCCTTAAAGGGGTGTTGAAGCACAATTAACACAATAATTTTCATATAGTAATGTATGCGCGCAAGTGACGCTTTTAAGTAGGATACACAATATTTGCGCAGGAAATGAAATAAAATGTCTAGTAGGGTCAGACTGGGTAATTGTAAATAAGCTATACAATCACTCACGTGGGATTCCGAGAAACTAAAAAGTTGTGAAATATGAAAGCTGGCAACCCTGAGGATGCAATAATGTGATCCCACATTTCTTTGAACCATAGCTGATAGCAATATGTTTAGTTGAAACAATTATGGTTGAAAAATTTGTGTTTTAAAGTTTTTGTGTGCTGCATTTTCTGCTGCCCTCTATAATATATTTTAAGGTATGTTGTTCCAATTCTTTACTACGGTCAATTATGTTTCTATCGAACAGAAAATCATTGACTTTTGCTTCTGAGAACTTTAATGCAGCTACACAGTTGAATGTTTACAATTACTCCATATTTTGCAAGGGACGGGGTCATTGTAAACAAAACTTTGCCAATAGTTTCGTTCAATTTGGATGGAAAACCAATATGTTGCCCCGTAAAATTTTGTATTTAATCATATTTAGTACGTTTGAGTTGCGTTTTATTGCATTTTTCGTGTTTATGGAGGGCAGGAAGACTGATTTAGTAAACTTCACACATATGGTGAAGTTCTTACAACTGACCAAGTACTGTAACGCTTGAAGGAGGCAGAAGAGGAAAATAACAAAAGGCAGCCTTGTGAGAAGATATTGAAAGAGTCAGAAGTAAGCAAGAAATCAAGAAATAAGCATATGGAAAGGAAAGTAGAACTCGAGGACAGTGAGGATGAGGAACTATTGAAAGAATTTACTAACATTGACGGTGAAGAGTTTGAAGTTCTCCAAACATGCAAGCAAAATATAGAAGACTAGCTTGTAGGGGAAGTTAAATATTTTGGAGCCATTCTTGGAAGATATTGAGACGACTACGTTTCTACTTGTAGATGTTGAGGGAGGGGGCAAGAGGAATAAAACCCTTTTCTCGTATGTATAAAGGGTGGATGTTGTTTCGGAAGAGGAGTTTGAGATTACCTGACTCAAATGCAGCTACTAAATTATCTGTGGTTGAAAAAGACTAATTCTGTGTTACCAAAGACTATCTCAAAGCAATTTTACCTACTCCAGCCTGTAGCAACGAAGGCAATAAAGAAATGTTCCCATCTGGGAGCTCTGTTAATGTATAAGATATGTATTGTTTGTTTGTTTTTCGTAAACAAATTTGTATTTTTAAATTAAAATTTTTTTCTTATTTTAAATTTTTTGTGTTTTACACTAAATAAATTCTTTATTCAGTATATGTTCGAATTATTTATTCTTATGTATTCCTGAAAGTTCACCTCGTGTTCAATGCAACTTTCAATAGTCACTATATTTTTTTGGGGAAGAAGCGGGAGTACTTGGTAATTGCAAAGATAAAAACGGGATTATTGTAAACATGGTATTAGAAGGGTAAAAATACAATTGGAGTTCCTTCTACAGCCATGTTTACTGCTCAGCAATCACTTATTCAATATTCATTCTCGCGTAGAAAATTGTTGTTTACAATTACACCTACTTTTAGGGGTAATTGTTAATACGTGGGGTAATTGTAAACAGCCGAGTGCGGTGTTAAATTTCTTTTGTGGAATCTTCGTACTAATTACATATCAAAGCAGAATAGTGAGAAATTGGCTTAGTAGGGGGGGACAATGTTTAATTACTTTATCAAGAGTTTGGAAAGAGGGATTGAAAGTGAACTTACAAATTCTGTTTACAATTACCCTGCCGTACCTTACCTCACTATTTTACAATTAGTTATTTGCATGATTTTTTACAATAACTCTGCTCAAAGCCTTCAGCAAAATTAATATAAGCTTACCAGCTTCGATGTATGGATTGGCGAACATTTTTATCGCTGGAATGCTTTGGTTTGGCGCTCTCGAGAATCGTTCCTTTGCTGGAACGAGTTAGTTAAAAGGCTGGTATCACAAGCTTGCTGCACTACTAAGTTTAAAAAAGAGACTACTAAATAAAAAACATTTAAAATATGTTATTGTAAAGTAAGGATTTAACTAAACATTTTGTCCATTTCCTACGCTTGTGGTTACGAATAAGCACGTCAATTACGCTATACAAAAAAAATTATTATTTTAGTGTGTCCTAAATCTTTCTTTGAAATGTGTTTAAGATCAGTGACTTTTCATACCTTGAGGTAAATTTTAAAAAATTTCAAGAGTGAGTAACTCGTCATCTGAGTGTAGTTTCAAATTGCAACCTTATGTGTGTTGTCTATTTACTTGACCTCGTGAAGCGCAGCTTGGACAAATATAGCTCTTGCTACAGAAAACAAACCATTATGTTTAAATAATAAAAATGTCCAAAATATAAACACGACAGCTAAAATACTTGTATGACCGCGACATTTCCCTGTGTTAAATCAACACAAACCCTGTAGAATGCGTTTCCTTATACGCGTACGTTTATTGCAGAAAAACGTTCTTTAGATTTTAAAATTGGTGCTTCGAGGGGCACTTTTAGGACAACCTGTGAGATAGAATTCATGGATACAGATTGGTCTGAATACAAGAACGAAGTAGCCTATGTTTCCTCAATGTTCCAAAGAATACTTGCATACTTGTTTGGGGGTGTTTTACGTAGTATGGCCTGGGACCTTTGCATGTTTTTCCTGGTAAATAAAACGTCGACGCCTCCATGACCATTTTGGACAATCGGGTTCTTCATACACTCTGGAAATGTTATGGAATGGACGAATGTTACTTCTATGTCAACACAAACCCTGTAGAATGCGTTTCCTTATACGTGTCCGTTTATTGCAGAAAAACGTTCTTTAGATTTTAAAATTGGTGCTTCGAGGGGTACTTTTAGGACAACCTGTGAGATAGAATTCATGGATACAGATTGATCTGAAGACAAGAACGAAGTAGCCTATGTTTCCTCAATGTTCCAAAGAATACTTGCATACTTGTTTGGGGGTGTTTTACGTAGTATGGCCTGGTACCTTTGCATGTTTTTCCTGGTAAATAAAACGTCGACGCCTCCATGACCATTTTGGACAATCGGGTTCTTCATACACTCTGGAAATGTTATGGAATGGACGAATGTTACTTCTATGTCAACACAAACCCTGTAGAATGCGTTTCCTTATACGTGTCCGTTTATTGCAGAAAAACGTTCTTTAGATTTTAAAATTGGTGCTTCGAGGGGCACTTTTAGGACAACCTGTGAGATCGAATTCATGGATACAGATTGGTCTGAAGACAAGAACGAAGTAGCCTATGTTTCCTCAATGTTCCAAAGAATACTTGCATACTTGTTCGGGGGTGTTTTACGTAGTATGGCCTGGGACCTTTGCATGTTTTTCCTGGTAAATAAAACGTCGACGCCTCCATGACCATTTTGGACAATCGGGTTCTTCATACACTCTGGAAATGTTATGGAATGGACGAATGTTACTTCTATGTCAACACAAACCCTGTAGAATGCGTTTCCTTATACGTGTCCGTTTATTGCAGAAAAACGTTCTTTAGATTTTAAAATTGGTGCTTCGAGGGGCACTTTTAGGACAACCTGTGAGATAGAATTCATGGATACAGATTGGTCTGAAGACAAGAACGAAGTAGCCTATGTTTCTTCAATGTTCCAAAGAATACTTGCATACTTGTTTGGGGGTGTTTTACGTAGTATGGCCTGGGACCTTTGCATGTTTTTCCTGGTAAATAAAACGTCGACGCCTCCATGACCATTTTGGACAATCGGGTTCTTCATACACTCTGGAAATGTTATGGAATGGACGAATGTTACTTCTATGTCAACACAAACCCTGTAGAATGCGTTTCCTTATACGTGTCCGTTTATTGCAGAAAAACGTTCTTTAGATTTTAAAATTGGTGCTTCGAGGGGCACTTTTAGGACAACCTGTGAGATAGAATTCATGGATACAGATTGATCTGAAGACAAGAACGAAGTAGCCTATGTTTCCTCAATGTTCCAAAGAATACTTGCATACTTGTTTGGGGGTGTTTTACGTAGTATGGCCTGGTACCTTTGCATGTTTTTCCTGGTAAATAAAACGTCGACGCCTCCATGACCATTTTGGACAATCGGGTTCTTCATACACTCTGGAAATGTTATGGAATGGACGAATGTTACTTCTATGTCAACACAAACCCTGTAGAATGCGTTTCCTTATACGTGTCCGTTTATTGCAGAAAAATGTTCTTTAGATTTTAAAATTGGTGCTTCGAGGGGCACTTTTAGGACAACCTGTGAGATAGAATTCATGGATACAGATTGGTCTGAAGACAAGAACGAAGTAGCCTATGTTTCCTCAATGTTCCAAAGAATACTTGCATACTTGTTTGGGGGTGTTTTACGTAGTATGGCCTGGGACCTTTGCATGTTTTTCCTGGTAAATAAAACGTCGACGCCTCCATGACCATTTTGGACAATCGGGTTCTTCATACACTCTGGAAATGTTATGGAATGGACGAATGTTACTTCTATGTCAACACAAACCCTGTAGAATGCGTTTCCTTATACGTGTCCGTTTATTGCAGAAAAACGTTCTTTAGATTTTAAAATTGGTGCTTCGAGGGGCACTTTTAGGACAACCTGTGAGATAGAATTCATGGATACAGATTGGTCTGAAGACAAGAACGAAGTAGCCTATGTTTCCTCAATGTTCCAAAGAATACTTGCATACTTGTTTGGGGGTGTTTTACGTAGTATGGCCTGGGACCTTTGCATGTTTTTCCTGGTAAATAAAACGTCGACGCCTCCATGACCATTTTGGACAATCGGGTTCTTCATACACTCTGGAAATGTTATGGAATGGACGAATGTTACTTCTATGTCAACACAAACCCTGTAGAATGCGTTTCCTTATACGTGTCCGTTTATTGCAGAAAAACGTTCTTTAGATTTTAAAATTGGTGCTTCGAGGGGCACTTTTAGGACAACCTGTGAGATAGAATTCATGGATACAGATTGATCTGAAGACAAGAACGAAGTAGCCTATGTTTCCTCAATGTTCCAAAGAATACTTGCATACTTGTTTGGGGGTGTTTTACGTAGTATGGCCTGGTACCTTTGCATGTTTTTCCTGGTAAATAAAACGTCGACGCCTCCATGACCATTTTGGACAATCGGGTTCTTCATACACTCTGGAAATGCTATGGAATGGACGAATGTTACTTCTATGTCAACACAAACCCTGTAGAATGCGTTTCCTTATACGTGTCCGTTTATTGCAGAAAAACGTTCTTTAGATTTTAAAATTGGTGCTTCGAGGGGCACTTTTAGGACAACCTGTGAGATAGAATTCATGGATACAGATTGGTCTGAAGACAAGAACGAAGTAGCCTATGTTTCCTCAATGTTCCAAAGAATACTTGCATACTTGTTTGGGGGTGTTTTACGTAGTATGGCCTGGGACCTTTGCATGTTTTTCCTGGTAAATAAAACGTCGACGCCTCCATGACCATTTTGGACAATCGGGTTCTTCATACACTCTGGAAATGTTATGGAATGGACGAATGTTACTTCTATGTCAACACAAACCCTGTAGAATGCGTTTCCTTATACGTGTCCGTTTATTGCAGAAAAACGTTCTTTAGATTTTAAAATTGGTGCTTCGAGGGGCACTTTTAGGACAACCTGTGAGATAGAATTCATGGATACAGATTGATCTGAAGACAAGAACGAAGTAGCCTATGTTTCCTCAATGTTCCAAAGAATACTTGCATACTTGTTTGGGGGTGTTTTACGTAGTATGGCCTGGTACCTTTGCATGTTTTTCCTGGTAAATAAAACGTCGACGCCTCCATGACCATTTTGGACAATCGGGTTCTTCATACACTCTGGAAATGCTATGGAATGGACGAATGTTACTTCTATGTCAACACAAACCCTGTAGAATGCGTTTCCTTATACGTGTCCGTTTATTGCAGAAAAACGTTCTTTAGATTTTAAAATTGGTGCTTCGAGGGGCACTTTTAGGACAACCTGTGAGATAGAATTCATGGATACAGATTGGTCTGAAGACAAGAACGAAGTAGCCTATGTTTCCTCAATGTTCCAAAGAATACTTGCATACTTGTTTGGGGGTGTTTTACGTAGTATGGCCTGGGACCTTTGCATGTTTTTCCTGGTAAATAAAACGTCGACGCCTCCATGACCATTTTGGACAATCGGGTTCTTCATACACTCTGGAAATGTTATGGAATGGACGAATGTTACTTCTATGTCAACACAAACCCTGTAGAATGCGTTTCCTTATACGTGTCCGTTTATTGCAGAAAAACGTTCTTTAGATTTTAAAATTGGTGCTTCGAGGGGCACTTTTAGGACAACCTGTGAGATAGAATTCATGGATACAGATTGATCTGAAGACAAGAACGAAGTAGCCTATGTTTCCTCAATGTTCCAAAGAATACTTGCATACTTGTTTGGGGGTGTTTTACGTAGTATGGCCTGGTACCTTTGCATGTTTTTCCTGGTAAATAAAACGTCGACGCCTCCATGACCATTTTGGACAATCGGGTTCTTCATACACTCTGGAAATGTTATGGAATGGACGAATGTTACTTCTATGTCAACACAAACCCTGTAGAATGCGTTTCCTTATACGTGTCCGTTTATTGCAGAAAAATGTTCTTTAGATTTTAAAATTGGTGCTTCGAGGGGCACTTTTAGGACAACCTGTGAGATAGAATTCATGGATACAGATTGGTCTGAAGACAAGAACGAAGTAGCCTATGTTTCCTCAATGTTCCAAAGAATACTTGCATACTTGTTTGGGGGTGTTTTACGTAGTATGGCCTGGGACCTTTGCATGTTTTTCCTGGTAAATAAAACGTCGACGCCTCCATGACCATTTTGGACAATCGGGTTCTTCATACACTCTGGAAATGTTATGGAATGGACGAATGTTACTTCTATGTCAACACAAACCCTGTAGAATGCGTTTCCTTATACGTGTCCGTTTATTGCAGAAAAATGTTCTTTAGATTTTAAAATTGGTGCTTCGAGGGGCACTTTTAGGACAACCTGTGAGATAGAATTCATGGATACAGATTGGTCTGAAGACAAGAACGAAGTAGCCTATGTTTCCTCAATGTTCCAAAGAATACTTGCATACTTGTTTGGGGGTGTTTTACGTAGTATGGCCTGGGACCTTTGCATGTTTTTCCTGGTAAATAAAACGTCGACGCCTCCATGACCATTTTGGACAATCGGGTTCTTCATACACTCTGGAAATGTTATGGAATGGACGAATGTTACTTCTATGTCAACACAAACCCTGTAGAATGCGTTTCCTTATACGTGTCCGTTTATTGCAGAAAAACGTTCTTTAGATTTTAAAATTGGTGCTTCGAGGGGCACTTTTAGGACAACCTGTGAGATAGAATTCATGGATACAGATTGATCTGAAGACAAGAACGAAGTAGCCTATGTTTCCTCAATGTTCCAAAGAATACTTGCATACTTGTTTGGGGGTGTTTTACGTAGTATGGCCTGGTACCTTTGCATGTTTTTCCTGGTAAATAAAACGTCGACGCCTCCATGACCATTTTGGACAATCGGGTTCTTCATACACTCTGGAAATGTTATGGAATGGACGAATGTTACTTCTATATCAACACAAACCCTGTAGAATGCGTTTCCTTATACGTGTCCGTTTATTGCAGAAAAACGTTCTTTAGATTTTAAAATTGGTGCTTCGAGGGGCACTTTTAGGACAACCTGTGAGATAGAATTCATGGATACAGATTGGTCTGAAGACAAGAACGAAGTAGCCTATGTTTCCTCAATGTTCCAAAGAATACTTGCATACTTGTTTGGTTGTGTTTTACGTAGTATGGCCTGGGACCTTTGCATGTTTTTCCTGGTAAATAAAACGTCGACGCCTCCATGACCATTTTGGACAATCGGGTTCTTCATACGCTCTGGAAATGTTATGGAATGGACGAATGTTACTTCTATGACGACAACGTTCCGCTTTAATTTGTTTAACCATGATGGCCGCATTTGTGTTAGACGCTATGCCGGTGAACGCTGCCTTCCAGAGAACGTCATAGTGGCCGAACACCCGGAGTTATGGTCTCTGGTGCGATTTCTGGACGATCTCAGCTGCTACGAATTGGGGGTAATCTTAATTGCAACAGGTACGTCCGTGAAGTGCTAGAGCCCGAAGTCGTTACCTTCCTTCACGGCAGTCCGGGAGCTATGTTTCAACAGGATAATGCACGCCCACATGTTGCAAGGAATGTTCGAGACTTCTTTTCAGCCCAACACATGCAACTTCTTCCTTCGCCTACTTATTCGCCGGATATGTCGCCTATTGAGCATGTGTGGGATATGGTTGGTCGGCGTCTCGCTCGTGATCCGCGTGCTACAGCTTCAAAACACGAACTTTGGGTGCGCATACAAACAATACTAAATTATCTTCCAATACTGATTTCGAACACTTAATATTTTTTTTTTTGGCTTTAAAAATGTATACATTTATTTAGTATTAAATTTCATTTAATTATACACAATAAATAAATAAATAAATAAATAAATAAATAAATAAATATATATATATATATATATATATATATATATATATATTGTGGAGAGTACGAATTGAAATTCGTTGTTCTTGTCAGAAGCAGACGATTCGCGTAATATCGCTCTCTTTCTCTCTCGGCGCAAGTTTGTAATGCGCATGCGCGAAACATAACGAACGGAGCGCGTATCAATATTCTTACTTCTTAACTTTTCCCTTTCAGTTGTTGTTCGTCTTGTGGAATAAATTATTATGTTCTATTCCATGTTGTATTAATTGCACACCAACGAACGAACACCACAGTATATATAGATATATATATATAGATATATATACACAGATATACGTTGTTTTGATTATAAAAAATTGAAGTAACCCTTCTGGTGCTTGTCTCTTGTAGTGAAATCTTGACAGTAAAACTGACCAGTTTTTGATATACAAAATACTTCCTTCATCAAGATATAGTTGTCTCTCGCCATTAGAAGAAAACCGAACTTGATCTTGTCATCATCAATAACGTGACATCTTCTTATTATGGATCGGTAATATCTCGTGATATCTTACCCCCTTTTCAAATTTGGTCGTATATTGATGGAAGAGATATCTCGTCCAAACCACATTGACGGTTAAGAGCTTATAGTATAAGCAATTTTGGGAACACTTTGGTTAGATATGTCCTTTGAGCGATAGAAAACCCAACCAAGCAATCAAAAAATAAATGACGTTTCATTCCACCTAAGTTAGTGCAATTGAGAGAACACTTCACGGGATCCTACACGATGTGAACTCGACTAAAATTACATATTTAATACAGATTCAGCGTTTTGGGAGATTAATTAATATTTTCTAGCTTTTGAATCTGAAAATTAATTACTGTTCCTGCTTATTGGCCTTTGCATTTTACAGTCGTGACGTCTCCCGCAAATCCAATCAATGCCCCACTTGCTCTGATGGCGCATGCCCCACGTTTAGAAGCATGGATTAAAACTAATTCAAAACTGCAGCGGCTCGTCTATGAGCGGGAGTATTGATTCCGCCTGCATATCACAGCAGCTGTCATTAGCTTGTTTAAATACATCTTTGCGTGCCTAGAGCCACTTCTCTGAACCGAAGGGGGGTGCGTTTCGAACTTTCTATCATGGTCGAATGGGGGGGAATCGGTGTTCAGTCCGATTCAGTAGTGACCGGAACATTGTTGTGCGCCGTTACATTACTTTATTTGAAAATGGACTGCAACTGCACTAAAATCCTTGTGACTGTGAGAGTGTTCTGTAAAAAAAAAACGCTGTGTGTTATTGTAATCGGTTTTCGGACTGAATTAGGCTCCAATAAAACTCTACACTGTGATACCAGATGGGAAAGTTTTTTGCAAAACATATGTGTGTTTCGTTTAAACCGGTTCTTTCTTTGAATTCAGTTGCAACAAAACCGATGTACGGTCAGACAGGGTGAGAATTGTTTTGCAAAGAACGTAATTATGCTTCGTTATAGGGATTTCTTTATCTGGAAAATGGGTTGCAATAAAATCTTTGTATGTAGTTAGAATATTCTGTAAAGAAAATCGTTGTGTTTCATTGCAATAGGTAATGCATTCAATTATGCTCCAATAAAACTCCATACTGTGAGGCAGATGGGAAATTTTCTACAAAACATATTCAACTAGTTACCATCATTCTAGCCTAAGCCATTTGGTGTATCACCTCGTAATTTTGAACCACGGTCAGAAGACGAGAAAACATCTGAGCTGTCACCCCACTCTCCAAACTTCCACACCAACCCAACGACTTTCGGCTATGTCGTTTTCAAGGTGTACCAGCCGCCTCCACACCATACGTTTACAAACATCCATACCCTGACCCGGTTTCATACCCGGAACCTTCCGAACTAGAGGCTAACATCTTAACCACTGTACAATACGTTCTTTAGCTCAATTCGGTAGCAATGAAACTGATGCATGGTAAGGCCGGATGTAAAATGTTTTGCAAACGTTATGGTTGTGTTTCGTTACATGGAGTTCGTCATCTGAAATGGTTTACAATAAAACCTTTGTAAGTAGTAAGAGTGTTCTGCAAAGAAAATCGTTGTTTCATTGCAATAGGTTATGCATTGGATTAGGCTCCAATAAAACTCCATACTCTGAGACAAATGGAGTATTTTTCTGCAAAACACATGTGTGTATTTCGTTACAACTGGTTCTTTCTTTGTATTCGGAGTACGGTAAGACAGATTGGGGAATGTTTTGTAAAGGACATGGTCGTGTTTAGTTATGATTGATTCGTGATGGTTGTGGCTGTGAATTGAATTGCAATAAAATCTACTCACTGTACGGCAGTTAGATAATGTTTAGCAAAGCAAATATCTGGTTTCGTTAAAACGGATTCTTGCTATGCATTCATTTACAATAAAACTCATGTACTGTGTGATGAGTGGTAAATAGTTTTTTGCCGAGCATGATTATATTTCGTTGCGCCTAATTCTTACCATGATTTGGTATGAATGTGGTTGCATTATTTTTTTTTTCAAATCATATAAGAAATTCATTTCTATTATATCTATTTGATCCTATATCATTCAATCCACTTAACTCTAGAAATTTGAATTTCACCATTTCATTAACCAATGCAATATCATTACGCGAACTGAATATCATAAACTAGGGGGCCCGCCCCCTGCTCGCTAACGCTCGCCAACCCCCGGAGGATTGCTTCGCAATCCGCATTGGATCGCTGCGCGAACCAAAGCTCGTTTCGCTCGCATCAATGAAGACATGTGTCCTAGCAGAAGGAATTGTTTACAAAATATGATTTTCCAAAAAAAAAAATATTTTTCAAATCTAAATTTTTTGCTGTTTTTCAGAAAAGATATTTACAGTACCTCTGGAATCAGAATTCAAATGGAAACTTTGAGCAAATTTTGACTCGAAATGTGAGCGTTGATTTGGAAATTGAAAACCCAGCATGTTGGTTGTGTGTACATTTACCCAGCACTCGAGCCACCCACGCTTTTTCATTGAGTTTGTTGTCGAAAGTTGTAATGCAAGCGTCTTGTTGAACTATAATAGTTTGCCCCGAAACGGACCTTTTTTTTTAAATGACCCTGAAAAGATCCTCCGTTTTCTTTGATTTCTATTATTTACTGCAACAGCTCGACTAAAATTCATTTTTTTTTCAATAAAATTTCATCCGATAACGCTATAAATTCAATTGAAGCGCGAGGCTTTGGGATAAACAAAGAATCGTACAATGTTGCCAAAACGCGAAAACAAATAACGTCTTTTTTGCGTGCCACGTAAGAGAATTATATATATAGATAGGGCAAAACGTTCAGGAGGTACATAAGATTAAATAACATGGGATTTCAATAACATTCTTCTAAAATTGAGAATAACACCTACTTTCGACTTAATAATCAACGACCCTAAGGATATAGAGAAGTGATTGAGATGTGCACACAAGACGGAATCTACATCGTGGTGACAAGAAGAAGACTCCGTGTCAATCAGTGAGTTCAAGGTAGGTATACTAACTAACGTTTTACTGGAGCAACACAACTGGATCAAACCTGAAAGGATTGATAGGGGTTAACACCACGTAATTTCGAACCATTGTCATATGACGAGGTCATACCTGAGCTGACACCCCACGCTCCAAACTTCCTCACCTATCCAACGTGATGACATTTGAAACCACTACAGATTTAACGTTCATCAGGCTTCTTTGTTCACGAAGCTGTTTGATTGGATTCGAACTCGCAAACCCTCCAGTTCCTGATCCGTTACTCTTCCAACCTGGCTACTTGGCCCATATTATGTGAATGAGAAATAAGTAAATGAGATGTGTAATTGGAAAAGAATAAAATAAGATGAGAAAATGAGAATGAAGTGAGATGAGTAAATAAGAATTATATGAGATGAGTAAATAAGAATTATATGAGATGAGTAAATAAGAATGAAATGATATGAGTAAATATGAATGAAATGAGATGATTAAATAAGAATGAAATGAGATGAGTAAATAAGAATGAAATGCAATGAGTAAATAAGAATGAAATGAGATGAGTAAATAATAATGAAATAAGATATGTGAATGAGAGAGAATGGAATGAGATGCGTGAATGCAAAAGAATGACGCGAGATGTGTGAATGTGTGATGGAATATAATATAAATAAAATATAAATGAAGAGGATGGAATGAAGTGTATGAATTAATGTAAAGAAATGAAATGAAAATGAACAGAGTGGAATAATATGAGTGAATCACGAAGGAAATGAAATGTGTGAAATTATATGTATGAACGAGATGATATATGTTTATATAGATATGTTTATATGAAGCGAATAAAATAAAACACGTGAAAAAAGGTAATGAAATGTAGATTAAATTAATATTGCCGTAGATTAAAATAATATTTATTCTCTAATCTACGACTGCGGTGTTGTGAACACCTGCCTTATTTTTCGCGTCTTATAATATGGGAGTGGTTACCACTGGAACTTTCTTCACGCAATTTAAACAACTCTCAACGAAGATGGATTAGTCGTCGAGACTGACTCATACATTAATAATTTCTTTCAATACCGAAAGATAGTTGAACCATTGATTTTGAACGCATGATTTTGAAGAGACGCGATGAAGCAGTTGCAACTTCAGACCACTAACAAGAATATATCACTACACTGAAACTTCGACTAACTGTCAGGGTAGAGATCGAAACGCATATAACTTAATTTTACTCGAGTAGAATCTATGGGTAAATTTTATGCCCTCTGGTTAGCTGGTTTCTTACAGTCCTCTAAAACTGCACTCATAGTGTGCATGCGTGAGAAATATCAATATTTTACAGTATACAGATTAAAAGTTTTTTATTAAAGGGCTTTGTCTTTACATTAGGTAAAAATGCTTGCTCACTTACAATAGTTAAAATGCCACTTACGATGAAAACATTACAATTGAAAAATTTGCGCATATCATGCTTTTACTCTGAGGTACATAATTGTAAATACATTTCTATGTTTTCGAATTAAAAAAAATGTTCATTGTAATCTTGAAAATGTGCATTGTCTTTTGTATAAGGTGTTCAGAACAGTTAATTGAGAATCCTTAATAAAATCTCCACTGATCAATCATGATGGGACGAACTAAGCTAGCACGAGACTCGATAACGCACGTAAATGGAACTAAATATTGATACTTCACACGCATGAGCACTATGAGTGAGTGACGTCATACATGACGGTGAGAAACCAACGAATCAGCAGGCGTAAAATTTTTCCATGGCTTCTACTCGAGTAAAGATAGGTTATATGCGACCGGGACCATGACGGTTAACCGAATAGACGGATAACAGGGAAACCTCAAACAACAACTCCCATACATAGCATATGAACGATTGATAAAAAAAGCACGTTAACCAACTGGAAATACACTATACAAACATGTATTTTATTTTACAGAAGCAAGCAATATAGAGAAAGGTGTCGTACGTTGGTACAGCTGTACCTTGAAACAATTTATATTGTGCTGCCTCCTTTTGAGTAAGTAGAAAATAACACATTGTAGTTCACCATTTGCCCCCAGAGAATCCCAAGGTACAACAATTTGTTTTGTCTTTTGATACAACCGTCTGGGTTTACAAATACACTAATACTCTGAAGCTAGGTGGGACCGACGGAAAAACGCGTAAGTCGAATTCGCGTAAGTCGGGGTATATAAATTTGCATATGGTTTTATTTAAATGAGACCTACGACTTACAAAAACACTAGTTTAGAAGAAAAATATTTAATATAATTGCAGTTATTTTTATACAAATTAAAAACAAATATATTAAAAACATTTATGTGTAACGCAAACAAGTTATTTGGATGTCGATGGTTTCATAAAATCTAACAAATTCGTCTGACGACACAAGACATTATTTTTTTAAAGCGGAATACTTTCGTAGCGAGCTAATATTTTATTTTATTCTTTGCTTTGTATCTATAACGCTTTGTTCGTTAGAGTCTATGTTTTCTAAAATTTTTATGCCCCTTTCAATATACCCGGGTCGCGCAGATGGTCTTCGACAGCCGCCCCATTGGTTTTGAGTGCAGGGGATTTTTAATTGTTTCCCTGAAAAATCTAATGACACAGAGAAATCTGCTGTATAGCTAGAGCTGACCAGAGGTGTTTGTTTTGTGGTGCTCGTTTATGGGGCCACGGCTGTTGAATACTTTTGCCTGTTTTGCAGCGCCCAACACACAGGGATGCAAATCTCTACTGTAATATAGTCTGTACATTGTTTTGTTTTTTTGAAAAATAAAAGCAAGATATTTGTAAATTAGGCTTTTTTGCTGTGTTGACAGGTAAACCATTCGGCCCACAACGTTACAGCGTATCATAGAAAGAGAACCACTAAAATAGCGGCGTCAGTGTTGCCTAGCGATAAAATGTTGAAACTATGTTTACTTTTTTTATAAATAAGGAATTTAATATGTGTGGAATTGAATTATTTTGTAGTCTACTTCAAACACTCGAAAAGTAACATGTATTCGAAGGTACAACATGTATTCCAAGGTAAAAAATGTTTCACAAGGTACAACAACATGTATCCCATGGTACAACAACATGTATCCCAAGGTACAACAACATGTACACAGCTAAAGTAAAATTCTTGACCTTGGACGTTGCCTTGGACACCATGCTGAACCTAGGGACATTTGAATAGATTAACAAAACAATTTATTAAACAGATAGTGTTCGAGGTACAAATAAATAAGAAATGGCAAATTCTTTCAAAAGTATATATATATATATATATATATATATATATATATATATATAATGAATGCAAATAGTTGATTAACAAACTGCAGCTACATTATAGCCTCAGGAAAATATTTGCTTAAAACTGTCTCAAGGTACGACACCTTCCTCTACAATTTACATTAAGTACAGTATAGGAAAAGGTATCGTTACAGAGGTACCAAATTTTATTTCTAATTTTCTAATTTTTTCTATCAAAATTAGAGGGGTTTGCTGCCGCTCATGTTGAACTAGAGGTATTTTTCTACCTAGTTCTTATTTTAGTGATGGCTATTTTCGTTATTATCAATATGAAAAATGGAAAATTGACAACCTTTTACACTTTCCCTAGGTACGAAACCCCCTCCATATATAGGGGTAGCGGGATAGTGGGTGTTGTACCTAAGGACTTGCTCAGAAAGTGTGGAAAAAACTTTTAAACGATTTTCAACTCTTTTTTGTATGAACAATCAAGGATGATTTTACTCTTTAGAGAAATAAAGATTATTTATGAAAAATATATATAAATAACGTCAAAAGGCTTAGATTTTACTTAAAAGCTTCAGACTTAAATTTTACCCCGATATCACAGCTCAGTGAAATTTCTTTTCATGGTGTCATGTCAGACGTCTTCATTAACAATAAATCGCAGCGAAGGAACTAGTATTTTTCTTGGCATGTCACTTTTGAGTGCATCAATAAATGTGAAAAACTTTATCCTAACACAAAACTGGTAAAAGAAACTGGAAACTGAAGTTTTGTTATCATTTTATCACTAAACTTTGTTTTACTTAAGCACATGCTATACCATTTTACCTGTGAATGATATACATTCTGAAATTTTCAAAGTAGCTTGGAAACAGAACATTGACGACACGATGTTGTACGTAGGGACAGCAGCGTATTGTGTCCTACGCACGGCAGGCAAAAGTGTTCCTTTGTACAACAGCTTGAAATTTTGAATTCGATCGTTTTGCATCCACCATTCCACATGTTCATTTGGAATTACTGAATACATGGAAGAATTCAGTTATGTAAGTACCAACTAAATTAATGTATTATTGAACTTTAAAAATATCTATCCATGAAATAGCATTTAATAGCAACTCGATACATGTGATTTATTTTGATCTTTTATTATTTTGTAGTTATATTTCTCATTTAAAATGTTATAAATTCCAAATATTTTATTCAGACCACTCACTGGACAACAGTGGAAATTCTAAAACCTTTGACTTCCAAGAAAAGGGCCGAGACGCTAGAGCATTTCATTAAAATCGCCAAAGAACTCCACGAACTTAATAATCTCCATTCGGAGTTTGCTGTCCTGGCTACCCTTTAACAGCGCCCCGATCCTCCGACTGGATGAGACGTGGTTGGTAGGTTCAACAGATTCAATACGTCAGGAAGTTTAAAAAGATTACATATTTTAAATACTTATCTTTGAAATCTCAGATTGCTAACTCGTACATTTGATTACTTCCAGAATGTGTCTCAGAAACACTTGATCATGTTGTAAAAACTCGAACACCTGTGCTCCACTTATAATAACTTCAAGATTCTGAGGGAGTATTACGCCAATTGCAAAAATGACTGCATTCTATTTATTGGTTTGTTTGCATTCGATTCATATCCTTTCCACTTACACCCAAACAGGGTGGTCGTAATCGACTGCAAAATAATCATAGAACGCGATTCATTATAGAAAACCAAACCGAAAAATAATGTCCGTCTTTCTTTTGAACGATGTCGCATCTTTCCATTCAGGTCTGATCCTGGACCGTAGCAAATAGCCCATTCTGTTGCTACACTGCGACGTTTATTTAAATACCCACCTACCTATCCATTGAACTTTGGTAATCTAGAAATAAGTACCTACGTATAACTGGTAGATGATTGACTTAACGTCGCACGTTCCGGGATCAAACCCGATTGGAAAGATACGAGAGCCACTCGTCCTTTCAAACCAGATGACGATGACATTACCAGAGCTGGACTCCTACTCTCCAAAGTTCCAAGTCAATATGACGTCATTTGAGGCCACGACATATTTAGAGTGCACCAGCCCCCACATACACGATGGTCTTAGGTTGGATCAAGTTTCGAACTCGGAAACCTCCAGTTGCTGGAACCTAGAACAGATAATTTAACGCACGCATTAGGCTTTGCAGATCCACTGTGTAGGTACTTCATCTTCATGAGAGACGTCAAAAGTATAGCTTGTTTGGTGTCCTAGCATTGGAGTTTCGAATGATTGAAAATGACGTTATAAATCTTTCGAAAATATATCTTGAATCGAACATCTTTTTGGTTGGTATCGCGTTGCAAGATGGCGTGGCCACACTGTAGATACATTACTTTCATTTTTGAATAGATTATAATTCCATGTTACTTCTGAAAGTCATCTTTTTCAAATAATACCATTTTTTACCAGTCTGACTTTTCGTGGGCTTGTTAAATTAACAAAAGTATTTTGCATTATAATATTCTCATTTCGTATAGTTACCTTTAACGCTGGCGGGCATCTAAATTTTACGTGCACAAACATTTGAGCACTATGCACAAATTATATCTGCACCAACAAGTACTAAGTTGATCACTGTAATTCAAAGTCCATCATATACCAATTTTTAATTGTCAGGTCCATGACATAAATTAATGTTATAAGGTAATACACAGGTACTTAGTTATGAAAATCGTTTTATTATCCCAAATCAATGGTATCAAAAAATAGTCTTTAATACTGATTACTACGTAAGTTTATAAATACATAGCGAAGTATTTATATTTTATACATTCCTACATAAGATTGTTCTGAAAGACATCAAAGCAATCGATGGCATCTATTCCGACAATGGAACTGCGGACACCGAGTTGCTTTTACATAACTCTCCTCCTAAAGCTATATTATATCCCTTTTATAAATTTATAAGGTGATGCGTAGTTTATTATGCAGTATTTCAGAATAAATGCTGTGAAAAAAAACGTCATGTTGAGTACAAATTTTTTATTATTTTTTCGAAAAGACGAAATATCTGTTATAGCATTGCATAACATTATATATGTCTACGATCTTATATACGTATTAGGTTCTCAACTCTCTAACTTTTTTCAGATTTTATTCCACCCGCTGTGCTTAGAATCGAGGATACTTTAAAGCGTATCGAGTTTACTGAAATCTTTAAGAAGCATCTTAAGGAATGCCAATTATGTGTATGTTATCATTTTTGTTATGAAATGGAATAATATTTTGTACATCACGCTTGTCTTTTAAATCATTTGTATCAGTGTAAATCAATTAGTGTATTTATGTTTGTTGATCGTTCCTATAGGATGTTTTTGGAGCGCGAACCCCATCCTAGGAAATCTACTGCCGAATCTAGATGCGAACTAAGGAAACATGGAAAGTAATATTTCAGCTTTGTCATTCAAAACATAATAAAAAACTGATGGTCGAAAAGTTCCAAATTGGAACCAAAATGTTTTGCTTACATCAAAAGTATTTGAAATAACGTAGAATTAGAATGTTTGAATTTACACACATATGTTCATACAAAAAATAATTAAATATTCTCATTTCCTTGATCGTTCCACAAAAAAGATTTTGTTTTTATTTAAGCGAACTTTGAAATAAATTATTTTCAATTTGTTTTCGGGTATAAAAGCGACGGTGAAGGAAACTCAACAACCATGCAAACTTGAAAATTGTTCTGATGATGCAGTTCGAGAAATGGGCTAGAGAATTGAATCATCCGACATCAATAAGCTACCTTTTGGAATTAATTTTTGCGAAATATTTGTTGTAAAATGCATAAAATAATTTCTATTTTTAAAAATTGCAAGAAAAAATAATAGTTTAAATAAGTACTGCCCACTGTAAAACTATTTTGGACTCATTTATAATAAAATATTTTTCATTTCTTTTCTTGTAATTTATTTAAAAAATTTGTTTACTCAAACATAAAATGAATTCTGTAATAATTGGAAAAATTATCTTCGAAACATAAGTCCCTCCTAAAAGTTCAGACAGTGAAATGTTTTCCACAAAATCGATTTGTTAGTTGATGCATGCAGGTTCATATTTATTTGTCAGAAAAGGATCAGGAATTAAATATTATTGCCATGGAAGATTAACAACATGAAATATAATTCTGTTCTCAAAGGTTTGTTAATTTGAGTTTTATGTTACAAAGGCCACATTTATCCAAGGTGTGCCAATTGCAGGACAACTTCAAGTAATGCACAAACACAAAAAAATATTTTACTGAGATAGAAGAGAAAAATACATCAGAAAGGAATACAACACGACATGGAATCGAACCTGTACCACCTACAACTCACAGGTAATGGTAATTTTAGTTAACGTCGTACTAGAGCTACACAACGGGCTATTGACGACGGTCCGAGATCAGTCACTTGAGTGAAAGATCCGAGGACGACACCTCGTAATTTTGAACTACGGTCAGATGACGAAGCAACACCTGAACTGACACCCCTATCTCCAAACTTCCACGCCAACCCAACGTGAGGACTTTCGGCCACGACAGATTTAAGGTGCACCAGCCGCCTCTACACCATACGCTTACAAACATCCATGCCCGGACCCGGATTCGAACCAGGAACCTTCCGATCCAGAGGCTAACACCTTAACCACTATACCGGTTGGTCGGCCCTACAACTCACAGATTGCTAGAACTGTGAAAAACCCATGGCGGCCCTGTATCCTTATAGGAAACTTCGATGTTCGAAACATGGATTTCATACTTGCAGTCCCCAATAGAATTATATACTTCCAAATATCTCATTGAAGTTGAACCTATTTTAAAAATGAGCTGTTCTCCTCTCTGAAGTATTACCAATTAATGATAATTATATTCTTTTTTATCAATGTCAGGTAGATTACTACAATTACAGTGAAACTTCGACTAGACGTCAGGGTCAGGACTAGGACCGTAACGGTTAATCGAACAGTCGGATAATAGAAAACCTTAAATACCCCAGTATTTGGTCTACAGGTCGCGTAAATCCATGGAGCACAATTGTCCTAAGGCCGACTTGGTTCAAAATTACGCAGTGTCGTTCTTAGTTAGTAGGTATATATTTTATTAAGGTCGCATTGGAGCAACACTATGTGCTATTTGTGGCGGTATAGAACCAACCCTTGATGAGAAAAATTGAGGACAACACAAGGTAATACTGAAGTTAGCTCAGATGACGATAGTGTTATTCTTTGATAATTTCCTTCAGGTTTGATCCAGGATCGTCGCCAACAATGAGTTATGTTGATCCAGTTTGACTTTTAACTAAATACCTATGTACCAGCAAGCCAATTGAACTTATCGGTACGATTGCATCTTATTTGAGAGTTTGATAAAAAATACACAGCTGGCCACCCAAATTGCAACACCAAGAAGGACAAGAGACGTCACAACAAAATATATTTTGTAGATAACATGTTGACCAAGTATGAAATGATTAAATTTATAGACTTCTGTGAAGTGTGGTTCCTGCCAAAATCAGTAACCTGAGTAGCCGCCATTGTTGGAGATCAACGCTGCCACACGCCTCGACATTAATTCAAAGAGACTTTGGATGTGTTCTTGGGGTACAGCAGACCAAGCAGCTTCCACACGTTGCCAAAGTTCATCTGGTGTGGCAGCTGGGGATGTAATCTGGGTCAATCGTTGAGCAACCATGAACCACATGTTTTCTATCGGCGAAAGATCCGGAGAGCGAGCTGGCCAGGGAAGCAATTCAATCTGGCGATTGACGAAGAACTCTTGGACAATGCGCGCCACGAGTGGTCGTGCATTATCCTGTTGAAATATGGCTGTGGGCAAGCCCTGAAGGTAAGGAAGGACAACTGGCTCCAACTCCTCGGAGATGTAGCGCTGGCTGTTTAAAGTAACGGCAATGGGTACTAGAAGAGTGCGAGAGTGATATTCAATACCGCCCCATACCATAATACCCGGTGCAGGACCAGTGTGACTGTGCATAACGCAGCTGTTCAGCATCCTCTCTCCACGATGTCTCCAGACTCGAATTCGACAATCGTGGTGTTGCAGACAGAAGCGTGACTCCTCAGTAAAGACAATTTCATTCCATTCTGCCGTCCACATCCTTCTTTCATCGCATCATTGTCTACGGAGACGTCTGTGGTTCTGCCTCAAGGGTAGACGAAGCAATAGACCTCTTGCGGACAGACCACTCTAAACGGCGTCGAATGGTACGTGCAGACACTGGATGATGAGTTACAGACTGAATGTGCTGTGGTATGGTGCGTGATGTGGCTGAGCGATCCGTCACTGCCATACGCACAATATGCCTGTCATCACGTGAAGTGGTGCACTGAGGTGGATGCGATCGAACACGTCGGTCCGGCGTATCCTCCTGCATCCAACGATCACATATCCGCATTACAATTGTTTGGTTTCGTCCAACACGACTACCGATTTCCCTGAAAGATAATCCACAATTTCGGTAGGCCACTGTCTTTCCTCTGACGAACTCGGATACTTGATCAAAAGATGATCGCTGTTTTCTACGAGTCATAATTGATTGGTTTTTTTGAAAAAACCACAAGAAAAACACAATTGCCGTACTTGAAATCGTCGAAATCTCCAAGCCTTAAATGGCGCCACAGGCGCTCGTGATGTGCGTCTGCGCTGAAATTCTAATCGTTTGCATATCTCATGAATTCCTCACTATCTTAAAAACATATTTGTAGAGGCAAGACTATATCCCGGTAACAACTCATAACCTGCAAAAAAAAAAAAAAACATGCTGTGACGTCAGATGCTTGATTTTTCGGAATGGCCTCCAAATTGACCAACTGTTCTTTGTGTTCTGACGTTTCTACCGAAGTTGGAATGTTCTTGTGAGCTACGAACACGAAGAAATTAAGAAACAAAAAAGAAGGAACGTTCTTTTTGAATTTTAGATTCTTTCTAGCTTTCTGCCTCGCAAGCTTCGGACGCGCTGACTGTAGAATTAAGTTAAATTCTTGTTGATGTAAATAAGCTAATTTCTGGAGTTGTAATATGTGATAGTAAAGCAAGTTTTATTCATTATGATGTTATGTCTACATTATTTTATTACTTACGCAAAACTGGAGAATGAAAGAAACCGCTAGATATTCATATTATACATCGCCTATTTTGAAAGAATACAGAATAAACTTTTGAGAGATAAAATTCGTTATAAGAAATATGAATCTTAAGGTGAGTATTCTACTACATAAATTGAGGTATAATTTCAGTTTCACTATTTTGGAGGTCCCTAGATGTATTGCCTTGTTACGTTTTCTCTACGACCTCTTACTTAACAAAATGTATTCGTTCTTCTTTGTAATTGCTTTTAAGGACCCCAGATATATCACCAGAATCCGATTATCTTTTCATTAAACATTTAAAGTATAAGGTATGCAACAATTGATACTAATATAATTTTTAAATCGTATAATTCTTTCTCGGATGCTCATAAATGTTTTAATGATTTCAATCCAATAAGTAAATACCATTCAGTGAAGCGTAATTTGATCTACTTTCTAACTGCATTTGGGTGCTTCTTTTCATGCACTTTTTGGGTCACATAAATTTGGTCTCTGTAATTGGGTATTTTCTTGTATAGAACACAGATTAAATAAACAAATGTTGGTAGCTAATAGATAGTTACTAGGAAATTTTTTAATGATACAAAAAAAAGTGAATTTCTTCCAAAAGAATCCAAACCCCTGCACTTCCTACACTGCAAAGCGATAGAAGTGTATACAATACCACAGGGATGCCCATTAAAGTTCCAAATACAAACATGCCATCGCCAATTATTCGTAACGAACTCCCCGAAATCTGAGAACACCATAACATATTGCCACTATAGTTGCCTTATCAATAAGTATTGTTTCGAAAATATGCCTTGCTGTTGTATAATGCATTTCAGGTATAATATATCAAAGTTGCCTACTACGGTACGTTGGATCAATCCGGGCCTACAAATTGATCGATCTCTTCTGCCGAGTTTCCCACTGTGCGAACTGGATTCTATGAATATGAAAATAGATTCAATATAACATTTCTGTCACCCTATAAATATTCACAAAAATCCATTACATTTCTTATAGCCTGTAGCAGGTTGTGGTCGGAAGCTTGGTGCTTTCGCTGTAAATAATTTTGCGGAAAGCGTTTTGTCTCTTTCAAGCACATTGTCGCCGTGATGGACATTTATCAGAAATCTGTTTGCGTAGCTGATGGTGCTCAAAATGTAAACGGTTTTTCCATCTATATTCCATGAATACTTATAGAGCGCCTTGTATGCACATGTTTAAAAAAACCGGAAAGGATTCTCACGCTTGTATCAATATTATGACTTGTACATCAGTCAATCTGTTTAAAAACAAGTTTTGAAATAATCTTTCTGAATACCAAACTTTACTTTTTTGTCTGAGGGATGCGAAAACTCATCTGCAAGTGAAACGGATTACCAACAACCCCACATATCAACTGAGCTGATAGGCAATTGATAATTTTTAATTAACATTGTACTACAGCAACACAACGGGATATTGACAACGGTCCGGAATCAATCCGCTAAGGGAAGATGACACCACGTAATTTTGAGCCACGATCAGATGACGAGGCAACGCCTGAGCTGGCACTCTACTCTCCAAACTTTCACACCAACCCAGCGTGAGGACTTTCGGCCACAACAGTTTTCAGATGAACCAGCCGCCTCTACACCATATGCTTACAAAGATCCATGCACTGACCCGGATTCAATCCAGAAGCTAAGATCTAGAGGCTAACGTTTTACCCACCAGACCGGATGGTCGGCAGTATCTGAGCTTAAGTGTATTATTTGCTAATATATTTTGGTGGTAATGTCGTTTCCTACATTTCATACCATATTATAATTCCTTTATAATGGGGCCGCTATGGCCATGTTGGATGGGTAACGGATTAGCAACCGGGGAGTTGTGAGCTAGAATTCATACAAAGACCGTCGTGTATAAAGGTTGCTGGCGCACTATTAATCTATTATGACATCCAATGTCCTCACGTTGGCATGGTGTGGATTTTTAGAGAGTGGGGTTCAGCTAAGGTGTTGCCTCGTCATCTAAACGTGGTTACAAATTACGTGGTGTGTGCTTCCGATCTTTCCCTTTGGGATTGGACGCGCGTACTCTTATTGGCGTTATGTCCAATAAAGTAGTGCTTCTCCGTGTTTATCAGAAGCAGTGAACGCATAGGAAAAAGGGTCAAGTGACTAGTGTGCATTGAGTTACCCTAGTAGTATCTATGTATCCCTGTGATCACACAGGAAACCCTAGTACTCTAGTAACACACCTGAATGTCCCTTCGAGGAAGCTCCTCCATAGAAAAAGGGAAAATAAAAAAAGCATTTCAATCAGGGAATAACATAGGGTTTAAATGTAGTATAATGTAGGAAATTTCTTCATGAGACGAAATTAAATTTGAAAAACTAGCGAAATAGAACAAATTTGCATGATTGGGCTAGGCCTCCACTTGCGATTTCTGGCCGTGGCACAAAAAAATCGCAGCCGCAGAAAATCTACATGATGCAAACATAGCAATAGATAAATAGTTTAATTAGAACAGTTTTCCAATGAATGTTATTGAAACTACTTGTGCGATCGCTCGTTTGCTTCAGGAGTGAGAAGTAAACAGTGGAAGCATCGTTATTGTGTACATCCAATACAAGTCAAAGGTTATTGAAAGGGAATTTTTACGTTATTTGAAGATTTATGTGAGCACTCTGGATAGGTTTTCCAGTATTACTGAATGGACCAAAAAGTAGTTTTGATGAATTGTTGGTAATAATTGATCTATCAGTAACAATCTTCAATTTCCTTAAATTCTTCTTCAAAAAAGGAACTGAGATACCAATTACTATATTAATATTCATCCATCATCATCTCCGGTAGATTCGCTGTCAGACATTTTCGACAAGTATTTGTAGTGTTTTGTACAGAACAAGACTGGTTTATGACTACGACTGAACTATCGCAATTGGGTGCATATCCATGAATGGCCGTGTAATTAATAGGGCAGAGCGGCATTCGCGTCGCTGTGAAAATAGGACCGATTGCAAATTTTTAATCGTTGCGATTGTAAAGTCGCAAGTTTGTGCACTTGTATTTGAAACAATGAGTTTTATTTTTGCGCAGTTTTATATATCGCAAGTGGAGGCCTAGCCTTATTTCCTTCAAATTCCTTTAAAAAAATCTTTGGTACATGAATTCCCCTTCAAAGTTTGACGATCTTTGCCAACTGTAGTTTGAGAAGGCTGTACTTTGAACAAAAGTAATGGCAAATACATAGCCGATCATAATTAAACTCCCCTCCCCCCCAAAAAAACACCCACTTTCACTTACGCCCACGAAAGCAAATTCCCATCAACAACCCACCGTCTTTATACACGCCCCAACCCATAAACCCGAATAAATAACACCCAGCCTTATCTAAGCAACACAGCCGAAGAGACAGCAGAACTTGAGATAAGCCCAGATAGACATTTCAAAGCATGTATGTCTGACTTACAACCCGCCCAGGAAACATAATTTTAACAGCTCCGAAAATAATCTACATATCGAGCTATCAAAAGACACTCAAAGGCTTCCTAATAGCCTGGAACGGTTAAATTCTTCACTTGGTCCTTTCTGTGTTGCAGGAAACAGTGAAAAAGCAGTTCAACTGGCTTACATAAAAACGTCCCTTCTACGGTGATTCAATAATCGTTAACGAAAAGCATTTTCTTGTTAACGTTCCATATACGCTATAAAAGAAGGTCTTCTGCTGCCCTATGATTAGCTGCATAAGTAAAATACTATGGTCTTTTACGAGTTCTTTTAGACGTTTCCATGCTCGAGTCGATTCCCTTTTAGAGTTGCCCGACCTTCTTTTATAGATACGGGTTGAGCACTCTGCTTCGCATTATCACGTGATTAAATTACTGGCCTGTCCCCGAGTATCACAATATGGCTGAGAATCATTCAGGGTTTGTTTTTATCTAAGATTAAAAAGTGTTTGTCCATGGGACGATTAAAGTATCGCCGGGAAGTTATGGCCCAGAGTTTTTTTCAGGAGATTTTTTTTTCTTGGTGAATATATATATATATATATATATATATATATATATATATATATATATATATATATATATATATATATATATATATATATATATATATATATATATATATCTCTCTCTTTAAGTCATTTTCTGGAGTTGGGTCGATAAGCTTTTTAGTTGGCTGTTCGTAGCTGTAGTTTGTTGAGCGATGGAGACGATCGAAATGATCGATGGAGTTGAAAATGAGATTTTCTTTTCCTTTTTGGAAATTAATTAGTGAAGGTTTGCTGGGTATTTGGTTTCAGATTGTTCGTTGATATTGTGAGAGACTTCAGTAACGAATTACTAATTCTCTTGACACAGTTGGATTCTTAAATTCTACGTAGACGAAGTTATTTCTTAACCCTCTGAGCGCATCAAGGTTTGATGGATATTTAGTTTTAGATTGTTCATTGATCATGTTAGAGACATCGGCAACGAATTACTATTTGCCTTGATGTAGTTTAATTCTTAAATGTTACGTAGACGAAGCGGTATTTATTAACGGTTTGAGAGTCTCAAGGTTTAATGAATATTTAGTTTCAGATTGTTCGTTGATCTTGTGAGAGACATCAGAAACGAATTACTATTTCTCTTGATGTAGTTGAATTCTTAAATCCTACGTAGAGATAAAAGTGATTTCTTAACTCTGAATGTCTCGAGGTTTGCTGAATATTCAGTTTCAGATTTTTCGTTGATCTTGTGAGAGACATCAGAAATGAATTCATATTTTTTTTTACATAGTTGAATTCTTAAATGTATCTTAGATGAAAAGTGATTTCTTAACTCTGAACGTCATGAGGTTTGCTGGATATTCAGTTTCAGATTGACCGGTGATCTTGTGTGAGACATCAGCAACGAATTACTCTTTCTTTTGACGAAGTTTAATTCTTAGACGCTATGTAGATGTAGAGTTATTTCTTAACGGTCTGAGAGTCTCAAGATTTGATGGATGTTTATTTTCAGATTGTCCATTGATCTTATAAGAGACATCACAAATGAATTACTATTTTTCTTGATGTAGTTGGATTCTGAAATGAAACGCATTGATGAAAATTGATTTCTTAACCCTCTGAAAGTCTGGAGGCCGGCAGGAATGAAGGATTGCTCTTCCCCACAAATATCACTAAGTAACCACGTCTACTGTGGTAAATAATCATAGGAAAGATTCGATTAGTCATGATGATAGAAATTAGTTAAAAGCCATGCAGCAAAATCTCTTATTAATTGAACACAAATATGTAACATATCTCGATTCTAATGGAAGAAACAACCATCATCACATCATACTACCATAGTGTAGGCAAGACTGAATTATCCAGAAAATCGAGGTACACGTCAGCGCTCGTGGTACCAGGTATATAAAGCAACGGGTCGAGTCCCACCCAGGAAAACAAACCCACACAAAGATGAATCCTCTCTTAAAATCTACAGGGTCCAAATACTTTTGTCCATATAGTGCATTTCACAGATGAGTAAAGGTAACGTTTGCCCACACATAAAAATACTTTTGCAGATGGAATATGAAGTGGTATCGAATTCAGAAGTTTTCCTGGCAATTACAAAATTTTAGGTCAAGTATTAGATCATTCAATATACAATTGAAGCAAAAGCTTTAGATTTGGAGTTTAATTCTTTTTTTTTCAAGCATTTCCTTTCACATAAAAGCATGTTTTAGAATTGCCTGCAGCGACCGTCTTCACGGAAATAAATTCTGATTCTTAAGAGAGTTTGGAATTCGGTAAATCATTCGGTGAGTAATTCAATGCAATAAAAACTATTAAAAACCGTCAAATGCAGAGCTTGAAGCTAAAATAAAAATTAAAAAACTACATTTAAACCTTTTTTTTTATTTGATAAGAAACAGCAACATTTCTAAACATAACATAACGTTTTCTTACCGTGTCATTTATCATTTATTATTGATTCCGTTTAGTAAAAAGACATTAATATGATAAGTAGTTTTACCAAGAACACTATATTAACTATACAAAATATTGGATGAGATTGAAAGGGGTAAACGAAGCATGGAAGACATTGAAGGAAAACGAAGATTGTCTGCGAAGAGATATATAATCAATATGTTTTCCGATACTCATAACCTCTCGTCGTGTTTCGTATCGATATGCTTTTTGTTTCATAATTCAGAATAATGGCCTTATGATATTTTGATAAGGTACATCCGAAATATATTTTTTCAAACCACAAATTCAGCTTTTCAGCTCTACAAGCGGAAAACTCTCTGCCTTGGCGAATTAGCACACCATAACAGATGGAAAGTCACTAACCATAGACAAGTTAAGCTTATCATAACACAGGGAAAGTCATTAACACGCATTCACCGAGAATCCGGGAATCAAACAAGGGACTTATTGGTTGGTAAAGAAACACCTTTACCACTATATGAGTTCTGGATACGAATATAAAAACATACTTAATAGCGCACTTAATTTATTCGTAGGTAGGTAGTTCAATTACGCCTCACCGCCTCACTTGAGAAACACAACGGGCTGTTTTCGAACTGGAATCGATCCCGAAGGGAAATGTCCGAGGACGCCTCGTAATTTTGAACCACGGTAGGATGACAAGGTCAAAACCTGATCTGGAATCCCATTCTCCAAACTTCCACAACAAGACCAATTGCGGTATTTTGTTTCCAGGACAGATATCACGTGCACTACCTCCTGAGTTCAATGCGGTCTGGGGTTGGACCGAGTTTCGAACTCGCAAATCTTCTGTTCCTAATCCGTTACTCGTTTAACTAAGCCCCCTATTGAGTGGCACACAAACGCCTTTACCTCCATTTTATATCTTTGGCGGCATGAATAACAAACATAGAGAGAGATAATAATAAAATATGTAACTTAAAATAAGGCTTACGTAATTTAATAAAGTATTATATATATTCTTGTCGACTTCTTCATCGACGGTAAAAATAGGCATACATTCTTTTGAACTTGCAGCATTATTTCTTGTAAGAGAAACTTACAAGTGTAAGCAAACTAACCAGACGGTTAACCTTTACTTCTACTGTAGACATACTCTTTCATGTTGGATATTGGGGGTACCTCAATATGTACGTATTTTATAGCAGTTACTAGATGAATAATCCGGCGTTGCTCGGGTGTCAAATATGACCGCTACAGCTAAAATATGGCCCCGACATTTCCCTTTGTTAATTCAAATACACGAACCCTGTCGAACGTGTTTCCATATCAATGATCATCAACTGCAGAAAAACAAACTTTAGATTTTAAAATTGGGGCTTCGAGGGGCACCTTTTAGGACTATCTGTGTACCAATTTCCATGCCTACAGATTGGTTTGAAGACAGTGAAGAAATAGCGTATGTTTTCTGTAGTGTTCTAAAGTATAAGTGTACCAAATTGGGCGTGGATTGGTCAAATGGTGTAGATTTGATCCTTTAATTACAAGGTGATTCATAAATGATGGGGACAAACCTTTAAGAGGTGATAGTACACATCCAAACAAACAACTTTCATCAGAGAATGCATTGTTGGAAACAAAACTCAGAGGTACTGGAGCATTTGAAAACTTGATCATTGCAAATGTTAAAGTTCCATTCTTGTTGCGAGTTATTGATAAAAGAACGACAGTAATAGCATGCAAATTTGATCTATTGAAAAAGAAGAACTCGCATGCAAATTTTCGCCTCGATTAATACATAAAAGCCGCTGATCCGAGTAAGCAACTGTCAATCGCGGTAGGAACATATCGGAAGATGTTGCCCTTCACTAATAAAAAAAAGGCTGATATGCATTTTACCTACGGACTTGCAAATGGAAATGACACAGGGGCTCAACTATTGTACGGAGAGATTTTTCCCAACAGGCGGTTGCCCGACCGTAAAACATTTGAGCGCTTGCATCAACAGTTGTGCGAGACGGGATCCTTTCTCGCTTCCCGGTCGGATGCAGATCATGCAAAGACGGACAGAACGTCAGTCGTGGAAGAAGCCATTCTGGATATGGTGGCGGATCAACCAAGGACAAGTACCCGAGCAGTGGGTAGGCAATTACATGTATCACAATCCACGATATGGCGAGTACGGCTGAACGTTTGCATCCTTACCATGTTAATCGAGTACAGGAACTGACTCAAAACGATTATCCTCGTCGTGTGGAATTCGGTCGCTGGTTTCTGCAAAAGAGCGCAACAAATCCAGACTTTTTAGCAACTGTGCTTATCACGGATGAATGTACATTTGCACGTGAAGGTGCATTTAACACCCACACTCAACATGTGTTTTTGATCAGATATAAATCCACATTATCTTCTGCGAGAACGCCTTGACGGGGAAAAGTACCTCACGTTTCTGCAACAGGTGCTGCCAGATGTGTTGAAGGACGTTCCCGCACACATCCAGAATGTAATGTGGCTCCAGTAAGAAGGAGCACCAGCCCATTATGCAAAAGAGGTGCGAGGAAGCTATCTGGATTTAAATTTTAAGAGCCGATGGATTGAGCGAGGTGGTCCTGTAGCCTGGCCACTACGTTTTCCAGATCTTTCACGTAATGTATTCTTTTTGTGGAGACAGCAGAAGGCTCTTGTGTATGATACCTCCGTTGAATCTGCAGAAGAACTCGTCGCCAGACTTTCGGCCGCTGCAGGGGAAATACGCGATATGCCAGGCGTTTGTCAGAAATTTCGCCACTCCTTTCTTCGCCGTTGTACCTCATGCATGGCCATTGCCGGTCACCGTTTCGAACACTTATTGTAATCACATGTCATTAAACTTGCTTTTGTCACTTATTATCACTTTGTGTGTTTATGTCTATTATAACAACAACACCTTCGGCGCCCTCTAGCACCTTTGCGTTTTAATTCGGACAATGCATACTTTGAAGAAAGTTGTTTGTTTGGATGTGTAGTATCACCTCTTAAAGATTTGCCCATCTTTTAAGAATCATCCTGTATATATAGATTGCAACGTCCGACTTTAAAAGTAATTTGTATTGACGATCGATCAACTGTTAAATGGCGATCTATTTGCAGACATTTTAAAAGAAACACTAAATGCTTATTTTCGTGATGCCCGGTTGAAAGAGTAGTGATTTAGCAACTGCTTTGCCCAGCTAATGCATGGCCATTGCCAGTCACTGTTTCAAACACTTATTGTAATCACACGTCATTAAACTTGATTTTGTCACTTATTGTCTCTTTGTGTGTTTATGTCTCTTATTATGTCTTTTTGTGTGTTTATGTCTTTTAAGAATCACCCTGTATATATAGATTGCAACGTCCGACTTTAAAAGTAATTTGTATTGACGATCGATCAACTGTTAAATGGCGATCTATTTGCAGACATTTTAAAAGAAACACTAAATGCTTATTTTCGTGATGCCCGGTTGAAAGAGTAGTGATTTAGCAACTGCTTTGCCCAGCTAATGCATGGCCATTGCCAGTCACTGTTTCAAACACTTATTGTAATCACACGTCATTAAACTTGATTTTGTCACTTATTGTCTCTTTGTGTGTTTATGTCTCTTATTATGTCTTTTTGTGTGTTTATGTCTTTTAAGAATCACCCTGTATATATAGATTGCAACGTCCGACTTTAAAAGTAATTTGTATTGACGATCGATCAACTGTTAAATGGCGATCTATTTGCAGACATTCTAAAAGAAACACTAAATGCTTATTTTCGTGATGCCCGGTTGAAAGAGTAGTGATTTAGCAACTGCTTTGCCCAGCTAATGCATGGCCATTGCCAGTCACTGTTTCAAAGACTTATTGTAATCACACGTCATTAAACTTGATTTTGTCACTTATTGTCTCTTTGTGTGTTTATGTCTCTTATTATGTCTTTTTGTGTGTTTATGTCTTTTAAGAATCACCCTGTATATATAGATTGCAACGTCCGACTTTAAAAGTAATTTGTATTGACGATCGATCAACTGTTAAATGGTGGTCTATTTGCAGACATTTTAAAATAAATACTAAATTCTTATTTTCGTGATGCCCGGTTGAAAGAGTAGTGATTTAGCAACTGCTTTGCCCAGCTAATTCATTTTCGTGATGCCCGATTGAAAGAGTGGTGATTTAGCAACTGCTTTGCCCAGCTAATGCATGGCCATTGCCAGTCACTGTTTCAAAGACTTATTGTAATCACACGTCATTAAACTTGATTTTGTCACTTATTGTCTCTTTGTGTGTTTATGTCTCTTATTATGTCTTTTTGTGTGTTTATGTCTTTTAAGAATCACCCTGTATATATAGATTGCAACGTCCGACTTTAAAAGTAATTTGTATTGACGATCGATCAACTGTTAAATGGTGGTCTATTTGCAGACATTTAAAAAGAAATACTAAATGCTTATTTTCGTGATGCCCGGTTGAAAGAGTAGTGATTTAGCAACTGCTTTGCCCAGCTAATTCATTTTCGTGATGCCCGATTGAAAGAGTAGTGATTTAGCAACTGCTTTGCCCAGCTAATGCATGGCCATTGCCAGTCACTGTTTCAAAGACTTATTGTAATCACACGTCATTAAACTTGATTTTGTCACTTATTGTCTCTTTGTGTGTTTATGTCCCTTATAACAACACCTTCAGCGCCCTCTAGCACCTTTGCGTTTTAATTCGGACAATGTATACTTTGAAGAAAGTTGCTTGTTTGGATGTGTAGTATCACCTCTTAAAGATTTGCCCATCTTTTAAGAATCACCCTGTATATATAGATTGCAACGTCCGACTTTAAAAGTAATTTGTATTGACGATCGATCAACTGTTAAATGGCGGTCTATTTGCAGACATTTTAAAAGAAACACAAAATGCTTATTTTCGTGATGCCCGGTTGAAGGAGTAGTGATTTAGCAACTGCTTTGCCCAGCTAAAATAGGTTGGTGGACGGGTGGCTAAGTCTCACTGCTACATATATTGATTCTAGATCCTTTGTTCAATAACAGACGCGCTCTACACATGGAAAAATGTGATAGAAGCTACTGGTGGGTTCAGAATTCGACGCTAAATTCAACCAAAGACCGTCGTGTGTGTGATGGAGCGAGGGGGGGGGGGGGAGCAAATTGGTCGTGGTCTGACATGACCTCATGTTGTCCTGGTGAGGATGTTTGGAGAATAAGGTGTCAGCTCGGGTGTTGTCCTCGTCATCTGACGGTGATTCAAAATGACGAGGTTTTGTCCTTTCCTTTCGTGATTGATCTTGACCTTCATTTCCTCCAGTGCGACGTTAATTCATCTACCGACCTTCCTCGAAAATCAAATTCGTGCTCGTGCAGAACAAATTCGTGTTGATTGTTCGTTGAGCAACAAACACAACCTACCTATTGTAATACTTAAAAAATCTGGATCAGACTTTAAAATATGCCTTCTTGAAAAAAGTTATGATCTTAAAAGCATGAATTACTTTTAAAAAATGTTTCCATTTGCAAGTAGTTTAGTCGGAATGAATCTAATAACGAGATGCACATTTTCTGATTTAGTTTGGAGGATGAAATTAAAAAAATATTTAGATAATACCAATAATGATTCGCGAAACGAATAAATAGATGATATTTGAAATTATAAATAAAAATCGTGCTATTTGCAATGCTAAGAAGGTTTCTTTTACAAGGATATGTTAGTTTACATAAAAATATAAACTCAGCACAGAATAAGTTACGTAAAAATGTTATTTATAATTCATTTTCTTGTTTAATATTCGAATAAAATAGTCTTACTTCCTGTAAACTGTAATATATTATGAGATTTAACTTGCAAAGCAAACAACGTTGACATAAATATTAGATACATAGGAGAAAACTCGCTATAAAGATAAACTAATCTGGTTAGTTTTTTGTAAATGTTGTAAGGGCCTTTTTTAAAACTACCTAATCGTTTAGCCGCTTTCTTCCCCAACTGTCTACAGTAGCCTTTTACTTATAATCAAGAAACATTTTCCCTTTGGTTAAGTCTCATATATTCTAACTATAAGAGACTTTATGTCTGGATAAATGTAGGTGATGGCAGTGGTTTTGAGGCGGAATGGGTTTTATATATACACAAAGCAACTTTTCTGATTTTGCCGTAATTCCGCAAAAAATCAACTGCGAGACATGAAATTTATGCTACAGAGGCACACTGTAGTACTTAAATGATGAAGAATGCATGGTAGCAAGAAAATGAATAGGATGCATACAGCATGGAACGAAGAAGAAAAGGGCATTATTGACGGAATGGAGTTTGTATAAAACACTGCCTGGCCAAGAGGAAGAACAGCAAATGAAATTCCCTTAGTTTGAGGTATGACCTCCCCTAACTGCAATGGTTACTTACCACCCTCTATCCATACTCAGCACCAGATTATCTAACATTTCTTGTGGTAAGAGTGCCCATTCCTCAATGAGCATCTGTGTCAATTGTCTACTGTGCCACCAATGGACTGTTGTCAATGGTATGCAGCGTTCAGGACGGCGAGCAAATTATCCACCTTTATGAAGTCGTCTGGACACAGTAAACAGGGACACCTGTCGTCCGGTTGCATACGCACCTGTTGAGCAATATTGCCCGTTGTCTGGTTTCGGTCTATTTTCTCCTCCATGACAATATATCGGTCATCACAAGCCGTTGTTGTCCTTGGCCGACCACCACTAACCTTTCTTACAGCTGTTCCTGTTCTTTGGAAGGCTTTCCAAGCTCGTGAAGTATTACTTTTGTTTATTCCAAACTCTTGGGCAACACTCGTCACACTACGCAACTCCTCAAGCTTGTCGATCATTCTACCACGTGTAAAGGCGTCCTGATGGTTTCTTGTAGCCATATTGCACGAACGATATCACTTTAACTTGCAGCGACTGTCTGGGAATGCGTCTTTCCTCCTTCTTATTAAATTGCATCGCTCTGCGCGTGCTGACTTCAAGCGTTTTTCGTGCCCTTAAGTCGCCTCTGACATCATGGTCCTGATATTTGCATATGCATCATCTTTCTACTGAATTGACTTCTCATTGTACTGCTCGCAAAAAGCCCTTATAATTCATTTTGTGTCCACAATTTCTTGGTTGCATGCTGAAAAGTGATTTCGTTGCTAAAGTTTTGCACACTAGTATATATTCCGTACATGGAGTCACTTGGTTTTGTTTATGGAATACGATTTCACTAATTTGCAATTTTCCAACGAATGGAATTCCGAATTGAAAATCAATAGCTGATTGAGAAAACACCAATCATAGATTAAACGCCAAATAATGTCAAACCGGCGACAAACTACATTTGAAGGTAACCCCGATATATATTATGCAAGAGCATTTGTATAACATCGCCGAGTTTCCGCCCAGGTTTGTTTGTTTATACTGAAAATCCTTCTCACTTATACCCATAAATATTTTTATTAAAGAAATTTATAATTTTAACACACACAGGATACTTAGTAGATGTGATAAATCAAAGCCCTACCCCAAGTTACACAAATTAAAAAAATTCAGGATATGAGTTTTTAGAATATAATAGAGGCCCTCATGTGCAACGTCCTGAACAGAGCACTTTATAGGGGGCGCTTTCTTCCAGGCTGGCTCAGAGATGACCTCAGGGTTGATGTCAGCGATGTCATCTACATGAGTCTGGCTAGCGAGCGATCTTCTTGAGATGACATCATAGTATGGTGTAATAGCAGATGAGTGAGGTTTTGCGCTACGTTTTGGCTTTTGTATTGTATCGTTGATGGATCTCGCCTGTAAATGTTTTAACTGTATCTTGTAAATAGATTGTAAATACCTCGTAAATATTTGTTAAACTGATATAGGAATTTAAGAATAGAAAGTGGTCAATTTTTAATCGTCGATATGGTACACGTGACTAAGTTGGTATGTCAACAGTGCCAGAAAACTGTAACTTGTGGACAGTGCAGTTTCGATTACTCCCTAGATGTATTTCTCTCTTCTGCGTCAGTTTCCAAACTGGGTGTATTACCATCTGTGCAAGAAAAATGTTTTTTTTTTTGTGTGTGTGTATGTTCATTACTCGATATTGTGTGTATTGCGCATGCGCAGCATGACCCCCGGAAGCAGAAAGTGCTTAAAACTGCGATGTACGTCTCCTAACAAAGTCTTTGCAGAACAATTGTTCCTTAATTTTACAAAATTTGGCCGACTTTTTTCAACTATAAGTTACTATGTTCTGTAGTGCAAAGCGCCCTCCTTGCCATGCCTTAATTTCTTTTCTAGCTACGGAACAACCTCCCTTCACTGCCCAAATTACCACAACCACTTTATAAATAACACCTCTTCTATGTCAATGACAAAATATTTAACTTCAAAAGTTATAGACATAATTGTAAATTCTGAAAGTATGCCCTGGTTTTAAACAAATAAATGAATTAATTTTTATGTTTTATTACAAATATGTAATACATATATAGTCGATAATTGTGTTGTACGTCTGTTTTTGATTTTACTGCAGTTTTCAAAATTAGGACAAAAGGCCTACAGAACAATTGTAATTGTTTGCAGTTGAGTAGCGGAACACTGAATATAATTCTGCACCTGGGAGCATGACTAAATAAGGATCTTGTGCCATAAAAATCCAACCAAATCGAACAGAATGTGGTTATTTTTAGATTGGTAAAGTGCACTTAGTAAATTTTTCTTTGCATGGAAGTTATATTACTTATTAAAGTACTAAGTGTATTAATGTCGCACTAAAGCAACACAATGGGCTATTGGGATGCTTATTGGGCTTCAAAACAATGGGTTTCTTAACGTACGGATTGCTTATTAAGTTCAATGTTCATCCTACATTAACCCTCCTGGTACTCGACGAGGTATCTGGTCACTAACAAAACTGACCCGATCTGTACGAACGAGATATCTCGTCATTGTAAACATTATAACAAGTTACCTCGTTGTTATAAGAAAACCGATCCGCTCTTGATGGACGAGGTATCTCGTCAATAAAACTTGCCAGCGCCAGTTCTTACAACGGGCTTGATGTTTCAAGATGGCTTATTACGCTTTATCAACCCTTTCCTATTTCAAGAACTGACAAAATTGAATTGAATCAGTTTCTATTCGCATTTGCGCTAGTATATGAGTATATTGGTTCACTACCTTGACTACTCGCTTCGTGATTTCTGTGTAATGTGTAAGTGCTGTGATGTTCTTAAAATAAAAACCTTCTGATTATGTCAGATTCACTGGTGACCCGGACGTGATTCAAACACGTAATCTGCTGTTCTGACAATATCTTGATCTCATTATCATAAGAAAAACCTACAATATTTTGTTAATATATATTGTAAAAAGATAATGAGATCTACCTCGTTTTTACGAGAAAACGTAAAAAGATATGTTTCGTTATCATCAGAATTGGTCAGATTTTGAAGGACACGCGTTATATCGTCCAACCATTTAGAGGTTTAAAGTAAATAATTCCCGGAAACACTGTTCAATCATCTATTTGTTTTCAAAATAATAATTGAAATATTCAACGCAAAACAACAACACACAAAGAAAATGTAAGGATATCAAGTGTTTACAATATACTTACCCTTCATCGACGCTCAAACGTTATTGATAAGTGAAACGCAGTGCGAAGAAAAACAAGCGAAGCTTTCAAAAGATCAAAGTGAAAACACCTACGGAAACAAGAAATCATGAATTACTCCGTGTTATTGATGACCGATTGCAGAAAAAGCTTCCAATCGTGAAAGAGCACCCCGAAAAAAACCTCTGTCCGGGTAATTACTTACATATTACCATTCTCGGGATGAAAAATGACAATTCAAGACGAAACAGAGTAAGAAAAACACCAACCCGCATTCATGTGAGATAGATGCATTCATTCAGAGGAGCATCATCCACCTTTCCCATGCTGGGATATGAATGGCCACGGAAAGAAGAAATAACCGCTGTTTGCGTGAACGGATGCTCCGAAAGTTGTTGCTTCTATGTATGGACAATTTGTCTTCAATCCATCTAACAGAACCGGGGATAAGGGATAGATTTTACAGTTCATATGGAGATTCTCGAAGGAGTATTCGGCGAGTAACGTTTACTTTGTGATGATGTTTCGTCTGAGCAATTGAAGCAGCTATTTTCCTGGAAATGTAGAGTTCATTTGACTCAGTTTGGGTAAAGAATACTGCTGCATACATTTTGTAACAGAAAATATATTGTGTGATCAGAAAGAAAGGTTTGTTTGAATAACTCCTCATACATTCTTTTTGTTGAAAGCATATCGTATTATACGCAGTAGTGTTGGGGTTTTGGGTTAAAAATTAAAAAAGCTGATCATTGGGCAGATTATTAGAAAAGTATCTGTATGGTTGTAGAAAAAGGACCTATGTTCAATTTAGCTAGTTTTGAGTTATGTACCCAAATCACAACAAGGTGATGACATTTATAGAAAAAGTGCGAATGTCCTCCTATCAATGCTTTACAATGTTAGAAAAACAAAGAAAAATATTTTTTGGTGGAGTGGTCGTTCACGGTAAGAAGGCGATTTGTCGCCAAATATCGTAACTTTCACCTTTTGCGGATTTTCTTCACATCTGCCGTTTTTGTTATGGCAACCCTATCTGATGTTACGGAATTCGGCCGCCATCTTGATTTGGCGACAAAAATTAGTTGGCGACAAACATCTTACCGTGAACGACCACTCCACCTATTTTTTTTGTACGTTGTATCTATCTATATAAATAAAAAAGTATGTGTGTGTGTATATTCTCTATACAAATCTACACCGTTTGTTCAATCCACACCAATTTTGGTACACTTATACTTTAGAGCACAGCACTATTCCTTTCCTGTCGTCAGATCAATTTGTAGTCATGAAAATTGGCACACAGGTAGTCCTAAAAATTCCCCTCGAAGCCTCAATTTTAAAATAAAAAGTTTGTTTTTCTGCAATAAATGGACATGGACAAGGAAACACGTTCTACAGGGTTTGTGTATTTGAGTTAACATAAGTAAATGTCACGGTCTAACCAGAACAACACTATTCTGGTTAGAATTCCATCCATATTGGTTAGAGTTCCATTTTAAACCAGAGGAACGCTAAATAAAAGGTACTAAAACAGTTGTTACAGAAGTCTTTCAAAATGGACATTGGTTCTTTTTATCCCAAAGTAAAGATTCATTTATTTAATTGTTTCTCAGTAGTAGAATATCCAATTGCACAGGAAGCAAGCAATGTCTGATCCAAAAATGCAAAGAAAAAATACATACACGAATTGAGTTCGATAAGAAATGAAGCAAAACATTTCAGTGAAGATTACTTATTGAATTGAAGTTATTTAAAGTATTACAACCTCCAAGAATGAATTAACAGTTTATTTGTTACGATATCGTTACATACATTCTTTTATATATTTCTTAACTCAGGTAATTAAACAAAGATTTATGGTAAACAACTACTGTTTGTTAATTACTTTATTTAGTCTCTTGTGATATATCAGGGACCGTTAAACCAATAAAACAAAGTGAAAAGGTTGAATCAATTTTGCTGGTTTGGATATAAACGATTTGTTAAAGCAGTGTCTCTATGGATCTTCGAATGAAACCGTGACACAAAATATGATTAGCAGACCCGTGGGAGATGCGATAGATATGAGTATCTGTTGCCGTCTGCTAGTAGGTTCAAATCAGAAGAGGAATAAGAAAAATATGTGTGAAAAGGCAAGTGAAGCGTGTGAAAAGTTCATAATCTGTAAATTTGGGGATCATTCACGGGTCTATGAAAAATGGCAACAACACAATTTAATTAAGAATGAATTTGTGTCTGATATCTTGAGGGTTGAATTAATAGAGGATGTAAATATATTTAACCCCCTGGCGGTATATCTTAAATACACTCTATAATTTTAAAAAAATCGACGTAGCAAGAAGTATTGTCCGATTGCGAAAAAATTGGTGCACATGAAAAACATACATAGAAAACAAACGATTAAAATTTCAGAACAATAGAATGATTTATTGCAGAGTTTGACCGTTACCAAAGGAGGAAGTCAATAAGGTGTTGGTTCACCTCTGACCTAGATGCAAGAAAATATTGAAACTGTCACCCAGCGTGGCATAGACTGAAAAAGTTCCCGGATGGTGTCCTGAGGAATTTCCTTCCAAATGGTCTGGAACTGTCGTGCTAAATGGTCAACTTTCCTTATGGGATTCCAAGGGAATTAGCTGACCATTAAAGTGTTGAGAAAAACTTGAAGAGAATATTCATAGCATTACACGCCGTGTCGCAAAAGGAATGGTAAAGCTTTGGTTTCCTAAGAAAACACGGGGAGCCGTTATCTAACAGCCGTGATACGTCATCATGCCGCGGGCATAACTAGACGGCCGTCTAAACAAGAATCCAAGGTGTCAACCTAGGCGGGCAACACATACGGCTGTCTTTACGCTGATTTGAAATCTGTTGAAATTTTCACTCTACCTTCAACGATCCCGAAGTTAGGAACTTTGAACTAGAGAATAAAAAACCACTTTGTTTTGTTTCTCGAATAAAATAAACCACGACAGCCGTATGTGTTGCCCGCCTAGGTTGACACCTTGGATTCTTGTTTAGACGGCCGTCTAGTTATGCCCGCGGCATCATGACGTATCACGGCTGTTAGATAACGGCTCCACTTTCTTAGGAAACCAAAGCTTTAGGCTATCAAAGAAGATGGCACCCAAGACCATAACTCCTTGTTGTGGGCATGTGTGGCGTGCAACAGTAAGGGCAGAAACCTCACTCTGTCCTGGACGTCTCGATACGTCTGCGGTTGGTGTCAGGACACAATTGGAAACGGGACTCGTCACAAAATACTCTACGTCCCCAGTCAGTGCTTTTCCAAGTGGATCAAGTCCGGCACCACTTTCACCTTCTAGATGCGTCGATTTTTTTTGTTATAGAGTGTAATTACCACGACATGTGAATGTATTACAAAATTCAGAGTTGTTTTCTCAGCTTTATCCTTTCGTAGGATCCCGAACGGTAAACAATAGCCGTCTATGTTGCTGAAGTGTGTCGTTACTTCAACTACCAACTTAACAAATACCGAGTTACATAAATTCATACTTAAATATATACACTTTTTAAAGTATAATGTCGCATAATGACTTTTTAAAGTATAGTACCATAATGACAAGTAGATTCTAGAAGCTTTAATTTCAGATTAACACGATTGCACACTGTTCCATACGTTCTAATGCATTTATATTCAATTTTAGAGAATTAAATTCATACTCTACAAGCTTTATTTCTAGTTCAAATACATTAATTTTTCATTACCCTTCTGCAACAGCAGATGTATGAATTAAATATACATCTATTGTTATTAGAGTCATTTGTGTGTGTTCAATGTATATTAAACTTACATTTCAATGAGCTTTCAATGGGTATGAAACATACAAATGTGTAAATTACGCTGAACCAGACGTAAATTGAGATTTACTGTCTAGTTTACTGAATTCGCTTCGATTAATTCATGCTTTGCGATTTCGCATTCAGCAGAATATACCTTCTCGCTTCATATACCGAAAATGAATAACGAACAAGCAAACATTAATCATTAAGCACAGAACTATATATATATCTATACATATATCTAATTCAAATTATCAAATGATTTAAGGAAGCATCTAGCTGCAATATTCTACCCATTTTCTATTAATTTTGTATATCCTAATGTGCGAGGAAATATTCACATGAAAATGTTTAGCATAAATACACGCGACTGCAATCCCCAGGGGCTCATTTCCTTTAATTAACCCTCAAAGTGGTTTCGACGAGATGTATCGTTCAACAAGGTGTGAAATTTATCTTAATGTTGTAAAAACTCGTCCATAAAGATCTGACAAATTTTCCAATGACGAGATATTGGTACTGTCGATTTTTTAGGATGACGAGGTGTGGTAAGTTTTTTTTTATTTACGAGGTATCGTCCGCCTAGAACTGGTAAGTTTTGCTAATGAGGACACACCTCTTCGAAGCAACCACCAGGAGGGTTAAGGGGGTCCGGGACACATTGAAATTTTTTTCATTAATTAATTTAGAATTTGGAATTTTTTTGTACTGATTACCCATCTAACTAATAGAAGAAATCACAACACAAAATTTTTCCAAAATTTTTTAAAAATTTTTAAACTAAAATTTTTTGAAAAAAAGAGGGGTCATTTTAAATTGCTAAAACTTCAAAATTCTTGCAGTAAATTATTCAGAAATTTATAAACTTTAATTTTGATTCAGCAATTTAAAAATTATTAATTTAATAAAAAATAAAAAATATTTGAATGAACATTTTTGAAAATTTTAAGGTACTTTTATTTTAAAAAGTCATCTTTTTAAAAGTAAATATTTGTTTTAAATTTGCTGAATCAAAATTAAAGTATATTGTTTGAAAAAGATATATTCCAAATTTCAACCCTTAAACTTTATCGGTTTTCGACTTATAGCAATTTGAATACAGGAAATCTTGAAAAAATGTGTCATGGAGAAAAACGAATTTAAAGTTTTAAATACAGATGTTGCCATGACAACAACTGTCAACAGTGTTAGATTTTCAAAACAACGCACCACAAAAATTACTATATCTCTAGTTCTAATTAAGATAGAAACATGATTTAGACTTCATTTTAAGCAGAAAAACACAGAGAATTTCTTAAAATAATAAAAAAAAAAATACAAAAATTTGACGATTTTTGTGTCCTGGACCCTCTTAAACATTGACATCTCAACTTCTAGGTAACTTACTAAATTACATTCCATTTCGTTTGATCTTCGCCTGCCTATCTACAGTTTACTTTTTGTCCTCATTCGTTGCTGACTCTTTGGAGGCTAGGGCTACCTTTGAAAATCTTTCTACCACCCTACTGTAAGCAATTTGTGGATTTGTTTGTTATTTTGATGCTTTTTTAATCTAATTTTTAGTTTGGCGTTTTGCACAGATCATGAAATTTCAAATCGTGTGCCATTAATCCACAGACAATAATTGAAAACGCATGCAAAAAGATGTTCTTCAAATAACGTATAAATATTAGATGTATTTATTATCAAACAAAAGCTATGGACAAGGAACTACGAAAATAAGTAGCCATTGCCGAATAATTTTTTTCATCGATGTTGTTTATGCTACGAGTCTCAATTATTCTTATGTAACTTCGCTGTCTCAAATATTCATTGAAGACATGAATTTTTTTGAAAGCCCTATAAGGATCGTAAATATCAAGCAGATATGTGTTTGTATAATGCTGAAAAAACTCCCGAAAACTGAGTTCTGGAAAAAGAAAATGTGCGCATATTATTTTGCTTGAAATTTCTAGGACATCGCAAATAATTTTAGCTCCCAACTTTTAGATCAATTCCTTATTCATAGAAGTAAAATTTAACAGATTTGGCACGAAAAATAAACTTTTCAGACTCCAATCAACACTAAACGAGATAAAGCTCTAGAACTAAGCAATCGGAAGAGGAAAAAATACAAGAACTTGCAGAGTACAAAGCTCAAGAATCTGTTAATTGACGCAACAAAAATGCTGAGTAAACCGAGAAGAGACTAGTAAGCTGATCGAAGCCGAGTTGAAGCGGAATAGTATAGTTACTAGTTGTATTAAAACAGACCGGTTTATACGCACATATATAGGTTCTGAAACCTGTAGTTTTCCCTCTAACCATATTCGACTCTCTTGGCCAGTATAATCTATCGATGGATTCTGTCAACCAATAGTTATCTGTAGAGTGTTATGGAGGAAACACAATACTACGCGACTCAAAAATCTCGCTACGCTCCAAAAGTTAAATATGAATTTAAATTTTATACGTTCTGTGTATTTTACGCGAATTTTTGAGTACTTAAGGGGGTCCGGGACACAAATATCGTCAAATTTTCGAAATTTTTTTTACTATTTTAAGAAATTCTCTGTGTTTTTCTGCTTAAAATGACGTCTAAATCATGTTCCGATCTTAATTAGAACTAGAGATATAATAATTTTTGTGCTGCGTTGTTTTGAAAATCTAACACTCTTGACAGTTGTTGTCATGGCAACAACATCTGTCTTTAAAACTTTAAATGCGTTTTTCTCCATGATACATTTTTTCAAGATTTCCTGTATTCAAATAGCTATAAGTCGAAAACCGATACAGTTTAAGGGCTGAAATTTGGAATATATATTTTTCAAACATTATACTTTAATTATGATTCAGCAAATTTGAAACAAATATTTACTTTTAAAAATATGACTTTTTAAAAAAAAAGTACCTTAAAATTTTCAAAAATTTTCATTCAAAATATTTATATTTTTTATTAAATTAATATTTTTTAAATTGCTGAATCAAAATGAAAGTTTATAAATTTGTGAATAATTTACTGCAAGAATTTTGAAAATTGCTCTAGAATATTTTGAGTTTTAGCAATTTAAAATGACCCCTCTTTTTATCAAAAAATTTTAATTTAAAATTTTTTAAAAACTTTTGGAAAAATTTTGTGTTGTGATTTTGTTTATTATTTAGATGGGTAATCAGTACAAAAAAATTCAAAATTTTGAATTAATTAATAAAAATTTTTTTTCAATGTGTCCCGGATCCCCTTAATTACATAATTACTGAATACAGTATACGATTTTATGAATTGTGTCCTACGAGAGAATAAATGTGTCAGGTAATGTCTCGAAATCAGTTAAACTATTTCAATTATATTCATTGTACTTCCCTTGTGTTCTGAAATGGTATTCTCATTCCGTTTCGTATATATATATATATATATATATATATAATTAATTCAATCGGAAGACCCACCAATTCACTACTAAACTTCCTTCGTCTCCAGAAAGCTTGAGATTGAGATCTATTCACAAATTTAAACTTCACGGTCAAACACATCCTAAATTTTCCAAGTGCATCCTGTCTGCGAGGCATAACCTTGGATAATGCCCTCAAGGATCGTGTAACATCTACAAATAAGCTTAAAATTATTCAGATTAAAATCAAACAGTGCTCTGACACACTCTGAACAATTTCGCCAAGTCTAGCGTGTGTGTGTGCTCCAGAATCTAATGTTGCGTCAAATCCAGTGAGTTCTGTTCGACCCCCTGCTTGCTGAACGAGAGATAGATAAATCCAGAGTGCGTCCTATCACCATGGCAACCCGGATTTTCAAGGACACCTGCCTTGATGGGACTATTATAACAATAAATATTAAATTCTAGAGCAACCTGTGGTGTCTCACTGCGAGGATTTGATCGTATTTGTTGAGAGGGGTCTATATTAGTCTTCGACGAGACACTGTTGCAGAAGTCTCTTTGAAAGTGTTTGATGGATCAAACTTAGAAGTTGCGAAATATTACTTGATAGAACCAATGCAATTAATTATTTATGCACATTTCTGTCCCAGAAAAATAACGCAAGTGTGTAAATTCATCGATTTGCTCAGAAACCGAAAACTAACTTTAAATGGTGTCTCATGCAGACACAAAGTCACCTACTATACAAAACATTTATTTACATTTATTTTTGCTATTTTTACTGTATATTTGTTGTCATTTTTATTGATTCAGTCATTAACATGAGGAAATGGGCAGACAGATTAGATTAACAAAGTCACAATATCCAGTTACGACGTTACGTTCCAGTATAATTCAATAAGTAACTTCTTATACAATCGCTCCAAACAGCACTCACGTCACTGGTGCCTTCAAAGAGCTAATCTTCCTCATCAATATCTGTGTCACAACTAACACTTGCGTCGTTCTTCTAAAGAACGAGAAACCTTTGAAATTTGAACTCTGACGCAATGATCTCTTTCCGTTGTGACCACATTACTTTACCATTCGATGGGATGACTTCTGCCAAGGAAAGTGACGCCATTTAACTTAAAATACACGTATCGTGCAATTGCATCTTTGTTCATCCTTGAAAAGTCTGGTGATCTTGTATTAGAATAAAAGATTAGCTAAATTTTATCCTTTGCAATCTGAATTGCACATAAGTATAAAGTTGTTAAAGTAAACATTTCTAAACGAAATGCATTTATACATTGAAGTACATTGTACTGTATTCTTCACACGACGCAAGTCTGTTGTAAATTGAAGAAAATTAATGTAATATGGAACCAAATTGATATCATAGCGATGACGCAGGGTTTATGCGTGTCGAATTTACTCATAAAAATACCCCAAATTTAAGTTTTTCATGGAGAACATAAGATTTTTCCTGTTAACTTATGTTTGAATCAGTGACAATATGTCTTGAGTCGAGATCCTTAGCAGTTAAGTTAGTGACAGACAATGGACAATGGTAAGGATTTTACAATGACTACTTTTTTACATATAATCTTGTTATATTCATTCAGGGGAAGTTTCATTGAAATATACTAGCTGATCTTAATTTAGGGTACTCTTTACTGTGTACATCGTTTCTTGCTATTCTATGAAAGGAACAGCATTATTGGATTAAAATTTTCAATTTGCGAATCACTTGATCGCCGTCTTCTGAAAAGTCTTTGTCCAATGTCTTAAATGTATGGCACACATTAACAGACTGGCTGTTCAGGAATTACAATTGTTTGCTAAGTTAATGGCTTAAACCTTTATCCCTTTAAGTGTTACTTGTTTAATATGACTCCTTGCATTTTGGCTTCGAGCCTACTTTTAAAAATAACATAATTCTCCTGTCGTATAAAATTGCTTGCAATGAAAATAATTTATATTCTTTGATTTACTACTTTATTTTCGCCTTCATATGCTTGTAACGTCGCAATTCTCTTTTGTATACTGTAACATAAATTTTAGTAAACAATTTCACTATAAGCAGTATCTCCTCATAAATAGCGACTGCATTCAACTATTTTATCATGCATTAGATTTTATGACTCCTTTACGAAGGTGTCACATATTTTTTTATATTATATAATTTGCGTTTGCCTGACAAATATATATTATTTATCATATACTCCTATCAAACACGCGGAAATATATTCTATTTTTACCGAGAGAGGATTGTTATGGTGGCTTCACACCAACGGCGACAGCGACAAAAACTTGTGTCTCTTCGCTTTGCGCATGCGTATTACAAACACATTTTGTTTCTCCCGGTTGGTCTCTGTCGCTGTCGCACCTCTTTCAAGTCTTGGAGGAAGTTCAACTTTTGTTTCTATTGCCGTGCCGACAGCTAATCAGAATAAAGCCTAATCCGATTTTGGTTGATGTTTTTCACCCAGCAAGCAAGCAAAAAATTAATTATATCGAAATACCATGGGCTCAGGAAGCTAAATACCTAGGTATTATCCTAGACAGAAGACTCACATGGAATCAGAACACAAAAAACGTTATCCATAGATTCCGAGACGTAAAACGTAAACTTTTCCACCTAATTGCTCGTAATTCTCCAATGACTATTGAAAACAAAATTCGTGTGTACCTAAGCTATCTCACACCAGTAATCACATACGCAAGCCAAATTTGGGGATCTCTACTAATAACAAAAATATAAATTCACTTGAAATCCTTCAAACTTTCACACTCTGAACCATCGCCAAAGAAGATGGTTCCAACGAAAAACAGAAATTATAAGACAAGTTCTTAGAATTACCTCCCTTAAAACCCATATCTCTAAACTTTCGAAAAAAAAAAATAAACCACGATATTTAATGCAGATAGCTGATTAAAATCTAACCCCTCTTTGAAGAGACATTATAAAGTCGCTCTCAGCACTATTTTTTCTTTGCCGAAAAACAACTACATTTTAAATAATCGTTTTTTGCCAGCAACAATCTGGAACAGTCAGCACAGCAACGTCCCAAATATGGGTTATTTTTTTAAGCACCTCCGGTCGCGGTCAGTACTTGGGAGGGTGACCACTCAAGCTCCCGCGAACGGCAATCCGTTTACTGATGCAGTACTACTTTTTAAACTTTTATTACCACTTCATTGCTACTTATTTAACTTCAAACAACTTATTTTATTTTATTTCTACTATTTTTTAAATTCTTCCATTTTAGAAAGAAGTCACTCCACCAAAATTGTTCTACCGGAGATAAAGGCCGCTAAGCAGGTCCAACAAGAATAAAAGAAGTTTTTTTAAAGGCGGAGAGACGCGATCTATCGCCGACCAACTGGTATAGTGGTTAAGGTGTTAGCCTCTAGATAGGAAGGTTCCTGGTTCGAATCCGGGTCCGGGAATGGATGTTTGTAAGCGTATGGTGTAGAGGCGGCTGGTGCACCTTAAATCTGTCGTGGCCGAAAGTCCTCACGTTGGGTTGGCGTGGAAGTTTGGAGAGTGGGGTGCCAGCTCAGGTGTTGCTTCGTCATCTGACCGTGGTTCAAAATTACGAGGTGTTGTCCTCGGATCTTTCCCTCAATGGACTGATCCCGGACCGTCGTCAATAGCCCGTTGTGTTGCTCTAGTACGACGTTAACTAAAAATTACCAAAATTATTATTACGCGATCTATCAGCCATCTTGCAGAATCACAAATATATGTTTTGCTTTCGATAAAGAAGGTTATGAGCATGCGCAAAATAATTGCTGTCGCTGCTGGTAAAAGGCTCTTTTAGCAGCAACAGAGACAGGCGACAAATTGTTGCCTGTCTCTGTTGCTGTCGCCGTTGGTGTGGAGTTACCATTAGGTCAAACAAACAGATCACACAGATGATGAAGATTTTATATCCGTTATTCAAATGGTTCAGGGTTATCGTAATATGTAGTTCATCTCCGTTTGGTTTACGTTTGACGTTTCATTGAATTTGCACTGACTAATTAACTATGATATATTAATTCGGAATTTATTCTTTGGAAATTTTACTTTTGGCATGCTGATTTCGTTTTCAGAAAACAAACCAAAGGACGTCACGTTTAGAATGCGTACAGGAAACATGATCCACCACAAAAACACCATTATTGTTATTTAAACTGCCCCTTTCCAGCCAATTACAGTTTAGATTACTGTAAAGAGCAGTGTAGCTTAAATGTTTGCTTTGTCTTTCACTAGCCACTGCGTGGCTAGTGAAAGATAAACTTTGACAGTTCTTTTCGTGGGGTCAAATGTGACCAATGCTCGCTAACTTCGTTACGAATTCCCATTTTGTTTGCTTCGCAATTCGTAGTCTATTGGATAACAGCCATCATGGCGTATCCCGTGGTGGACTCGTAATTGTCAAATGGAGCCAAATTCGAAGTACAAAGCGATCCAACCGCGTGACGTCATAATCTCTTGCGAAAATATAAATTTTTAATTGAAATATTATTTATTAAAAGGAAATCAAACGTATGAGGTATATACGTATCTGGTGTAAAATGTTCCACAGATTTCAAATCCGTTGAAATTTTCAATCTATCTTTAACGATCCAAATTTTACAAAAAATAACTTAACAATGCCAGTGTTGGAGAACAATCCTTATTTTCCCTCACCAATACATCATTACTGTCTGACGTCACCTCTAACGTAATCGATTACCGTCTTCTCCTCAGTTACTGCTGAGACCTTACTCAAAGGGAGTCTGATACCATAGGCGCTCCCTATTTTCTAAGTTTGTTGTTTGTATTGTCAATTATCTGTGAATAATAAAGTAATATTTGTCATCCTTATGTTTGGCCACAATCTCTGCTAACCAAACAGCCAGTCAAAACATTTTTAATTGTTTTGCTTTCCTTGGCTGGAATTGTTTGAGCGCAGGAAATGGAATCTGTGATTTCTCGAACACGATCGAGGTGAAATTCGTATGGGTAAAATATAAAAGTTACAAGTTTAAAATGATTTATTTAGAGAAAATCATGTTTTTAGGTATCTATCTAATGTGAAATTTTCCGAGCAGCTTTTAAATCTGTTGAAATTTTTACTCTATCTTTAACGATCTAGGAGATAGAAAAAATAACTACGTAACTCCTGTTAAAACTTTTTATTTGATTTGTTCTTAGGCTGAAAGCGTTGCTCGGAAAATCAAACGGAAACACAGAAAAAATAAATTTAGAGTCTGTCATATCTTTATGATATTACCATTTAAATGAATACAAAAATAATTAAATTCCATTAAATTAATTTTTAAATGTTCTAGACTGACTATTAAAATTCGGGCTTCGCACTAAAAATGCAAAACATAAGGACTAACTGTGTGCCAAATCCCATTATTGTAAGTACCATAGATTCGTCAGGACAATGCGTACACATAAACAAACAGACAAACACTTCCTTTTATAATAGTAGAGATAAACATAGATTGACACTGACTTTGTGTCATGAAGGTACTGTCATAAACGATCTATAAACTGGAGAGTGGGAGAGCACTGAAAAAATTGTCATTGTTACTGCAATAGTTTTAACATCCGTAAACACGACATTGAGTGCTTTCTGGATGTTACTTCTACTTTCTCGCTAACTACTGTTTAAATTATCATACAATATATAGGTTTACACTGGAAATAATAATCATCGTTACTCCATGAAGATACTGCCATGAACGCGCCAACTAATACTTCAAGGATTATCCGACCCATAAGCTAGCACTGAAACCAAAAGACCATTGTCATCCAAATGTTTATTAACATTAATGAATATTAAGATACACTAACTGCATTATGAATGGTTCTGCCCAGTTCTCGCCGCTTGTAGGATAATAAGGTCCATAAGCTGGTCTTGGGGAAAAAAAATTATCGTTGTTACTTCAATGTGTTTCAACATTCACAAACAAAGAGAAACACTGACTTCGACTGCATTATGGATGATGTTTGCAGCAACAATAAAGTGTTGCGTGTAGGAAATTTAAATCAAAATAATAAACAGAAATGCAACATATTTTGCACATGCAATATCACAATCCATCTATTGTCAGAAACACATCGATATTGGTTTTTCTTTTGATAAATGGAGTCGGAAAGTAAAAGAAGCAGATCCTCCTTGCAACAGTTTTGATATTAAAGCAATTTCAGCAGACTCCCGGTTAACCACCTGCATCATGTATCCCCTCCTAATCAATAATATGAAAAAGAATATGCAAAGTAAAAAAGTTAAATGTGTCTTTTTTTGCCTGCATTTTGTAAATGCAATTTCATCTCGCGTGCTTAGTTGAGTATTGTTTTGCGTGCGTGGGTCGGTGAATATCATATTAATAGTTGCAGTGTCAAAGTAAGTGACAAATTAAGATGATCTTAACTCTTGAGAAAACATTTGACAGGTTAATTAAGGAGGAGGCATTTTTCATTTTCCTTTTTCAATAGGCCATTCTCGCTCTTTGTGTGCTTGCTGATGAATAGCGACAAGTGGGTGAGAGGGTTGACAGTAGGGAGTTCCTTTACCAACTCATTATTATTGCTCAATCATTCCTGAACACCAAAGCATCGGTGGTTTGCGAGTAACAATTTATCTACCCCATGAATGGTGCACACTCACAGTGCAATACATAGTCTTCACTGCATGACTTCTAACTACACTTACAGAGAGATTTTACAAAGTGATCCCTAGAACTCTAGAATTCTATAGAAAGAACAGCAATTTATATATATATAATTTTGGCAGAAAAAAATTCTATAGAACTTTAGAGGTTTCTACAGTGAAAATTAGATTTTCTATAGAAAAGTAAAGTGAAAAATTAAGAAATTAGATGTTCTACATATATTTATAGGGATTTTTTTACAGACGTTCTATAGATATTTCTAAAGAGGTTTCTACAGATATTTTATAGAAATATCTATATAGAGGTTACTGTATGGATTATTGGAACGGCGAATAAATGTATATCAACGGTTGAAAATATCCATGGATTCTTTAAACCTATAGATATGGTTATTTAGAAATTAAGGGTCGTCATTTGACGACGGTTCAAAATGAAGTGGTGTTTTCCTCGATATTCTTCTTTGGGTTGATCCTGGACCGTTGACAATAGTCCTCTGTACTACTTCACAGCGACGTTAAATAAATACTTAACTACCTTAGTCATTAAGTGTGTAGATGAACAAAAATAATGCTACACTGCCTGGAAAACTCACGATACTCAGAAGATAAAAAAAAATGTTAGCCTAATTGTGTAAGGGCTTTTAAGGATCACTAATTTTCTCTCTAAGGATCTAAATATTGGTATTTTTTTCATGACAGCACAATTTCAAGGCAGATGACCCCTTTGAAAGTTGTCCCATGCCAGGTAAGTTAAGGTAATTTTATTATATTAACGTCGTACTAGAGAAGACAACGGGCAATCCCATAAAGGAAAGATCCGAAGACAAAACCAAGTAATTTTGAACCACGGTTAGATGACGAGGGAACATCTTAGCTGGCACACCACTCTCCAAACTTCCACATCAATCCAACGTGAGGACTTTTGTTCATGACAGATTTAAGGTGCACCAGTCTCTACTCCACCATACGCTAACAGAAATACATGAAATGACCCGAATTCAAACCAGGAAGTACCAGACTAGGAGGCAGAATTGTTGTGAAATTCGCGCTAACAAACTTGGGAAGCACCATGGCTCAAAGGACTTGCTCATTGCGCGAGAGTTCTGTAATATAAGGGTCTCAGGTTAGACTCCTATAACTACCCTACATGCTCTTTTTCTCTCCAGTGTATTGAGTTTTTTTCTTCGGGGATTCATCCTTCACAGTCGCTAATAGCCCGAAGTTTTGCTCCAATACGACATTTATTTATCTACCTACCTCTTCTGTGGCAGTAAAAGCTTTAATTGTCTAATTTAATTACATATAAGTATGTCCATTTACTTGTTAATAGCCCGTTGTGTTGCTCCAGTGCGACATTAATTGAAATACCTATCTACCATTTACTTGACAACAAAAACGTTGCTTTGAGCAACTTGGTCAGATATACTTTGCCATGCAAATACTAATAAGACAAACTAAATTTTTGATTGACTGTATATATCAAGTTTGAAGACCGTATAACACACACACACACACAAGTTTGAAGACTGTATATATCACACACACAAATTTGAAGACTGTATATATCAAGTTTAAAAACTGTATATATCATGTTTGAAGACTGTATATATCAAGTTCTAAAAATGTATACATCAAGTTTGAAGACTTTATATATCACCAATGTTTGACGATTGTGTACACTACCGTACAATAATGGACCGGACGCCAGCGGATATAATTAAAATCCGATTGCTTGTTTGGGGTTGTTTTTTGTGGTATGACCTGGGACCTTTGCATGTTGTTCCTGGTCAATTGAACGCCGACGCCTACATGAACATTTTGTACATTCAGGTTCTTCCTACGCTCTGGCACTTCTATGGAATGGACGATGTCATGTTGCAGCTTCTGTCAGGCAGTGGTATCAAGATATGGATGTAAAACGTCTTCCCAGGCCATCTCAGTGTCCCAACCTAAACCCCATATAACATTTGTGGAACGAGTTAGAGCGCCGCCTACGGACCAGGGAATCACGTACGAAATCTACAGCTGAGCTGGCCACGTTCTTGCAGCAGGAATGGAAACAAATACCCTTAGCTGTGTATCAAAACCTTGTTTAAAGTGTACCCAGAAAGGTTGCTAGTGTGATTGCAGCACGTGGGGGACCATCCCACTATTAAAGCATTTATTATTTCCGTTTTTGCCATCAGATCTTGCTGTCCGGTCCATTACTAGAAGGTAGTGTATAGCAAGTTTGAAGACTGTGTATATCAAGTTTGAAGACTGTATATATCAAGTTTGAAGACTGTATATATCAAGTTTGAAGACTGTGTATATCAAGTTTGAAGACTGTATATATCAAGTTTGAAGACTGTATATATCAAGTTTGAAGACTATATACATCAAGTTTGAAGACTGTATACATCAAGTTTGACTGTGTATATCAAGTTTGAAGACTGTATATATCAAGTTTGAAGACTGCATATATCAAGTTTGAAGACTGTATATATCAAGTTTGAAGACTGTTTATATCAAGTTTGAAGACTGTGTATATTAAGTTTGAAGACTGTATATATCAAGTTTGAAGACTGTATATATCAAGTTTGAAGGCTGTATATATAAAGTTTAAAGAACTGTATATATATATATATATATATATATATATATATATATATCAAGTATAATGAAATAAATCTCGACGGAGCCTGCAATTCTGATGGTTGCGAGATCGGCGCTTGGACCTGGCTAAAGACCGTCGTGTTCGCTAATGGTGGCCGGTACACGTTAAATAGGTCGTAGTCACAAAGTCCCCCATGTTCCCATACCAAATCAATACCTCTGGGGGTACCTGATCAGGGGATTATCGGCATCTTATTGGGATCTAAATTACGATAGGTGTAAGTGAATGGATGTGTGAAAGGGACCTTCTTGTAAAACGGACGTGTCATGTATGAAGAAGTCCAAATCTCCGGGACAATGGCACCCCCAATTGGGCCATATATGGCCCGTACGACAACAACAATGAAATAAATCTGTATATATCAAGTATAATGAAATACCTTTTTTTTTACTTCCTTTGGGCAAATTATTACTAGTGGTATATTACAGGAATCATGAGTTGATTTTTGCTGCGCAATATATTTTGTTACGATTTAAAAATTCGGTGCAAGTCTATACAAGTCATTTAACCGTCCTGGTGGTTTTCTAGAAGACGTATCTCGCATTTGCAAAACACAAACTGGACCCCATCTGGATGACGAGATACATCGGTAATCAGATTTGTTAATGACGAGATACCTAGTCGAGACCATTCTCTAAGAGGCATACAGGTTTAGTGGTTTTCATAATTGACAGTAGTTCTTCATTTGATATTGAATAAAGATAACTTTAACATAAAATATGATTCCGCTGATGTATACTGAAACCAGCCATCAACGACAGATTAGTTAAACTGTCAAATGCACGAATTCGGCTGTCTCACAAGCATATTAAATCTTGAAATCAAGATCGCGCCAACGTAATGAAGCTTCAAGAGGAAACGCAGTCGTCAAAAGATTGGCCGTCAACCACCTAAATTAACGGTAAGATCCATCCGAATCCAAACGGCGCGTCTGATTTTGACAAGGACATCGAATGATATTAGACTGGGTTGTCAACCATGCTAAGTCTGTAATAGGCAAGGACTTCTACCCACCCAAAGATTTCAGATAAATGTGTTGCGTTTAGGCAATTTTATTAAATATTCTAGGTGGTAATGGTAATTAATTGGCGTCACACTGGAGTAACACAACTTGCAATTGGTGATGGTTAAGAATCTATCCGACGGCAACACCACGTAATTCTTATCCACGTTCATATCACGAAATTGTCCCACAAAACAGTAGCATTGAGTAATACACTCTATAACAAAAAAAATCGACGCACCAAGAAGGAATCATCCGATTGCTTTGAAATTTCGTATGCAAAAATGTTTTGACCAAATATGCAAATGATTAAAATTTGGTGTCCAATGAATGAATAGTGCGATCTCCAGCGCATCGGAACTGCGCATCCAGCAGATGCATATAAGGAGTTGTTCTTGAACTGTTGTTAAAAATCTCTGCTGCGTTGCGATTTAGGATATCTTTCAACGAGTGAAAAAATACCTCGCCGCAGGATTCGAGCTCATTACGAGCAACTTTCAGAGTTTGAAAGAGGTCGTATCATTGGATTGAAAGAGGCAGGTAGGGCAAATCGGATAATCGCTCGTCATGTGAGTCGAAGCGATGCGGCGATCAAAAGATGCTGGCAAGAGTGGGTGGACAGTGGCAGATTTCAGAGTCATGATGGTAGCGATCGACGTAGGGCCACAACAGAAAGTGATTGTCAGATCAGCTGTCACAGCGCCTGATTCATCGCTATCAACCATCAGTCGTGCTATCCACACACGAGTGTCCACCATGACCATTCACAGACGGCTGAGAAAGCGAAACTACGCTCGTACCGACCGTTACGCCACCTGCCACTCACGCCTGCACACTGTAGAGCCAGATTACAGTGGTGCTAGTCTCGATCAGGCTGGAATGATGCTGACTGGCGACGTATAGTCTTTAGCGACGAATCCCGCTTCCATCTTTGTCCTGACGATCATCGAAGACGTGTCTGGAGACGCCCAGGGTAGCGTGCCGATCCTGCTTTCACTATTGCACGCCACACGGGCCCTCAACAAGGAGTTATGGTCCGGGGTGCCATTTCCCTTGATAGCCGGACCCCTGTGGTCGTCATTAGAGGTACACTTACTTCACAGTGGTACGCTGACGACATTCTGAGACCTGTTTTGCTACCGTTCCTTTTGCAGTACCCTGGGCTTCTTTTTCAGCAAAACTATGCCAGACCACATACGGCACGTGTTGCTATGAACTGTCTTCAAGCTTGTCAAACACTTCCTTGGCCAGCCAGATCACCAGATCTCTCTCCCATCGATCATGTCTGGGATATGATGGGAAGGCGACTGCATCCGGTAGGGAATGTTGATGACGTAGTTCGACAATTGGAGCAAATTTGGCAAGAAATGCCGCTGGAGACCATCCGGGAGCTTTATCGGTCTATGCTACGCCGTGTGGCAGCTTGCATCCAGGGTAGAGGCGGGTCAACACCTTATTGAGCTCGTTACTGTAACTCTGAAATAAATCATTCAATTGTTCTGAAATTTTAATCATTTTCTATACTGTACATAATTTTCCTATCCACCAATTTTTGTCTCCATCGGACAACTCCTTCTTGGTGCGTCGATTTTTTTGCTTATAGAGTGTAGTTGCAACTGGGGATGTCTTGATTGAAATTGCTCTACTATAAACAAGGCGAAAAATTGAGGGGTTTTATTATTATTTCCTCAGCTGTTCGTTATACAGTCAAAAAAAGCTAATGTTTCACGATGAGAGAAGTATTAGTACATCATTTGTGTCCGCAATTTTGAAAGATTATTAAACTAGTATTTTAATTATTGTTAGCACCATAATTGATAGGTATACTGCAACTCGTTTTTCGGGCAGACAACACCCCTGGAGAGAACCTTTGAACTTTTGGAAGCAGAGCTGGTCTGTTCCGATGAAACCGCGGGACTAAAAATTTTGTCTTTTACTCATTTACCCTCGAAAATTGCGTAATTTGTTAATTTTGTAAACACGTCTAAATAACTATTTAAATGTCACGTATGTCTTCAAGCTATTTTTAATTGCCTAAAAACCACTCACCACTTCAATTTATCACACGACGCTATAGGTGAAAGCGCATATTTCAATGTGCAAAACTGCATATTTCCAGAAGCAAACTGGAAAATTATTAATTTCAAACTGGACCATTGGATGTCAGAAGTGATTTGCTGCGTTTATTATGTATTTTAATCGAAATAAAAACTGCGTGTGTTGAGAAAACGATTTTTTTTCCCTCATAATAAATATTAATTAAAACCCGCAAAAAATGTTAATGGTACTATAAGTGGTGTTAATTGTAACATATTTATATGGGCTTTTCAAGTAAGCCAACTCTTGCAGGTGAGTTTTGTCTATTTAACCCCGAATTAGAATTTACGTCGTTGTTCTCTTAAAATTTGGAATGGGAAATTCAACACAGAGTAACTAAGTATACGAAACATTTTATATTAAGTTCATTTACATTATTGTTTTTTTCATCCTGTATCATGGATTTGACAGAGATTAGATAAACAATGATCTTATCAATGATCAATTATCTTACCTTTAACAAGTTGTTCATCTCTTCAAATTAAGAGCACACAACTTCCTATAAAAACGGGCTCTGGCATCCAAGTCGTAAGAGCAACGGATTAGAAACCGGGTGCTTGTTATTTCGAAACTCGGTCCTGTCAAAAACCGTCTTACGTCCGGGTCCTAAGCACGTTGAATCTGTCTTGTCTTTTAATGTCCTCGCCGTGTCTACAGTTCTGCCTATTGTCCATTGCAATAAAGGATCATGTGAATGCCAAGTGATACATTTGAAGCAAAATACCCGTATTTTGTACTAGCATCTTTATTCTTCTGAATTAGTGACATATATTTACAACTAGCTGAATTACCCAGCGTTGCTATGGTTTTATATATATGACCGCGACATTACACGGTGTTAAACCATACAAAAACATTGCAGAACGTGTTTCCTTATCCATGTCCATTTAGTGCAAAAAAACAAATCTTAGATTTTAAAATTGGGGCTTCGAAGGGCACTTTTAGGACTACCTATGTGAAAATTTTCACTGCTACAGATTGGTCTGAAGACAAGAGAGGAATAATCAATGGTTTTCGCAGTGCTTTAAAGTTAAAGTGTACCAAATTTGATGTAAATGGGTCAAATGGTGTAGTTTTGTAAAGATAATATATATATATATATAGTTTATAGTATATATATATATATATATATATATATATAGAGTTTATAGTATATATATATATATATATCGTTTTAGTAATGGTTTTCGTAAACTTAAATAAAGTCAAAATATTTTGACTTGCTACCCTTTGGAACTGAGGTAACGATATTTACCATGTAACTGCAAACGGTGCGATAATTACTATCCGAGGTTTGACAAACATTTTTTAAACATTTTGTTTCCCCCTAATATCGCAATAATGCGGATAATTTAATATATCACACAAACTAATTCCCAGAATGAGTTGAATATTTGCAGGGCCCATACTAAAGTACTTCTGAATCGATTTTCATCAGCATATAATAATGTTCCAATTCCTAATTTTTCCAATCATTAATTTAACAACTGTTATTGCATACTAAAAACTATTTTTAAAATAAAATATTTTACTGATTAAGTCTGTATTGTTTTAACAGTAATATGGGGGGATACAAAATATCAGCTTTATAAATATATTATCTAGGAAGACATGCATACAAGTGTAAGAAACTGATTTAACATTAGAAGCTCCAATGTTTCTGTATTCATAATTTCGAAACGATCTGACCTAATAACATGAAATTTGGTTTCTGAAATTAAATTTTGATAGAGATTCGAAAACGGGGTTCTTATTAAAGATTATGAAGTTGGTGCTCAATTTGATATGAAGACGACCACTTATGCAAATATTATGTATTTGAATTTATAGAAGACGTTGGCTGCTGTCAAATGCCATCTTTGAATTTTCTCTACAGTAAAAATTTCTAGAATGTTGTGGGATGGATTGTTTTCGCGACTGTACATGCATGTAAATCTATAAATGTTAAATAAACGTGAATGTCTTTAAAAAACTGTCATTTGTATATAGTACTTTGCTCTGTGTTCAACATGAACAACCAATTTTACGTATATTTCAAAACCATTCTGTTGAAACGGACACATTCGGCAACTCCGTTGGGAGTTGTGTTCGGGATGCGTTACCAGATGAACAGGCTCGTATCCCCATGCAACGTGTCCCGACACATTCTAAGGGAAACAATTATGGGAAGGTATTGTTTACTTTTAACCTGTCACACCTAACCGAGCGAATAAACTCGTCCAAAACCACGTGACTCGGAATGCCATTTCGCCTGAACAGGACTATGCTATAAAGATTATTTTTTTATTCCAACCTTGATATTTGTAGTACTTGAGAACCCGTGGAAGCTTAAAAAGTTTGTTGTTTAAATACCGATCGTTCAAATACTCATGTGTCTCAGAAAAAACAATGTCTTAAACAAATAAGCCTTTTTAGACTAATATTTTTGCAAAACTTGATTTCTGTGTTACTCGATGCTTAGGTTTCTGAAAGTTCTTTAAATTAAGCGTCTTAATTAATGTTTTGGATCTGTGTAAATTAAGTCCGGTGTAAGAATCCGTATAAGTTTAACAAATAGATTTAGAAAATTTTAAATATTCTTTATTCATTTTGATTTACTTTTGACAAAGAGTAATTCAACAATACGGCAGAATATTTAGGTTGTAAAATAGTGACATTTCTATAGCCCTTTATAGATACAAACTCTCAAATTCCTTTACACCAGCATTAAAAACTTAAGGTAGGTAGACTCTTTCAATAGTACCAGAGAAACACAACGGCCTATGAAAAACTTAAGGTAATTTCGTAAATTTTAATTACAGTCGTACTAGAGCAACACAACGAGCTATTGACGATGGTCCGGGATCAATCCCTAACGGAAAGTTACGAGAAAACCAACACGCTATTTGGAACCATTGTCAGATGATGATTCAATACCTGAGCTGGTATTCCATTCTCCAAACTTCCTCGACAACCCAACGTTCAACAGATTTAAGGTACACCAGCCGCCTCTACACCATACGCTTACAAACATTCCTGCACTGACCCGGATTCGAACCAGGAACCTTCCGAGTTTGAGGCTAACACCTTAACTACCAGACCAGTTGGTCAGCGATAATGTAAGCTAATTAGCAGTGCCTGCATTTTGAGAAATCAATACAAAGGGTACGTCGATAGTTATCCAAAACCTATCAATAAAATCAAAACGGTAATAAAAATAGAAACAAACAAACACATTGCGAGTTCGAATCCTATTAAAGACAGTTTCGAGTGAGGGGCTAGTACCCGGTAAATCTGTCGAGGTCGCAAATATCCTCACGTTGTATGGTGTGGAAGTTTAGAGAGTGGGGTGCCATCTCAGAAGTTAAAAACTGCATGTTGTCCTCAGAATTTCCTCTTTGGAATTAATCCCGGATCGTCGCCAATAGCCCGTTATGTTTGTTACTTCAGTGCTATACTCATTCAACTTCACACCTTAAAGACCCTTTTTTCTTTTAAAATCAGTGCTATTTATGAATGCATACATATACTTCTTATTTATACATTTTATGCCTCAAGGCTTAAATTTTTGGTTATGAATAAATTTATTTTTTTCATTTACTACCAATCTTTTCGTGGGGGAATATCACTGTGTTCAGATAAAAAATATTTTGTTCAACGTAAATATTGACTTTTCTCTTCTTCTGGTCTGAAGTATTTTAAAGGAAGAATATGTTTGACAGCATTGTGCATCTTAAACATTTACTTTAGTAAAAAGAGAAAGCTAGCACACTGAATAATATACCAGGAAAATATCAAAAATATAGGATTTTTTTTCACCTTTTACCTGCTAATGTTCCCAAAGGGGAACATTTTTGTGTGAATATTTTTAATAACTTTATTCTTACTTAGAGTATTCCTACTTGTCGAAATGCCACATAAAATTATAAATTTATTTCAGGTGTCACTGTTTTTCAAAAAATATTTGAACTTTTTTTTTATAGAATTTAGGTTAAATTTACTGAATTTGTAAACTTTAAAGTGTCATAAAAATTTTAATTTCTGTTTTTTAAAAATAAATTAAAAAACATTTTACTGACGTGATTTCGTAGTCAAGGGACATATATTCTCTTACCATTTAATAAAATATTTCCATGTGTCATTTGTAGGAAGTAATTCTTACAACAATTTTGATGTTCCCAAATGGGAACATTGGCGTTTGGGGTATAGCGTTTGAGGGGATTTTTTTTAGCTCGTAAAGTTTGAGTCAATAGCGTCCTTTTTTTATCATCACAGTTCTTCTGCTATGGGTAATGCGGTAGATGATTCTTTCAAACATCCAGTAGGCACTTTTGTATCTTCATGTGCCTAACACCCGTTTTCTCTGTAAACTGTGACACTCTATTATAAGGTAATCGCATTATTACAGTTATAAATGTTTACGGTTGGGATTTCCTTCACTCTATTCACCTTACAAGAATAGTAACCACATTCCTCTTTGGTTAAAAGGTTGATTGGAATGTATCGCGTGACTTACGTGTAGGAAAAATGAGGAGCGAATTTTGACTGACCTTTGCCGCGATCACATTACAATAACATTTCCTTTTCAAGACTCGACGAAGGTGTGATCTGTAGTCGTTATGGTTTCAACCAATGAGTTTAATTTTTAGTAAATGAGTTTAATTTTTAGTTTTTCTTTCTCGCCTATCTCAGAGTACTATTGTATAGTATACGCTGAACGCTGTAGATTTAATATTTTTTTTTTACGAATATAGCATTCCTAATATATATTGATTATTCAAGTGCTTCTCAGGTATCACTTTGTGTCAACTACATCTTTCAGAGATACCTCGCAAGTTCTTGAAGTTGGAAGCCGCGCTGGAATTTTTCAACTGCCTATTCGATGACGAGCTCGAGAACTTAGACGATCCTGATCTTTTCATATTGCCACCGGATGAAGACTCTAATTTGAGTGACGAAGAACACATCAAATATGAAGCTTTGAATGAGGATCGTCCTCAAGATGTTTGTGGCCAGATTGACCTGATGATTAACAATAAAGATGATGAATCGACTCTTTCAGATGACTGAATTCCCGATTCGGACGAAGTTAAAAGGAGAAGCATACCCTCATGTTCTGCTCCAAAAGCAATGAAGCGAAGACAAGAACCCAATCCCAGATGTAAAAAGGATGCAACGATAGATAATGATCTTTCAGGAAAATGCCTCGAAAAGCTGGCTGAAAAATTTTCCGATCTTGAGGCAATGGACCATCTAGAGTTATTTCATAAAATACCTTATGAATTATGTGCAACATCTAGTTGAGATGACAGCGTTGTATACGCTACAAAAGAGGCAGATATTAACACTTAGCTGCGATGAAATTCTTCAGTTCCTAGATCTACTTCTTTTGAGCGATTACCACACGATGGCTACAGAGGACCTATATTGGAGTAATTCTAAATACACATGTGTTACAATCTTTCCTAAGATAATGGATAGGGCACGCTTTCGTCAGCTTAAAAAGTACTTTCCTCTTGTTGACAACAGTAAGGATGTTTAAACGGATGATAAACTAGAAAAGATATCGCCAATATACGATTAATTGTGTAGAAACTTGATTCAGTTTGGAGTTTTTCACGATAAACTCAACATTGACGGATCAATGGCACTGTATTACGGACATCATTCTTGTAAGATGCTTATTCGCGGAAACCCCATCAGATTTGGTTGCAAAATTTAATGATATGCTCATCTAATGGGTATCTATATAGGATGGTAATTTACTTAGGGAAACAGGATAGTGTCAAAGCAGAGGCTCTACTAGGATCAAGGGTAGTTTAAGCAAGACCAGGACCGCGATCTCATCTACCAGTTCACCTTAGAAAGACAGATAAACACTGTCTCGTCGCTTGCACCCAAGGACGTTGCGCATTGTGCAAGAAGAATGTTTGAAAGCAGTGCATTTCCTGCAAAAAGCAGTTGAATACATCTTGCTTCCCTCCGTACCAAGGTCAATAAGAGAAAAATGTATCCTTCCGAAACGAAATGTATAAATGTATGTAATTGAAAACAAAATTATACCTCCTTTTGAATTGATTGCAAAAAATAACTTACCTTTCGGAAAAATACCACTATTTGCTTCATCTCAAACGCCAATGTTCCCTAATAGGAACATCCTCAAAATCATACTTAGGACTTTTTCCCGTCAATTAAGGTCTAGAACAGATAATTATACTAGCAGTAAAATAAGCCATTTAAGCGAAAAAATGAAATACAAATTTAAAAAATGAATTGCGGTGTTTCAAAGATTAGCGTTTTGACAATATTGTTGTTGTGTGTCTCCTGAACTGTGAAAGACGAGATCAGGCCCAGTGATCTGAAGTAGGACAGACACAGAAGAAGAATACAGGTTTTATTATTTTACAAACACACAAATTGATCACTGGTGAAGCCATAGGGGGTGCAGCTATCCACTTTTTGGTGGGGAACCACTTGGGCGTGAGTCTGACTTCTTCCTCGGACATCACATACAACCAGCCCTAGGTCAGTAGCCCTAGTCGGGAATTGAGCCACGAACCCAAAGCGTGGGAGCAGAGTGCTTTATCCACTACACCGCTTGGGCGATCGTTTTGACAATGTTTTGCAATTATATTTGCACATCTTTGCCAAAATTTTAACGCATCTCATTTATTGAAGAATTGAAACAGTACCCAAAATGTTAAAGGCCATACTGCTGCTTCAAACTTTTATTTGCAGAAAATAAAAACTGAAGCGTTATGAGATTCTATTCGAAGAAAACATTCAGATTTAAATGTTTGTGTAGCCAGTTAGGTAGTTGGACTTACGTCGCACAACGGGCTATTGGTGAAGGCCGAAGATCAGTCTCGGAATCAAAGGCTGGTGTTAAAATTAACGTTACACTGGAACAACACAACTGGCAACTAACGACGGTACGGGTATGGGATGTGTGGTATTTTAAAATAACACCGCACCGGAGCAACACAACGGTTTATTGACAACGGTTCGTCTTCACTCCTGAAGGGGAGTTCTTCCTCCGAGGACAACACCACGTAAATTTTAACCACTGTCAGATGAAGAGCCAACGCTGAGCTGGTTGGAGGACATTTGATTTAACGTGTACCAGGCCTCATGTATACGAAGTCTTGGTTTAGATTCCAACTCGCAACCCTCTTGTAGCCAGTCTGTTGCTCTTGCAACCGGGGTACAGCGGTCCATTATGTACAATAAGCCCCATGTGAAAAGAAGCTAACTGTGCTCGACAGTACCTCATGTTTTCGACGGATGTAATGAGAACAAGCTCCCAAGTACACGTCGGTCTTTGTTTGGATCCAGTTTAGAAACCGAAACACTCTGGTTCCTATTCTGACACTCTTCCAATCGAGGTACCGTGTACATTAAGACTTTGGAGTTAAGTTTACTAATTGTGCTCTTATTAAGTTAGGACTGTTCTAATCACTTTACTCGCAGAAAACTAAAATTGAACTTTTTAGCAAATTCCTTTCAAAAATACTTTATTGAATTAGGGCCTTACTCTATTTGTTGAAGACATTCTTCAACACCATTATTGGGGATGAATCACAGCAACAAGAGAAGTGCAACCACATGCAACAAGAATGCTTTTGTAATCCAAATAATGGTAGTTATTTATCTGAATTAACGTCGCACCGGCACAACACAGCGGGCTTTTGGTGACAGTCTGGGGTCAGTTCCAAAGTGAATCCGATAAATGGATCTATCATTAATCAAAAAAACCTTGTGCAATACTTTCAGTTCCAGACTATAGAATTTCAACAAGAAAAAAACTGTATAGAAACCGTATCTCGGATAAAATGAAAGAGAAATTGAATGTAATAATGTGGTTTGAGCATTAAGGGTTTCATAAAACTGGAAATTGCATGTTTGAAAGGGATTTCGTTTTCACCATGTCTGCGTCTTACGAAATAAAAGGATGAGATTCAGTTTGTAATATACCATTGTGTAAAATAGAAAAAACGTAGCACAAAAGCAAATCATTACCAGGAACTTCCAAAGGCTCCGTTACTTCAATAAGGCATATGTTCGCTATTTTCAGATGCAGCCTGTAAAATTACAATCTAGAGAAATATGAAGATCTTTGTCGCCTGATCTCTGGCAAAAAATGACTAGAAAATTATAATCTGTACCTATTCGTGTTTTTATATGCATTGAAGACAAATTTTAACACTATTGTCTCGCTCTATTGACTATTTATCAGATCTGTTTCTTTCCTTCCTGGTATTTTGTTGATTTTTCAACCTTCCTTGGTGGTAGTCGCAACGAGGATGTTTCTTGTCAAAGGGAAATTGGATAGTTAAAAGGAATGTATATGTAATAATTTTGCTATAAATAGATTTTAAAATTGAATAATATTTTCTCGGGGGTTGATGTATGGTACAATAATATTTCACTTCAACAAGTAGCGGCTTCAATGAAGCGTTCTGTTTTATCTCTTATTCCAACCTTTTTGACTTTTTCTTTGCATCGACTGTATCACATATTTTTGCAGTCGACAATGTTTTTGTAAAGAGATTGAACAAATAAAATAAATGATTTTCAAATTTTCAAGTCGGTTACTCAAAAACAAGTTCAGTCACCTCAGCTCACTTCAACAAGTTAGCAGCTTCAAAGAAGTGTTCTATTTCATATCTTATTCTAGCTTTCCAAACTTTTTTGCTTTATCTTTGCATCGACTGGATCACATATTTTTGCAGTCGACAATATTTTTGTAAAGAGATTGAACAAATAAAATAAATGATTTTCAAATTTTCAAGTCGGTTACTCAAAACAAGTTTAGTCACCTCAGCTCACTTCAACAAGTTAGCAGCTTCAAAGAAGTGTTCTATTTCATATCTTATTCTAGCTTTCCAAACTTTTTTGCTTTATCTTTGCATCGACTGGATCACATATTTTTGCAGTCGACAATATTTTTGTAAAGAGATTGAACAAATAAAATAAATGATTTTCAAATTTTCAAGTCGGTTACTCAAAACAAGTTCAGTCACCTCAGCTCACTTCAACAAGTTAGCAGCTTCAAAGAAGTGTTCTATTTCATATCTTATTCTAGCTTTCCAAACTTTTTTGCTTTATCTTTGCATCGACTGGATCACATATTTTTGCAGTCGACAATATTTTTGTAAAGAGATTGAACAAATAAAATAAATGATTTTCAAATTTTCAAGTCGGTTACTCAAAACAAGTTCAGTCACCTCAGCTCACTTCAACAAGTTAGCAGCTTCAAAGAAGTGTTCTGTTTCATATCTTATTCTAGCTTTCCAAACTTTTTTGCTTTATCTTTGCATCGACTGGATCACATATTTTTGCAGTCGACAATATTTTTGTAAAGAGATTGAACACATAAAATAAATGATTTTCAAATTTTCAAGTCGGTTACTCAAAACAAGTTCAGTCACCTCAGCTCACTTCAACAAGTTAGCAGCTTCAAAGAAGTGTTCTGTTTCATATCTTATTCTAGCTTTCCAAACTTTTTTGCTTTATCTTTGCATCGACTGGATCACATATTTTTGCAGTCGACAATATTTTTGTAAAGAGATTGAACACATAAAATAAATGATTTTCAAATTTTCAAGTCGGTTACTCAAAACAAGTTCAGTCACCTCAGCTCACTTCAACAAGTTAGCAGCTTCAAAGAAGTGTTCTATTTCATATCTTATTCTAGCTTTCCAAACTTTTTTGCTTTATCTTTGCATCGACTGGATCACATATTTTTGCAGTCGACAATATTTTTGTAAAGAGATTGAACAAATAAAATAAATGATTTTCAAATTTTCAAGTCGGTTACTCAAAACAAGTTCAGTCACCTCAGCTCACTTCAACAAGTTAGCAGCTTCAAAGAAGTGTTCTGTTTCATATCTTATTCTAGCTTTCCAAACTTTTTTGCTTTATCTTTGCATCGACTGGATCACATATTTTTGCAGTCGACAATATTTTTGTAAAGAGATTGAACACATAAAATAAATGATTTTCAAATTTTCAAGTCGGTTACTCAAAACAAGTTCAGTCACCTCAGCTCACTTCAACAAGTTAGCAGCTTCAAAGAAGTGTTCTGTTTCATATCTTATTCTAGCTTTCCAAACTTTTTTGCTTTATCTTTGCATCGACTGGATCACATATTTTTGCAGTCGACAATATTTTTGTAAAGAGATTGAACACATAAAATAAATGATTTTCAAATTTTCAAGTCGGTTACTCAAAACAAGTTCAGTCACCTCAGCTCACTTCAACAAGTTAGCAGCTTCAAAGAAGTGTTCTATTTCATATCTTATTCTAGCTTTCCAAACTTTTTTGCTTTATCTTTGCATCGACTGGATCACATATTTTTGCTGTTACCGATATCTTTGTGAAGCGATTGGACAAATAAGTAAATGATTTTCACTTTTTCAAATCAGTTTCTCAAAACAAGTTCAGTCTACTCAGTTCACTTCAACAAGTAGCATCATCTTCAATGAAGTGTTCTGTTTCATCTCTTATTCCATTTTCCCAAACTATGTGTCTTTTTCTTTACTTTACATCGAGTGAATCGCATATTTTTGTTGTCACCAATATTTGTAGTAAAGAGATTGAACAAATAACGGATTATCACTTTTTAAAATCAGTTACTCAAAACGCCCAGGGTCAAAAATAACTATAAGCTCACTATGACGATCAACACACCTTGTTGGAGTGAAATCGATTTCGAAAATCTTCCACCCACCTGACGAAAAGAAATCAATTAGTCCTGCCTCTTCCAGAGCAAACAGTAATATTTATGATTCCGAAATGATTTACATGGGAGCAGAGCCCCTTTTATGGGCCACGCTTCCTAACGATCGGGGATAAGACTTAAAACTGTGCGACGTTGTCGTCCCTTTGTCTCATATTTCTTCTCCCACACAACGATGCCTTTAACGATTTTCGTTAAGTTAAAAGTAGCGAAGACCGCCTCGACATCTGTTGGATTTCGAAAGATCCGTCTCGGACCCGTTGTGGGAATTTTCAGTATCTTCTCAACATTAATCTACTGCAAGTTTGTTAATTATTCCGATGGCATAGCTTTAACACAACTGACGGCATCGAAATCCAAGTCTCCACTCAAATAAGGGCACCAACTCACCTAAAAAAAATGTATTTTCTTCTAACGATGTAGTCACGTTGTCTCATATTTAGTTATCCTCACATAAACACCTTTCACCCTACAACTTGTTTCGATGAGATAATCTTGATTATCAAGATCTGATCAATTTTATAGATGCGCGAAATCTAATCAAGATGTCGTCAATTTTCTTATTAGAGCGATATAAATATCTGGTCAGTTTTCTGTTAGTCAAAAGAGACAGTGAGATCTTCGTGGATGATTTATGTCGTCCGTAAAGGTCTAATCAGTTTTGGTAGTGACGAGATACCAGACGAAGAGGATTGAAAAAATCTTGATCGACAAGATATCTCACCTTTTGAAGATAATTGACCAGATCTTGATCTTGACATCACCAAAAAATAGACAGTATCTTAGTGACGAGATATCTCGTCATAAAAAACAATCTGACCAGATTTTTATTTCGCCATCATCTGCAATAATTGGTAGCAACTTCATGACAACTACTAGACATCAAGACATTGGCAATTTTCCTATTAGGGCGTGATTAAAATCTGGTCAGTTTCCTTCTAATGAAAAGAGACGATGCGATCTAGATGTATGATATATCTTGTCAATCTAGACCCGATTAGTTTTGCTAGTGACAAGCTAAGACATCGAGGATATCTTCATATCTGTTGTATTTACGAGATCCATCTGGCGCCCGTTCCTCAAATCTTCAAAATCTTCGTAAAATATAATGTGTTTCAAGTTTGGTTATTACTTCGATGTGAGGATGGATGTTTGGGTTTTTATTGCAAGTTCGGTAATTACTACGAAGACATGTGGTTAACACAGTGGGATATATCAAACTCACTCTCTGTGGTACTCAAAGAAGGATCTCTCCCTAAAAAAACATAATTTTCTTCCAAACTCCAACCTAGACTATGACATCTGTAGATGAATGTCTATATAATTTTCGATGCATTTACTTGTGCTGCGCATTAAACCTCCTGATTGCTCGTTGGCATGACGAGGTATCCTGTCATTAGCAAAACTGACCAGATCTTGATGGACAAGATATCCCACCATTCGAAGAGGACTGACCAGATCTTGATCGACAAGATATCTCAGCATTCGAAGATAACCGACCAGATCTTGATCATCACCAAAAAATAGACAGTATCTTAGTGACGAGATATCTCTTCATTAAAACACAATCTGACCAGATTTTCATTTCGTCATCATCTGAAATATTTGGTAGCAACTTCATGAAGAGAATGAGTGGATATCTTGGTCGTTGGAATGGTGGGATATCTTGTCCATCAAGATCTGGTCAGTTTTGCTAATGACAGGATATCTCGTCGTTAGCAAAATTGTTCAGATCGTGATGGACGAGATATCTCGTCGAAATTACTCGGAGGGTTGGATCACTCACTCGGCTAAAAGAGAAATAGTTTATTTTATTGGACCTTTTCAGAGGTTCTCACGCATATATTCCTTCTTTTACCTAGAAACTTCTCATCGTGACTTCAATAGATTATCCGATTCTTTCAAAAAATCGATGATGTTATTAATTTATTATGTACGTTTGAGAGTGAGGCTATACGCAATGTGGATATCTAGTGACGCACAAAGGGGTTAATTCTGATTTGCGTCGCTACGCGGGAATAAATTACTTGCGACAAAAGCAAGTTACATAAACCTTGTTATGTGTTTCGCGATTGGTAAGTTTGGGTTTCTCGTGACGCAAGGGCCTTAATTTGCCAAGCTGCGCCAAACAGAAGACATGTAACATGTAAAAAAATGCTGTGAAATTGGTTAAAATTGATTGAGGAATAAAATGGGTGAAAGTATAGAACTATAGCTTAGGTGTCACGCGACACCCATGTTTACTTAAGGTTCTTAAGAATTTTCCATGTCAGCCCATGGGGGAAAATGTCTCTGGAGTATCTCTGGTACCTGAAGCCCGTATATTCTTCAAGGAGACGTGGTCCTGAGGGAGACACGTTTAGCTAATCTTTGAAATCCGCGACTCAAGTTAATCCGTTTGAAGTTTGTTGATTATTTATTAGAACACAAGGGGGGTGATATGAAAGTCGGAATTGTTTGGACGACCTCCCTCCAAAACAATTCGGATTTTTTTTTAATTCGTAGACACAAGACGATTAAATTTTATGTTTTCTGTATCTGCTATTAGTTATGCCTCTCGAATAAGCTGTGAGAAATGGTATTTATTTTATTTAATGTAATTTGGGCGCAACAAAACTGACTATTGGCGACGGTCCGAGATCAAACCCGAAGGGAAAGATCCAATCTGAGGAATGATTTATTTTGTTCAAAATTCAGTTTCTTTTATTTTCTATCGTTTCGGGCAAACAATTCATGAAAACCATTCGTTGGATTTCTGAAGGTCCATTAGACCAATTGTGCAAATTTTCAGAATCCGAGAGCAAAATTATTCTGTTGGAATGCTTATTATTTATATGCGTCTTCAACACGGCGGGGCACATCGAGCTTCAATTATCCCTCAATCGAACAAGGACACCCGTCCAAAACCATTTGGAGTATCCTTCATAACCACACCCCAAACTGTATGGCCATCCGTAACAACAAAACGAATCAGTTGTCCCATCCTGTGTGCTACGTGTTGAGCCACTCGACTAATCTATGCAGAATGATTTCTTTATTTTTTAAATTCGCCTTTACGTCACTACACAAAATAATTCATTCATAACAAAAGGAAGTTGCAAAGTCCTTGGAATCTGTTGGATTTCCGAAGATCCGTCGGTCTAGTTGCGTGAATCCCCAGAATCCTCCAGCAAAATTAATCAGTTTGAAGTTTGTTAATTACTCCGGCAACACGGCGTTAACACAAGGGGAGATATCAAACTCCGACTCTCCCCCACTCGAAAAAGGACAACCCTCCAAAAAGACTCTCTCTTCCTTCAAAGCCACCCCCTCCAGACTGTGTTGACATCCGCAGATGCAAAAACGACGATTCAATTTTACGTCCTCTATTTGTACTGAGCGTTAAGCCGCTCGAATAAACTCTGAGGAATGGTTTCTTTTGCTTAATTCGGGCTCTGTTTTATCTTCTGTCGCTACGAGCAAATAATTAATTCTTAGCGAAAGCAAATGACACAGAAACAAAACTCTTCGCTACTGGAGATTAAAAAACAGTAAAACAATGACTTAGATATAATTAAAATTCTGTATGAAGTGACAAATGCAGAGCAGAAGCTTAGATATGGAGAAATATTTTTTGCGTCTTCTTTTTACATGTGTGCTTAGGTCTCGCTTTTTCGTTCTTTTGTGCGTGCAATGTGCTTTTGTTGTTGCGACTGAATAATACTCGCACTGGGTTTTTGTTTTGGTGATGAGAAGATTCGCTTTGTCTTTAGCACAGGGATCTAATTACTAAAAATGCCTTCCGATATACCAAATCTGGAGATAGCAACAATGCGAACGTTTGAAACGTTTCCATTAATGGCGGCGTTATCAGTAGCGTTATTACTCAACTCCAGATAATAGCGATGGAACTCTTTCCAAGGCGAAACCGTTTTTTATCCAGAATTATGAAATAATGCAACAATGCGATTCAACGATGAATCACCAGTGAAATTAAGCATTCTTTCTTTATGTTTATTCATTATGAACACAAATGTAATTTTGTTTGATAATGAACAAGCCTTTTTTTATTTTTATATTTGATATTTTCATCCCATTTCACCATTGTATTTTCAACTTCCACGTTTGCATTTAAAGCTATCTAATTGATACTATATATTAATCAGTACTTTGTTAACCAATTGAGAGTGGGTATGTGGTTCATTATCTCACTATAATGTAACGAATCGTAACTATTGATTAAAAAAAATCTTTCCAGAGAAGGTGAGGCAAGTATCAAACCAACATCGGTACGAGATTCACACAAAGGGCTACTGGCGACGGACCGGTATCTAACCTAGAAAGGACAGATACATGGATAATACCACATAATTTTGATTCATGGCCAGATTACAACGGTACAACTAAAGTGGCAGCCAACTTTCCAGCATTCCATTCTCCAAAAAATTTGATACTACATGACAAATAAAATTTATTCGCAACCAAACTTTCAAGGTTTGCTGCATAAATGCATTAGAATTAAAAGTCCGTATAAGGAAAAGTTGGACAAAACCGGGTCCCAAAATGTGTTTTTTTCTTTATTTTATAAATATTTATTTATAACAATAAATTAGTAAAGTGGCCTTACTATACTGAGGAACACACGTGGGTTTAAAAATCAAGAAACATAAGTAATTTTGAATTTAATGTGTTTGAAATGTATAGTAAATTAAGTCTCAGAAGTCTGTTTTAATGCTGAACTTCTTTTTCTACAGTGCTTTGACAGTTATTTGCTTAGAAGCCTTAAACAGTTTGATTTAGGTTTTTATTTTCTGTTTTTTTTCCTTGTTTTCCAAACTCCAATTCCTACCCGGTCCTATCCGAATGCTAGGTCCAAGTTTTATTCCACAACGCCATTAATCAGAAAAGAAGTCTTAGTAAAGTTCAAGCATGAAGCAAAACGTGGTTTAATAATTTAAAATAATAGCTTTAAGAGGTGTCATCAGACGTTGTACTTACTTAAAATAAATCTTCAAGCAATTTCAAAGTACAGAGTAAAATCGGTGGAGCAAAAATCAAACATTTTCTGCTCCAATTTTATAAAACATCGGCATCGACAAACACATAATCTACACTGACTTTCATTCAACCCCAAATGACACATCAGCTCTTATCAGACAGATAGCAGTAATAACCTAGTCAAAACTGCCGGGTCAAGGTTTCATCCGCCTACCCGGTTTTGTCCAACTTTCCCCTATGTATGCATTTATGAATATCACTGATTTCAAAAGAATATTCTTTAAGTATGCTAACTTGGTAATTTTAGTTAACGTCGTACTAGAGCAACACAACGGGCTATTGACGACGGTCCGGGATCAGTCCCTTATGGGAAAGATCCGTGGACAACACCTCGTAATTTTGAACCACGGTCAGATGACGAAGCAACACCTGAGCTGGCACCCTACTCTCCAAACTTCCACACCAACCCAACATGATGACTTTCGGCCACGCCAGATTTAAGGTGCACCAGCTGCCTCCACATCATACGTTTACAAATATTCATGCCCGGACCCGGATTCGAACCAGGAACCTTCCGATCTAGAGGCTAACACCTTAACCACTATACCGGTTGGGCGGCTCTCTTTAAGTATGACGGTGAATTATTTTCCCACTGGACCAACGAAGAGAACGGGCTATTGGCAACGCTCCGGGATTAACTCCGAAGGGAAAATTCAGAGGACACCTGTAACTTTGAATCACGGTCAGACGTCTACGTTCCCGATATTGGTAAGGCAATTTGGCACTTGAGCGTATAGGCACATTGAGATGAGTAACCCTCCGGTTTACAGTCCGTTACTCTTCCTCCCGGGCTACCATGCCGACCAACCGGTATAGTGGTTAAGGTGTTAGCCTCTAGATCGGAAGGTTCCTGGTTCGAATCCGGGTCCGGGCATGGATGTTTGTAAACGTATGGTGTAGAGGCGGCTGGTGCACCTTAAATCTGTCGTGGCCGAAAGTCCTCACGTTGGGTTGGCGTGGAAGTTTGGAGAGTGGGGTGCCAGCTCAGGTGTTGCTTCGTCATCTGACCGTGGTTCAAAATTACGAGGTGTTGTCCTCGAATCTTTCCCTTAAGGGACTGATTCCGGACCGTCGTCAACAGCCCGTTGTGTTGCTCTAGTACGACGTTAACTAAAATTACCAATTACCTACATATGTTCAGATGCAACACGATATAGCTGCCCTTCAGGTTAACCTTACATGGACGCTACTCGGTATTCATAAAGTGGGAGATTGATAGAGCATTATCCCTATTTATTCGTTCTATCAATTATAGATTTATGGCCAGGCTTGTGTTAGGCTATAATTGGGAGGACGAATAAAAAGTAGCGATTGTCACTTGCGGGAAATGATTGGCGTTGTTGCTATTCAGTCAAAAGTGAGAGTAATTTCCTCATGTTTTCTGAAGGCATCATACAAAAAGCACACACAGCTCGAAATTGATTTCAAATGCAACATACTCTCTGTAACAAAAATAATCGACGCACCAAGAAGGAATCATCCGATCGCTTTGAAATTTCGTATGCAAAATGTCTTGACCAAATATGCAAATGATTAAAATTTGGTGTCAAATGAATGAATAGTGTGATCTCCAGCGCATCGGAACTGCTCATCCAGCAGATGTATATAAGGAGTTGATCTTGAACTGCTGTTAAAAATTTCTGCTGCATTGCGATTTAGGATAACTTTCAACGAGTGAAAAAATGCTTCGCAGCAGGATTCGAGCTCAACACGAACAACTTTCAGAGTTTGAACGACGTCGTATCATTGGATTGAAAGAGGCAGGTTGGGCAAATCGGAGAATCGCTCGTCATGTGAGTCGAAGCGATGCGGCGATTAGAAGATGCTGGCAAGAGTGGGTGGACAGTGGTAAATTTCAGCCTCATGATGGTAGCGGTCGACGTAGGGCCACAGCAGATTGCGAGGACTGAGTGATTGTCAGATCAGCTGTCATACTGCCTGATTCATCGTTATCAACCATCAGTCGTGAGACCCACACACGTGTGTCCACCATGACCATTCACAGACGGCTGAGAGAGCGAAATCTACGCTCGTACCGACTGTTACGCCACCTGCCACTCACGCCTGCACACTGTCGAGCCAGATTACAATGGTGCTTGGCTCGATCAGGCTGGAATGATGCTGACTGGGGACGTATAGTCTTTAGCGACGAATTCCGCTTCCAACTGTGTCCTGACGATTATCGAAGACGGGTCTGGAGACGCCCAGAGCAGCGTGCCGTTCCTGCTTTCACTATTGCACGCCACACGGGCCCTCAACAAGGAATTGTGGTCTGGGGTGCCATTTCCCTTGATAGCCGGACCCCTTTGGTCGTCATTAGAGGTACACATACTGCACAGCGGTACGTTGACGACATTCTGAGACTTGTTTTGCTACCGTTCCTTTCGTAGTACCCTAGGCTTATTATTCACCAAGACAATGCCAGACCACATACAGCACGTGTTGCTATGAACTGTCTTCAAGCTTGTCAAACACTTCCTTGGCTAGCCAGATCACCAGATCTCTCTCCAATCGAGCATGTATGGGATATGATGGGAAGGCGACTGCATCCGGTAGGGAATGTTGATGACGTAGTCCGACAATTGGAGCAAATTTGGCAAGAAATACCGCAGGAGACCATCCGGGAGCTTTATCGGTCTATGCCATGCCGCGTGGCAGCTTGGATCCAGGTTAGAGGCGGGCCAACACCTTATTGAGCTCGTTACTGTAACTCTGAAATAAATCATTGAATTGTTCTGAAATTTTAATCATTTTCTATTCTGTACATAATTGTCCTATCCACCAATTTTTGTCTCCTTCTTGGAGCGTCGATTTCTTTTGTTGTTGTTGTTGTTGTCGTATGTTCTTCTGGGATGCATATGAAAATAGTGGTGAACAGAAACATTCAAGACAATACAGAAGAAGAATATTTTTTATTATAACAAACGATGATCCCAGCAAAGAACAGAAGGTGTGCGCTGCTTTCCTTTCAAGACGGGAATCCATTCCAGGCGAAAGTCCGACTTCTTTCCCAGGTTTTACATCCATGCCTTATCCGGGATTCGAACCCGGGCCCACTCGGTGACAACCGAGGATCATAACCACCATACTGGCTGGGCGGCATTTCTTTTGTTATAGAGTGTATTTAAGAATTTGTTAATTTTGTGTAGGACCCAAAATGGTATTCTACTTCTGAATCCCCTCTTTTATTATTATTATTCCCCTTCTTATGAAATAGACGTATCGTGATCTCCGATTCATGCCCTTTTTCCAAATTGGACGTTTTAAAGATCAAATGGTATTTGAATAAAGCACGATTCCTAGTGCTAATTGACGAGCGTGGATGAAAAACATTAATGTGAGCTACGATGGTCAATCGGCCCATGAATGCTCCCAAGCCCATGAGATTTATCTTTCTGACGGTGCCTCCATCCACATGGTACGTCTTTTTAATCAGAAAGACGATGTCGTGTTCAAACTGTCGAGTTGACTTCTAGAAAACAAGGCAATTCTTGTAGTTCACTCGTCATCGGCTACACTCTCCAAACAAATATTTTAACCTTTCTTTGAAATTAGAAGGATTAATTAACATACGGCAGCAGTTGCAAACTATTATTTTTAGAAGCAACTAATAAGAAGAACCATTCTTGAAGGAGTCACGAAAATTCTTGTAGCCTACTCTTCATCGGCATCTCTGTACGGACCAATGCCTTTACCACTCTTTCTCAAATTCGGTAGTTAGAAGGATGAACTAACCTACGGTAGCAGTTGTACACTATTCCTTTCAGAAGCAACGCACTAGATGCCCCATCCTGACCATTATGGACAGATACGATCAATGCCTTGAAAGAGAAGAATCTTCCATGAAGACATTTTAAGAGATAAAATATGAGATCTTTGTTCTCCCAAGCGTGAGAAATGCATAATTTAATTTTTAGTCTGCTCAGATTTTTATCTGCATGATAAAGTCGGAAAGCATTAGGGATAAGCTTTCCCCCTTTTCATCATTGGCGACTCAAGCCACTTCTGACCTGAAGACTCGTGTCATAAATCTGGAAAACGCTATTTTCTTTGACTTTAAATGCCTATAAAGCCATTGAAAGGCACGCATGGTTTGTGTGCAGCAGTTCGTGCAGTACCTTTCTTTGGTGATATGAATAATTTTATAGCACACTAAATTTGTGGATTCTGACGTTATCGGAAGGGGAGCGTTATATTGGTGGATGTGCCTTTGTCTTTGGCTGAGGCGGCAGCTTTACGCGTTATTAATCGGTGTGGAATATTTTCTAAACTGGTTATCCAAGATTTAGAGGGCGATTGTAATTGAAGATCCAGCAATGTTCTACCAGGTTCAGTTGTTGAATTGGATAGATGAGTGATTTAGAGGGATATTGTAATTGAAGATCCAGCAGTGTTCTGCCAGATTCAGTTGTTGAATCGGATTGACGAGTGATTTAGAGGGCGATTGTAAATGATCCAGCAGTGTTTTACCAGGTTCAGTTGTTGAGTTGGATATATGAGTGATTTAGAGGGCGATTTTATTTGAAGATCCAGTTGTATTCTTTTAGGTTGCAATTTTGCTGTTGACAAGCCTTATATAGCCAAGATATTGCTTATTATTTTTATGATGACGATATCAAGATCAGTTAGTTTCTTTCTTATAGATATCTTATAGGTATATATAGAGATATATTTCCTTCTTTAGAGATATCATGTACATCAAGATCTGCTAATGGTTTCGCTAAGGACAAGATAGACAACCACAAAGAAGAAGAAGGCATAATGAGTCGCAACGTGCAGAAGGCATAAATTCGCATTGTACAAACAATGCAAAGGGGAAATTATAATTAACCACGTAATGAAACTATAAACTTTATTTCAATAAAAAACGTCTGAATTAAACGCCTTTTCAAAGCACAGTTTCCTTACTAAACACATAATGCACCATGTCTTAATGTTCCTGGAGTTATCCTGGTAGTAATACGGGAATTATTATAGGAATAGTGTAGTGAACTTAGTGGGCTATCCTGAACTAATGTAGTTACCCGAAGTTCTTCGACTCCAGAATAAACACACTAGTTACATATTTCAAATATTTTCAGTTTTCCAGTCTGCAACCGTATTAATTTACCGGTTTACAACGTTTTCTATCGAGTTTCAGCTTTTCTTAGTTAACGTTCCAACACTTGGTATTCATTGTAGAATTTTAGCATTAAAATTTTCGATCTATTGAACTTGCTTCTTTCTCATTTAAGACTTCCTTCTCTTAAGAAGCTTCTTCATAATGGGTGTGGGCGCCACCTGAAAAAGACTAGCACATACAACGAATGTATCTTTAACAATGCTAGGTCTAATCATAGCGGAGTTAGTGTAGGACTAGTGTAGTGGAGTTAGTGTAGTCGTTATGAATTAGTGTAGTTACTTGAAGGACTTTTATTCCAGAATGATTTAACTAGATACATATTTCAAATAACTTTTCTTATGCATATGCATTAATTACAGAGTACATTTTCCATTTAGCGTCAGTGTTGTTTATGAGTTATATATCCTGGTGGTTGTGGCACGAAGTATCTCGTCATTAGCAAAACTAACCAGATCTTGATAATGTATCGTCCTAACACCGATTGTCTAATCCAGAGGTCGGCAAACTTAAGAAAGGGCCACATCGTAAAAAATTTAGGATTGGCTGGCCATGTAGAAAATTCAAAGATATTTACATAGGTAATTCAACTCATAGATTAACAACAAAAAATAGAGTCAAACTGATTCCATTTCAAATTGTACTGTGTTAGAGTTTTCTCGACTTCCTTGAAGATATCTTTGCTTACAGTTGTTACATGCTGACTATGCATCGAAGCTAATACTTCGGCTACATCAAGATCAGTATTGATCCCTGGAATTAATACATGCAATTGGGCAGTATCAGTAATGTCTGTCGACTCATCAAGAGCCAAGAAAAATCACATGACATTTTTTGACGTCTCTTAATTGACTAATGTTGTAGCTCTCGATGTCCTCAACTCTTCTAACAGTTGTTCTCGACGAAAAAAAGACTGGCAGATTGAAACAAATCCTTTTCCTCTGGGTACATTTCTTCGGCTGCCACAAGCAAACGTGATTTAATTAATTCACCATCGGTAAATTGTTTTGCTTTCCTGGCTGATAACTGAGAGAACTGGCAACACTTGTTTTACGGAAACGACAGACGATATTATGTGAATATTTAAAGCCAGTAACGCCACGTGCGGTCATATTCACAACTTATCAAGTCGACTATAGACCGTTGCTTTAGGAAGCATAATTGGATTTATTTTTAAATGTTTTGCGTAAAAAATAATATTAAAACGTGGGTTCGGATTGAAAACAGGTTGCGGACCGTAGTTTGACGAACCATAGTCTAATCTAATGGCATTGCTTCTTGTCTTCTAAGGACCATTGATGCTTGCGCCTGCCTCACTGCTGATGTCATAGGCACAATTCCCATTAGTAGAACTGGAAATCAGCTTTTGGACTCCGTACGGTTGAGACGTATCTAGCAATTCGAATATCTTTAGAAATTAAGCATTTTGTTTTGGTTTCCGTACTTCTAGTGTTAAACCCTCGTAAAAAGTGTGTGTAAAAATAAATATTGTTTTTATTTCGAAACAGATTGCATAAATTCGTCACACTGCATGAGATCATAACAAGAAAAATCTGACCAGTTATTGAAAACTGACCAGATCACAAAAAATAGGTGATATCTTGATAAGGAGATATCTCATCACTAGAAAACGAGGCCAGATCTTGAAGGACGAGATACCTCGTCAAAACCATTTTGAGAGTTAACGTTCCAAGAGTTAGTGTTAAAGTCAACCATTAAATGTTTCGAAATACGTAACTTGCTTCTTTCTCATTCAAAAGACCTCATTCCACAAACAAAAAAAAAAGAAGCTTCTCCCTAATGGTGCTGGCACCACCTGCGAAGGACTGGCACAGACAACGAACGCATGTTTAAGCGCACAGCAAAAAGGAAGGAATGCTTCGCGAAACCATTTCCTCCGAACCTAACATTCGAAATAATAGTTTTGCATTATACGGTTAACGATAGCCGAGTACTTTCACCAGTCTCTACATCTCTGTGATGATTTAAAGGGAACAAAAATAAAACAGACGAAAAAAAAAGATGACTTAGGCAAATGACGAAGTCACAAAATTCAAAATGAGTTTCCTCAAAAGTCTTCGGCGAGTGAAGAATTCCCAGATAATACTAAAGCGCTGCTGCATTGTTAACATCAAGTCACCAGCAGAGAACCTGAGAAAACTACCGCTTTTATTATACATGATTTCACGGCTGTTTTCGGAGCAAAACGGGAGAAAAACCAGAGGAAAGGGAAAGTTTATGCTAATATTAATATTTCAATTTTAAATTCTAAATGCTTCTTTTCTGAAAGACCAGCGGTTTTTTTCTGTCTTTTTGGCTTCCTTATTTCTTGGAAATACTACGGCAGAAGTACCGGTGAAAGGTACAGGTGTTATTTCTACGCTAGCTAGGATTGGAGTCTATTTCTTTTTACTGTTATTATTACGAAAGCGTATTCTTGGCAAACGAAGAAAGAAGGAATAAATTTGTGGAATTCCTCAAACGTGAAACATGAGCTAACGGAAATATACATTACGGTTTTTGCGGCAAGGCGGAATGTGTCCAAAAAGTATATTGATCTTCTCTTCTTTTGCGACTTCTGTATTTATTAAATTTTTTTGTGTGTTGAGTTTATTTTTGAGGCTGTGTCTGGTAGCGAATAATTTTGAAACAAATGCAGCCGAGAGAAAATGCAGATCGCTATTTTGGGAATAGAGAATTTGTAGCAGATTGCTTTCTTCGAGTGATAAATGTGGGAATGAAATATATTTCCTTTAACAAAACCCTTCCTTTTCTTTGTCGTAACGTTCCCCTTTTCAATTTCCTCTACAGTAGATTCTTTGACTAAGTATATAACGCAGTGTGTACACGTACGTTTTTATGTACAAATCCAAACTACTTTGATGAAATATTCGTAAATATGTAACATTAATTTCCCCCTTAAGCATTAAATCTGAAAGAGGCTCAGTTTCAACAAAATAAATTTGACCGAAGTGTATAAATTAGCATTACGATAATTAGCAGATGCGCTGTATCGATAACATTGTGAAGTGAGTATAAGATAGGGGAAGACGGGGTACAATGAAACAAAATTTACTAATTAATTTTTCCTATCCACAATTTTGCATGCACTAAAATATAATTAATTCATACTTTTATTTTGTATTTTACCCATCTAAATAAATTTTTATTTGGTTCTAAACAATATCTTTATGCTTGAAAAATAACAAAAAGTAAATGTCACATAGTGTTTCATTGTACCCCATATGCCGGGGTACAATGAAACACATACTGGGGAACAATGAAACACTCCAAATGATGCAAGCAATTTTCACCCCATATAGTTTGTTTTAGTCACATTTGACTTATTTAAATTTATGATTTCTCCAACAGAATACATTTCCTTATGTTTCAGTTCACCCTCCTTGATTAAAACATACCTAATCATTTATACAGATACTTCTTGTGTCACACATGTTATGTGTGGATATCTCATTCTTAGTACTTTGGTTATCAGCTGGAGCTGGAAAATAATCTGGATCATCGTCAGAGTCTGTAGGAGATAGTTTCTTTTGAAAACAATACTTTCTTAGTTTTTTCCTCTTTTTACTTTCTAATTGCTTAACAAGAGCATTTTTACTGGCGTGGTTAGAACAAAACTCTTTTTATTTTCTGTTTTCCTACTCTTACTACTTTTCTTGTACCAGTCTTAGGGTAAGGTTTTATCTCTTGAGGAGAAATATATTTCCTCACAGGTTGAGAGCTAGTGCATGGTGTGTGAACAGTTGCTGAACAATCTGCAGTCTGTGACTCTGATCTACTAATGGCAAGATCCACCACTTCTGGATTTTTGGGTTTTGTCTGTCTGGTCTTCAGTTTCATTAGTCAGCTCTTCAGTTTCATTGATCTGAATATGGAAATAATTTTTAGTAGGACTAGGCCTATCTGACATGTACGAACACAAATAATCTTCTTCACAAAACATTTCTCTATTAAAAGGCCATATTCCAGTCTCTGAAAAACCTTTTGTAATATTTAGTGGAGTGAAAGACTTACAATAAGCAATGCCAAGCAAAGAAGATATCTCATATATAGATTGTATGACTTGGATTACACAGCATCCAATCATTTGCAGCTAGATTGAAGACATTTTTAAGTGATTTGAACATAGTTTTGTCTAAAGGTTGCAATTTGTTACTGGTATGTGGGGCAGGGTTACAACAATTCTGTTATCTTTCGTAAAATTTAGACTTTATTTATATTAGTGACACCCAGTAATATGTTATTTTATATCAGTGATATTATATTTACCAGTGATATATTACTTCAAGTAAATGCATTCACCCGGGGCACAATGAAACATGTTTCATTGTACCCCGTCTGCAAGTGTTTCATTGTACCCCATACTGAGGTTACTAAATAAAAAAAATTTCAAACATCTAATATTTATTTTTTTAAATTTTGGTTTTGGAAGTATGAAGACAACAACACAAAGATAACAATGTATAGAAAAAATAATTATTACATATAACAACGAGGAAAAAGAAACAAAATTACTTTTAGTAAAGAAACTTACTTTCCATGGTGAAAAACCAATAATCTTCTATTGCTAAAGTTGTAGATGTGCGAATGTATCCAAATCACATCAGTAATTGGAACACATAGTTGCATAACATGTACATAAATTGCAACTTTCTGTGACAAATTTTACTGATTTTAGAAGTAATGTTTCATTGTACCCCTTGTTTCATTGTACCCCGTCTTCCCCTACATATCTTTAGCAAAAGTCGTACTACTTTGAAAAAACTTAGAAAGTACTTAATATATTAATACTTTATAAAGAATTAGTGAGAAATATACTGAGTTTCAATACATTATCACCAGACAATATGTGTACAAGTACGATGTTATTATAGATGTACTGTATAGAATACTTTCTATCAGATAAATACCACAAGATGTATATTGCGGTAGATGTAATAAAACCTTCAAGGAAATAAAATTTTAAGATTTGTTTTGAAAAGAGAGAAACACTGAAAACTATCAATAAAAGCCGTGAAATAGCATGATTAATAATTAATAATCAACTTTATATAAAACAGCAATTTGAAGTTTTATGATTCGATACAAGAGATATTTAGAAAGATATCGTTTTAAACCAGGAACTTTTTTTAATCTGGGGGGGGGGGGGGTTGCACACCTCAGCACGTGTGGAAAAAATCAGACAAATAATACAAGATATATGTTAAGGTGTAGAAATATATATATATATATATATATATATACTACAGTAAATTTCTAGTTTTATGATTCGATACAAGATGGTTCTTTAGAGCTACGAGATTTTACTTCCTCTTACCCAAATTACCTAGCATTATGCATATCGGTGTTACCTTAAAATTTAGTTTAGTGCCGGTTAACCAAATGGCACTAAACTAAACGTCGGTAAAACTAAAAACTGAAAAACGGTGACGTTTCGTCTACTTGACGTAGACTGATCAAAAAGGTGTTTATTTTGACGAATTTACTTTGGTATTCAGTATTTTTTAAAAATTAATGTTACACTGGAGCATGATGGTCACACAACGGGTTATTCGTGACGGTACGTGATCAACCACCGAAGGGGAAAATCCGAGGGCACCACATAATTGTGAACCACGATTAATGATCGTGGTTTACATTTTCATAGGTTCAATCGAATATGACAAGGTCACGCCTGAACTTGCATCCCACTCTCCAAATTCCACACCGCCCCAACATTAGGACATTTGAGGCCACGAAAGACTTAACGTGCAACAGACAAACCTAAAATTTTGGAGTTCATATTGGTGTAATAACTGAAATCGTGATTTCGAAAAACAAGTCAAATTAGGTCAGGTTAGGAATGCGTTCAGAAAAATCCGCAAAGTCTCGAAAACACTACCGTCACTTAAACTAAGGTAGACGAAGTTTTCATTGAAAAAATTATAAACATTAATGTACCCTACACTGCCAAAACGGTGAGTGATTAATCAAATTGTATGACGGAAGTACTTTTACAATCCTTTCTTCAAGATTACTCTGGAAAGAACTGTAATACTGATGGACAAGTTTGTCAAGATAAATACAGCATTGGAATCTATAAAACGTTTCAAATTATTTACTCTTAAACCCTCTGGTGATTGACTCTACGAGGTATCTCGTCATTTGAAAAACTAACCAAATCATGATGAATGAGATGTTACGCCAATCATGATCTCGTCTTCTTTCGTCATCAAAATAAAACTAACCAAATAGTTATTTCGCCATCGTTCAAAAATTGGCAGTATCTTGAAGATGAAATATCTCATTTTGAAGATCGGTCAGATCTTGATGAACGGTCAATGACTTCTATAATGTGAGAGGTTTTCACTGAAAACAAAAAAGTCCGACAGAAAACAACTAGGATTTTATATAAGCTCTCACATGATGCACATCTAGGTTACCTTAAAAAGTATTTCATATGAGTTTTGGCGACGTTTAATGTTTAATCTAAAAGCGTTGACGAATCAACTATCCAATATCCATTCAGCTGGTAGGTACTTAACTGTACTCTATTCCCTCAGACAACAAATGTGCAGGGTTTTCATTAAAGGTACGGGGAAAGAGTATGAAAATATCACATTCGAACTTATTCATGTGCACAAATAGAACATAAGTCATCAACGGGTCAGTACAGACTGCTTAACCGAGAATTAATTTTGTTAGATCACAATAGAACACCGAAACGGCTGTTCAAACCTCGGATCAAGCATTGTGAATACGGGTTTTTGTTGATCGTTGATACGCGATGTAACTTGGACTTATGAAAACGGTCGTAAGAGACAGAATCTGTTCTAAAGAGGATTGGGATAGCATTAGTTGAATTTACCATCGAATATCTAATTAAAAAATTATACTTGCTCAAAATACGTGACTGGGCTGCCTTCTAGAGGGAGTCGGATTCAATCAGCATCAGAGAAGGTTTCAGAGTAAAAATAACAAATTAATGGAAGCAAGTCGATAATAAAAATGGATAACAAATAATGAAGGAATAAGGTTATTCATCATCCATTCCCAAACAGGTATTAAAAAAAATTGTTTCATTGTGGAATTAATTTAGTCGCAAAAAGTCTAATAATATTTGCCCATGCCCATTCTCAGCTTTAGTTTGGAGAATGAAATAAAAAAACGACTCAGCTATAATAATGTTTGAAAGTAAAAATAAAAATTGTGCCATTTGCAATGCTAAGGAGTTTTCTTTGACAAGAATACATTAGGCTAGAAAAAAAAATAGATTGTGTGTGAGCACGTAATAAATTATTCAAAAATTGTATTCATAATTCATTTTCTTTTTTAATAACTCAATAAAACATACTTGCTTCCTGTACAATGTAATATGTTATGAGATTTAACTTGCAAAGCAAATAATGTTGATATAAATTTTGGATACAAAAGAGAATACACGTTTTTTTTTTCATAAACTAATCCGGTTAGTTTTTTGTAATAGCTGTTACGCATATTTATTTAACTATCAATAGTCGTCTAGACGGCTTTTTTGAAAAATGTCTGCAGTACCTCTTAACATATGATTAAGAAAAGTTTTCCCTTTAGTGTGCCTCGTATATCCTAACCATAAGAGATTTTGTGTCAAGCTAAATTTAGGTGATGGTAGTGTTTTTGAGGCGGAATGCGCGTCTTGTACGTATTTCAGACGAGACGTCACCACTTCTTTTTCGATTACGATTTCAACGTGTCGTTATTAAAAATTACAAAGACAGATTTCCAAACTGATTCACGCTGGCGTGGTTTGGAAGTTTGGAGATTTGTGTGCCAGCTCAGATGTTGTTCTCGTTATCCGATCGTGGTTACAAATTACGAGGTGTTGTACTCGGATCCTGTGGTGTTAATCCCGGACTGTCGCCAACAGTCCATTGTTTTGCTTCAGTGTAACTTTAAAAATATCTACTCGACAACGCACATTAATCAATAACCACGTTCATTGGCTGAAAGGACTGTAGGAACGATTATATTGGTAAAAAGGTCAACATTTGTTGGGAATGAGGTAGAGAAGACTGTAAATTACCTACAGCTGACTCTCTCTGTATGTAATAATCATCAATCCTAAATGATATTCTTTGGGAATTGAGGATTTGTCTCCTTAATAGTTCTAATGATAATTAACGCAATAATTTTTGTTGGATGATAAGTATTGAAGTAATATTAGAACATGCCAACAAACTGGAATCTCAGAGTACGTTCAAGAAATGCGTACCGCAGCAGAAACTCTTGTACTAACATTAACTCGCCAGGTTATTTTTGTCTTCCGAGTGGAACCGAACGTTCATCATATGTTTATTCCATGTGGCTTCGAAGAAGAGTGGTGTTTTCACATATTTTTTCGCCACTCTAGAGAAATGTATATACAGTGGACTCGCGTTTTTACGAACTTGTGGGGACCGATAAGAAAGTTCGTATAATCGAAAGTTCGTAAATGGGAATGGGATTTAAAACAAAATGTAACAATTTTTAGTCATAAGCGATTGCAAAAAAAAAGTTAGCGATCTTCGTTTGCTTCATGATTGTTGGTAATTCGGTAAATATACGATTACATGAAATGTAAGGTTGTCAGGAACTTGAGGATCCCTTCGACGAATTTGTGTATCAAGGCTCAGATCGGAATCCCTCATTCCATCCCTCCGCCACCTTTACCAACTTGGGAGTTCCGAAGTCTAACCAGTCACCATAACCGACTTTCACCCTTGCCCGTGAAATTTTTCCTGTCTGAAGGAAAATAATTTTAAAAAATTTGAGGAACCTAAATTCGTAAACAAAATGAGAATGTGTGATTTTGGTTCGTAAATCGGAAGGGAAATGACCCTCCGCCACCTTTACCAACTTGGGAGTTCCGAAGTCTAACCAGTCACCATAACCGACTTTCACCCTTGCCCGTGAAATTTTTCCTGTCTGAAGGAAAATAATTTTAAAAATTTGAGGACCCTGAATTCGTAAACAAAAAGAGAATGTGTGATTTTGGTTCGCAAATCGGAAGGGAAATGACCCTCCTCCACCTTTACCATCTTGGGAGTTCCAAAGTCTAACCAGTCACCATAACCGACTTTCACCCTTGCAAGTGAAATTTTTCCTGTCTGAAGGAAAATAATTTTACAAAATTTGAGGAACCTGAATTCGTAAACAAAATGAGAATGTGTGATTTTGGTTCGTAAATCGGAAGGGAAATGACCCTCCGCCACCTTTACCAACTTGGGAGTTCCGAAGTCTAACCAGTCACCATAACCGACTTTCACCCTTGCCGGTGAAATTTTTCCTGTCTGAAGGAAAAAAATTTTAAAAAATTTGAGGAACCAGAATTCGTAAACAAAAAGAGAATGTGTGATTTTGGTTCGCAAATCGGAAGGGAAATGACCCTCCTCCACCTTTACCACCTTGGGAGTTCCAAAGTCTAACCAGTCACCATAACCGACTTTCACCCTTGCCCGTGAAATTTTTCCTGTCTGAAGGAAAATAATTTTAAAAAAATTGAGGAACCTGAATTCGTAAACAAAAAGAGAATGTGTGATTTTGGTTCGTAAATCGGAAGGGAAATGACCCTCCTCCACCTTTACCACCTTGGGAGTTCCAAAGTCTAACCAGTCACCATAACCGACTTTCACCCTTGCCCGTGAAATTTTTTTTTCCTGTCTGAAGAAAAATAATTTAAAAAAAATTGAGGAACCTGAATTCGTAAACAAAAAGAGAATGTGTGATTTTGGTTCGTAAATCGGAAGGGAAATGAACAGTATTTCTATCGGATACTGTTCGGGACCAACGTAGTAGTTCTAAAAAACGGGCTGTTCGAAAATTCGAGGTTTGTAAAAACGTGAGTCCACTGTGCACTACTATCCTATCATACGACGCTATGACGCCAAACGAGGTGATACACCAAATCGTCTAACCAAGTCAATGATTCACATAACAGTCATATCACTGCTAGTTCACATTTTTTGAAGCTCCTTTCAAGGATTATACTCAGTCCACTTACGTTTCACTAGCCACTGCGTGGACAGCACGGCTTTTCCCGTGCCAGTTCTTTTCGTGGTGTCAGGTGTTACCACTGCTCGATGAACCTCGCTAACCCCCGATGATTGCTACGTATTCCCATTTGGTTTGCTTCGCTTACGAACTCTATAGGGCCTCGAAGTGGCTATTACGATTATTTTGATTACGTTGTTGACAACGTAAATCAAAATACGCTAGAATCGGAAAACTTGGCATGGTCCCAAAGGCATTTAGACTAAAAACTCTTGTGACGTCAGCGATCGAAAATCGCAAAATCCTCTCCTTTCTTCAATGATGTCACATTCCGAAGCGAGGATAGAAAGGTGAAAAAAACTAATAAATGAATTAAAAATATTCTAGATTAGATTTTGAATTCAAGCATGACTCAAAAATCGCAAAAAAATTAGAACTACGCATGTGCCAAATTTCATTATTTTTAGCGTCATAGATTCGTCAGGACACTGTGACAGACATAGACAAAAACTTCCTTTTATAATAGTATTGATGTCTGTGACCACCACCTGCATTTGATTCGACAAAAAATGTCTATCAAGTATCGTCTTTGATGTCGAAATATATATACCTCTCTTCACGTGAATTTTAGTATGGGAAATGACATATTACGTGCTAATAATTACATTAATGAACTCAAAGATAAAACCAGATTATTTCCAATGGTCATAATAAAACAAGAAAAGCGCATAAGGGTTCTCTTAATTTCCATATATACCACAGAGCCAGGTTTGCAGAAAAAGGAAAAAGAACTGAAGGGAAATGAATCAGATATGTGAAACATCAATTTCATTCCAACACACCAAGTAAGATAATCTATCTTTCACGAAGAGAGGAAATAAAAATGTAAAATTGAGAAACCGTAAATCATGAGAGAAAACGCTAGACACCATTTGAATTCCAAGATCGATTCTTGGACTCAAAAGTTGGATAAAAGTTCAAACGCATAATAAGATCTCGAGAAATCGAATTCTTTTTTTTTGCTTCCAACTTTTACTGTATAGGTTGGGTCCTTTTTCTTTAGTTAACGTTGCCAGTTTTAAAAATGCTAAAGTTCCTACTTTTAAATTTACCAGTTACTTCGAATTTCATAGGGTATTTGAAAGTCGTTTTCTTTCACCGTATCGGATATTTTTTGTTTGTTATGTTTGTTTCTTTGTTGCTAACGTTACACGGGTAGGAATTTCTCGGTCTCTTGAATCGAATAACGAATTCAGAAATTCCGTAAAGCTTACGTAGAGAAGTTACTTTCCAGATCCTTTAGTTGTGTTTTGGAAATTTCATAGCTCTTGCATAACGCTCGACTATCGACGTACGGCTGTAATTTTGGAAATTCAATGAAGCAGTTGAATTCTTGTTTTTAAAATTCTTTCCTCGTTACGCGCGCGTAAATACGTAAGGCTACACAGTACCCTAAAAATGACAAAAATATCACAAAAATTATTTTTGCATTTTTTGATGGCTTATACAGTTGGGAAGAGCTTGCGTCAAAATTTTAGATCTAATATCCAATTAGTTTTAAAGATATTTGAAATTTTCTGAGTGTGGTCAGTGTCAAAATTTGACAGCATACAGGATGGGGCGTGGTTAAATTCGTTTTTCTTCTGATGTAATTTAACATTCTTAGAATAAATTAAAAATATTTTTGAATAAAATCAATTTCTTAGGTGAAATGGTTATTAACTTCAACTTTCACTATTAAAATCGTATCTGTTTGTTTATGTTCTGCGTTCTCTTCTGAGTCTCATTACTAGCTAACCAATATTGATAAAACGGTCTTTTTCAAAACCAATATTTGGTTACGATTATCATAAATAATATAGTACAATCGAAATTTGGTAAATAATTGGTATGAAAATATTAAGTTAGGATTAAGATAAATAATTTGTCGCTGCCGTAACAAATGTTTTTCATCATATGAAAACATAATATTTTGAATTAAATAAATGTATTCAATCACATTGAGTTGAATTAGTGTTTTAATGCATTTTATAAGTTGGTAAATAACATATTAAAAAATTAGAGCTCTACATGCATTATTAGTTTTTGTTTTATGACTTCAAAAGCTAAAAATGCATTTTTCTCAGATTTTTATTTTTGTGGATGCAAGTGATTTCAATTCCCTAAGGCTTTTTTACTGTACAAGATACAGTCTAGAAATATTTTGTAGATACTTTCATATATCTGTACTATAAAAGTATGGATTTAAGTCTGAGAGTTCTAGTAATTTTTTAAAAAAATGTCAAAGTTAATATTTTTAGAATTTTTATATTTTTTTCAGGTTTAGCTACAAACATAATTATTAAAATTCAACAATGAGACTGATAGTCAATTCCATACTAACTTTTGTTCCCAATTATCCAAGAAAAATAAATCACTTGAAACGGAGGCGTTGGTGGGTGGGTGTCATTGGCAACACACGTAATGGGCTCCGCGACACCAGATGTCCTTCAGACAGGCGCCTTGGGATGGTCCGGGAAGACACAGGGGCCCGTAGTGATGGTGCCGCCTGTGTCTGGATAGAGGCCAATGAGGCAGTTGGCTCTACGCGTGCGTTTCGCATGATGTGACGGTTTTCTCGACGACTGGTCTGTCGAGGGCGTCCTGAGACTGGTCGCCATGTAAATGACGTCTCTTCTGTCCACTGGTCCCAACACATACTCACAGTAAAATCAGAACGGCCTACTTGACGAACTACTCGCCGACCTGACAACCCAGCTTCCATCATCCCGATGATTCGTCCCCTCTCAAACTCTGACAGTTACTCATATCGTCTTCGATGGCGGCGTAACGGCATGTCCACCTCAGCGTTTCCTTTGCAAAAGATTAAGTACACTCAAACAAGCTCTGCTTACCTGTTTTATACTCCAAGGAGAACAAAGGTCAATACCCTCTAGTGGCATTACGCAATGCGCAATCAAGCTGCATTTCTAATCATTTGCATATCTGACCGACATGTACCTTCATGCCAAGTTTCGTTACGATCTCACAATTATTTCTTGGTGCGCAAATTTTTATGGCATATATATCATCCCTCAAGATCTTGTCAGTTTTGCTAATGATGACTATCTCATCGAGAAAGCAGTCTGCGTAAACCTTTGTGAAACTCAAAATGTCATATATTCTCTTCACGTTAGGGCTAGTTTGACATAGGGTCGGGGGAAAGGTAATTTTAATTAAAGTCGTAATAGAGCAACACAACGGGCTATTGACGACGGTCCGGGATTAATCCCCTAAGGGAAAGATCCAAGACGGTATTTTGACAAGCTGTACCAAACATCATCATGGACGAAATTCGAAATTAAATTCTGGTGCAGAAAAAAGTATTCACCCAGGGAATAATCAAACCAGCACCGTCTGCAATTCCCAGGTTGAAAAGCCCATTGAGCCACGGCGCTCTCCGAACTTCCACATCATCCCAACATGATGACTTTCGGCCAGGACAGATTTAAGATGCACCAGCCACCTCTACACCATACGCTTATAAATATCCATGCACTTACCCAGATTCGTACCAGGAACCTTCCGATCTAGAGGCTGACACCTTAACCACCAGACCGGTTGGTCGGATCAAGGGGCGTGGGATAAGTAATTGAAGGTAAGATGGGGCAAGTGCCAATCTAAATCGCCACAGTTCATACTGAACCAATCATTCGCTAACCAGTGCCCAGTAATGTTTAAAAATTTCATATTGCTACAAAGTACTCCCTGACACATTACTAATATCACTGTTTCTGAATAACAATGACTGAAATGTATAATGTGAATATTTTGAGTTAAATGTGTTGTACGATTCATTCTTCCAATGGGACATGGACGCAATTGTAGTAACAATCAAATCTGCTACCAAGCATTGCGTCATTATTAACATTACCACTGTTCTCAACAAAAAGTTTGTTGCAACAATGTGTCTATGGAGCTTCAAAGCAATGAAAGCAAACCTATTTTGGAATTTCAGTATATTATGTAAAAGTATTTAATTACAGAATTGTTTATCTCCAGCAAAATAATTCTGAAAGTAAATATTTCTATAAAATATTATTCCGTTTTCTTTCAATATCCGTGATATAGCAGAAGTAAGAATACTAAATTTAAAATCCATTTTTAATCACAATCTTCTATATACACTCACTAACAAAAGTTAAGCATGGAGAGGAAAATGTTAATTTCCAGAAATCAATATGAATTTGAGAGGCTTCACTTTGTTGCAGAGAGATAGATGGAAGTAAGCAGATGCGTTTTGTAACAGCCAGTCACAGTTTCGTGACGAGAAATATGCAAAAAAGGCAGTTGTATTATAAACCAGCATTGTGAAGGGTTAGAGGGGTTGCATGAAGAGCTGATAAAAAGTGTTTGTAACTTTCGTACGATTGGTTTTCAAGACAAACGTGTTTCTATGGTTTTCAGAAGACGAATGGCAGATAATGAGGGCTGACGTTCAGTGGGACGCCTTGGAGCAGGGCAATCAATCACTGATGTTGCTCTTTTCTTCAGCGTTTATCATTCCGTCATTTCACGATTGTGGAAATAATTCCAAACAAGTCAAACGGTTGTCCGAAGACCTGTGGCTGGCCGCCTAAGATTTACGACACCCGCGGAAGATCGATATTTTGCTGTTGTAGCGAAGCGGAATCGAAGAGCAACATCCACACGTGTGATAAATATGGTTGCAGCGTCCATTGGTAAGACGATATCTGCCACTACTGTGCGACAATGGCTAAACATGAATGGACTGTACGCCCGTGTACCACGAGTTTGTGCTCCTATATCCGTCCAATCCAGAGAGACACGATAAAAGTGGTGTCAGCAACATGTGAATTAGACTGTGTCTGATTGGTCTATCGTTAGGTTAACGGATGAGTCAATATTTGCAATGAAGTCAGATGACAAACGTGCAACGGTCTGGAGAGAACAAGACACCAGTAATTGGCTCCCAGAACATCATTGAGTATCACGCTTTCCGAGTTGGAAGCATCATGTTGTGGGCCGGGATTTCGTTGGGATATCGCACCGACCTACGCATCTATAGACGGTTTTGAGACGACTGACTAGTATCGGGTGAAGTCCTAGTACCAACTATAAGACTGCGCGCAGCAGCAGTTGGTCCTTCTTTTGTTTTAATGGATGATAATACGCGTTCTCATAGAGCTGGCATTATCGACGACTACCTGGAGAGTGAGTGGATTGCGTGTATGATTTGGCCGGCGTAGTCGCCCGACCTTAATCCTACTGAATACCTTTGGGATACCCTCGGCCGTACTGTGTATGTGCGTTTCCCACTTCCTGCTACTCTCATAGAGTTCCAAACTGCTCTAGAGGAGGAATGGTTCATCACCTCATGCAAAGCATGGTCACACGCTGTAAACTTTGTATGAGGATGAGGGTTTGTCACATACCCTATCAATGTCGATTTTGTTTATTTATTTTTGGATTTAAACATCATATTGTTAATGAGTCCAATATGGCTTCATCTTATAAGTTATAAAGATTCATATATTGTTTTCATCTTTGTTTTTAATTCTTTGTTTTGTTTCATTCATAGACCTATTTGCTACATTTCTGCCGCATTTAGTGTCAATCAAAGCTGTACTTGTCGTTTTTTCGCAATTTACCTTTCGTGCTTAACATTTGGCAGTGAGTGTATATAAAAAAAAGGATGTGGTGTGTGGTGTGTTGATAGAGTTGTGGTTTACAAATCGGAGGGTTGCGAGTTAATATCCAACCAAATACCATTCTGTACAAAGTGCGCTGGTGCACATTATATCTGTAGTGGCCTCAGATGTTCTTAAGTTGTAGTGATGTGGAAGTGTGGATGGTGGGATGCAAGATCAGGTGTGACCTCGTCATGTGATCGTGATTCCAAATTACGTGTTGTTGCCTTGGGATCCGAGACCGTCGTGAATAGGACGTTGTGTTCCTCCTGTGCGACGTTAATTAAGTACCTACCTACTCTACATACAGACTTGATGTGAAGCACCGTCTTTTTTTTCGACCCTAAAAATCCAGCTAGCAAATAAGTTGTTTGCATTCGTCAAGGAGTGACATGGTAGAAAACAAATAACACAGTACAGGACAATATCGAAATCAGCATAAACTTTACTGATCTTTGTCTACTACACTATCTACCAATATGTATTTGGTCACCCGTGAAAATGACGATATCTGCGGTCCTGATATACGTCACACCCTCC